>CM076087.1:14282500-14657548 GCA_038088585.1 Chrysina gloriosa | reverse complement strand
GAATCATAACAGCAGAGAGACCGTCACAGCCCGGAGAAGAAGACTTAAGAGATGTTATTATTTTAGAGATTACCAGTTCATCTACAGTACTGAAAGAGAAATGTGGAGGTTGCCTAGAATTTCTGTAATAAAAGTCGACCCAATCAGAACTATCGGTATTTAATGGAGCAGATGATTGAATGAAGTAAGTATTAACTGCATCAGGATCATTTAAATACACCGGAATATCACTATCACAGCTTTTAGAAACCCCAAGTGCACGCAGATCATTCCAGATGGCTCCTGAGTTATTAGAACGAGATATGAAATCGAAATATGCTTTTGCTCTAGCCTAAAGGTTTTTGTGGTCAAGTTTCTTAAAGTTTTGTATGAAGACCAATCATGTGGATTCCTCGTTCTACGAAATTTGGCCTTGCTCTTATCTCTCAATGACATTAGTAATCTCAAATTGTCAGTGAGCCAAGGAACACGTTTCCTGGTGAACTTACGAAAGAGAAGTGGAGCATGTTTATCGAACAGCGATAAAAGACTAGAGGTAAAGAAATTGATTTTATCATCGATAGTAGGCATGAAAAATAAACGATGCAACGGAAGGGATACCAAATCTGAGTTAAAGTTGTGAAGATTAATTGAACTAAGATTTCTGTACAAATGAAAAGTTGGAGAAGGCCTAGCACAGTCGACACATATGGTAAAGAGAACAAAATCATGATCAGAGAAGCTGCAATTAAATACACTTTTATCACCAATCAGATCATCATCAGTAACAAACAAGAGATCAAGAAGAGTAGCAGTGTACAACGTAGTTCCTGGTCGGTTGGTCCACCAACTGCTTAAAACCCAGTGAGTCAAAGAAATCAAGCAAGTAAGTAGTTCGGTAGTCATCGGCCTTCATGCAGTCTATGTTAAAGTCCCCACAAAGCAAAAATTCTGTCATATTTAGGCAAGATAGTTGTAATGGTATTCTCAATACAGTCCAAAAAGAATTTATAATTCAGTAGTGGTGGTTTGTAGACCGCGCCAAGAGCAATTTTGAAATGTGATATATGTAGAATTAAAAAAATTTGTTCAATATCAGAGCCAGTCTGAAACACATCAAACAATATATAACTTCTC
Organism: Chrysina gloriosa; assembly: GCA_038088585.1. Classification (NCBI taxonomy): domain Eukaryota; kingdom Metazoa; phylum Arthropoda; class Insecta; order Coleoptera; family Scarabaeidae; genus Chrysina; species Chrysina gloriosa. The sequence continues at coordinate 14,656,432 of CM076087.1, read as the reverse complement.
ACGTAGACCGCAATTCCTCCACCACGCCCAGCTCTATCTCGTCTAATTAAGTTATATCCAGGAATAAGTATTGAATTATCTGGGATACCAGCATGGAGCCATGTTTCAGTTACAATTAAAATGTCAATATTATTATCAAATAGAAACGTAGTCAGTTCATGAAATTTAGGAATGAGAGAGAGGACGTTAATGCACGCACACTTTACACCATCAGCACTCATTATTCAAGAACTAAATTACATACAGTGAAGAGCAGAAAATAAATATTTATCTATATATATAAATAGAAAGCATAAACTAAATTTAAACTTAAATAGGTAATAAACAAAGTATCAAGGAAATATAACGGTTCCATAACCAGTGCTTGAGCTACCTAAAATAAACCAATAAATTTGGGCATTGTAAAATGAAAGCAATTTAGTGGCAATTATGATACAAATGTTTCAAAAGAGCATAACAATACAAAATGCAAACTAATATTAATGTTAAATATAAAAGATATGGAAATAATAATAGCCTTAGGTATAATATAAAAATGAGGATACAAACAGCTGCCAAAAGCAAGAAAAGAGAAAAAGCAAAATATAACTTTTTGCCAACAAGAACATCGGCCGGCTCCAGAGAGCGAAGAGATAAAAAGTTTATGTTGTATTTATTTGCGATAGATCGGAAAATGTTTTAAATTTATGAATTTTATTATTAAATTTACAATAAATAATGGCGTTACTAGTCCAAAACTGCTTGCTGTCAAACTTTTTCTGTACTTCTTTAAAAAGCTGAATTCTACGTTTAGTTAAATCTTCTCTTATAACCATTTTTTGACCCCTTCAGCCTCTTCTTATTATTATAGATGGAATTCCTCAAATCTCTAGAACAGAACTTGACTATTACAGGTATTGAGGTACCCTCCCTTGACCACAAACGATGACAGGAGTCAATCATATTCTCGTTTACGCGGACATTTAATTTGTCTTGAAAAATATTAATCACCTTATGCGTAACGTTCTCATTTGTCGTTTCCGAAATACCAAAGATCCTTAAATTATTACCTCTAGTACACTGCTCCAAGTCGTCTATTTTATCGTAGGCTTCGTTTAATTTTGATTCCAAGGATAATACCTTCTTATTGACCTCTTCAAGGACACTCGAGATTTTATTTGTTAAAATCGACCGTAAGGAATCCATAAACTCATCAGAAGACACTAATTTTTCGACTACAGATTTGATCAGCAATTCATCATTACGCAAAATCCGATCGGATGACATTTTTCCTATATATCTATATCTATATATGTATATATATATGTGATACAAGTTGTATAGAGCCAGCACAACGTTCACGCGGCTACTCTACTCGGCGGTACATCATCGAATCATTTACGTCAGAATAAACATCTAGAAAAGACCAGTCGATAGATAGCATATCAGTGTAAAGTTTAGAAAAATCAGCATTACGAAAATTGTATCTATAGTTATTTGATGGTAAAGTCGGGATAAGGGTGGGCTCACAAAAATCAAGACGAACATAAAGGGCTGGATGATGTATATCCTCCGCCACCGTTGTATTTAAATCATGAGTGACAGTAATATCGCAATTAAGTTTGCTGAAGATTAAATCAAGTAGTCTTCCTTTTGCATTGTAGACGTTATTGTACTGAAGCAAATTAAGGGTGGAGATGAGGTTAAGTACAGCAAGGTACTTTCTATCATTAGCATTAGGAGAATTAAATGTTGGACAATTGAAATCACCTAGTATGAGAACTTCCTTCCCTAGTAGTTGGAATGCCAGTGCATCAAAGAAGATTTCATAATATTCATTTGAGATATTCGGGGAACATAAATGTTCACAACAGTAAAAGCTTGCGAAGCGTGTGTACATCGAAAATATGTACAATCAATGAGTGGCACTAAAGCTGAAATATTAGGCAAATTTATAGGCACAGTAATAACTGAGTCGACTACAGCAGTAAGCACTCCACCACCCGTAGAGCGACCAACGTCAGCAAAGTTTCTATCAGTTCTAAAAATTGAGTAAGTTCTGGGAAGAATCTCTGAATCATTTACATCACTAGAAAGCCATGTTTCGGTAAAAAAGATAATCTCAGCATCAATTATGTCAGCCACCGCACGAACACTATCAAGTTTTGATCTTATTCCGCGCACATTCTGGTAAATCAGCCGAAGAGAAGAATTACATCTGTTGGACTTATTTAGTTTTCCGAGGAATGAATCTTTACGATAGTAGGAATATTGTTAACATATTTTAGAGCAAGATGTGTTTCCCCGGCATTTCTGCGTTCAATAAGTTGCCGCTTAACTGTTTTATAGAACTGTAATTGCGCAGGGGTTTTATCTCTTGAGATAATTACACTACTGAAATTAGTATTTGCTTTTAATTTTTTACAATTACGAAGAAGATGAGTCACTTCCTCTGCATTTGGAAGCGTCACTTTAACGGGCCTCCTCTGTTCCTTCGATGGATTGAATTTACCCAATCTTGTTGGCCTAACCGTTTCCAAATTCACATTCAACCGTGAAAAAATCGCTTTAACCGTCTCTATATCAGAAGCGACTTGGTCCGACCTCTTCACAGTTGCATCCTCAGGTAAGTTAAATATAATTACATTATTTCTCCGTCTTTGTCTCTCCTCCACTTACACAAATAATTTTTTCAGTCTCCAGCGCCTCCAGATCATTGTCACTCAGTTTCGCAGAACTCAATGCGGTAGAATCCAAGCGTTCCTTCAGTAGTAGAAATATGCTGACAAAATCTTTATCATTATCGAATTTTTAAATAAAAAATTCTAGAATATGAAATTGGAGAATTCTAACAATTTTCATAAACCGCTGCACGTTCGAGAACTTAGATTTTGGAAACTTCCAATGGGTTGCCGTTTTTAAAAATGTTTCAGAATTGTAGTCAATTCTAGAATTTTAACAACCGCCCAGAATGGTGATATATTTGAGAGTTTTAACAATTTTCAAAGCCTTAGTGCATTCAAAGACCAAAGACTCTAACCATTATATAGCTTCAGTAACTTTCTCAAGAGATTTCTAGAATTCTGATCGAATTTCTTAAGTATCAATAGGTATCTAGAATTCGTAAAGACGTGTATAGTAGAAGTGAGAGCAGCGGCAGAAAGAAAAGAGGAACAAAGTGGGAAAATGTTAGAACACTGACGAACGACAGAAAAAAGTGGAAAGAAATGTGGAAAACTCCACTCGAAACATAACTCGACACCGACAGGTACAAGAGTTCCTGCTTAAGTAAGTAAGTAATCTGGAATTCTGGTAAATTTTGCAATTGGAACAAATTTTGATATTTACCAATTTAACGTCAAACAATCCCATAAGGTCGATATTTTCCAGAATTTTAGCTGTCTCTGATTTCTCATGTAAGTTCAAAGACCAAATTTAGAACTTCAGCAAGTTCTGTAAGTAATGAACTAAGGTTTCCTTTAAAAATTCCATACTTCTATGAAGTTCAAAGACTCCAACAAATTGTAGGATGCGGGATAACGGGTTATAGAATGTTAACAATTTACAAAAGTTTGATGATATTCACGAATCTTTAGTAATTTTAGAATCCCAAGGATTTGAAGTGTTTTCAAATTTAGTTGTTAGGAAATTTAGTTCTCCATAAATCAATCACAAACAATTTTTTTGGAGAACATTTCCAAATATTTCAAGAGGGATCAAATCTCCATAGGACAGACTTCGTGGATCCCAATAATACCGGAGTAAATTTTGGAAGTTAACTGAATTTGAACCTAAAACTGTTAAATCGTTTAAATCGATGCATTAAGGAAGTCTAAATTGTATTTGTCAATGCAAGAATCAGAAAATATCTGTAGAGAACTTGTTGCTTTACGGAATAGATTTATTACACCAACAAAAATCCTGGAAATTATCTGGGGAGCCCTAGCTGTTAATGGGTGCTCCAAAGAAGCGTAAATTATTTTCTCGATGCAAGAAGGACGAAATTCGTTGTCCTTGGTTTTATTCTAAATACCATATGGAGAGGAAAGAATGGGATGGCATGGCCGAACACGAAAGTTAACGAATCCAAACCTTAAAGTCACAGCACGACCCACATTTAGACTATACTCTGTTAATTCAACAGAAATAGTTAAGCCACTCCCCCATAAATTTATACCAATAAAGCACTGTCAAAACCTCGACACGAAATGGCCTTTGTCGTTGGTTTTAGAAATACACATTAATATGTGCGATTCACCTTCCGACTTTCATTTGTTTTTAGTTATGACGTCATCACAAAAAATTTAAGAGACAATACAGATTTTTAGTAGTGGAATTCGATAGTGAATTTTCTCTCCCTTTAAGATCATACAAATAAATCATAACATTGCATAACAAAAATTCTGAGAAAAATTGAGCTCAACATTTAATGTTGACATCTTCGTATTTAAAACGAAATGATTCCAAATTATCATATTAAAATAGTACAACATAAACTTAGATTAAATGGTAGTATTATCCAAGATAGCAGATAATTCAGACCCTGAACGCAACGCGAATTGCTTGTTGAAGTAGCTTTCGTTTTTATCTTACAACCTTTGTAGCGTACTGAATACTCAAGATACCTTCATAAAAATGTTAAATCTAGCGAATATACGAGCATTCTATCAATCTTCAACGCTCTTGATATAATTATTGTAGTTTATTGTCGAATTCTAATAATTTCTACTAAACTAAATTATCATGGCTAATTTAACAATAACGTAACGGAAATAATTTGACAAGTAGTTGGTCCGTGATCGTTCTCTTTGTTCCGTTTTAGTTTAAGGTTAATGGGGAATCTCAACATCCTATGTAAGGAAACATAAAGCACAATCATACCTGCTCAATCACTTAGGGTCAAAAGCCACATACCGTTTTCGCCCCCGAAAAAGTCAGCTGGTCATCCCTGTGATGACAACTACGTTAAATTAGTTCTAATTATGCTTACTTTTATCGTTTCCGCGTCGTTAATTACGGGAGGATTGTCGATGCCGAAGGAATGCGGTATTAAAGTATAGAAACGATTGGTTGCGTCTATAAAATGAGCTTGAGAACCGTCATTATCAACCAATCTTTGAAGTTCTGACAATACGCTGTAAGCGCTTTGAATTTGCTTCTTGCTAAGCTTACCTGGAAAAGATAAATAATGAATAATGCGATATAACTTGCCCCCATTTTAAGCGTGAAGTGAAAGGCAAATAACAAATGAAGATGGCATTACCTAACGGCATCTTTTCGGTATCCAATTCGAATTCCAGCATGACTTTCTTCATCGAATTCACATCGAATATTATCTTCATCAAATCCTGTATCGGTTGCGCCAATGTAGACGGCACTTCCCTGTCGATCTCGCCCATGGCATCTTGCTCTTCTTCTTCGCCGTAATCGACGTCTATCGGGTACATTTTACCCGGCATCTTCATGAAATTGTGCCTGTTCTGCCACGCATTTCCGGTGTGTTCTTTGTATAAGCCCTCGAAATTGGCGACAGCCGCGTGCAAACTTCCCATTGGTTGTAACTTGTGGTTTCCGATACTCGTACCGATTCGGCCCCACGATCTAAAAACCCAATAATTTTTGCCTGAATCCGAGACCAGTAGCTGTAGCTTGTAAAAGCTGTTCTTCTTCTCTTGAATTTCGGTCAAGCCAAGTACCACATTATATATGTTATCGTTCTCTTTGTATATCTGAGCCGTGTTGGCTAGCCCGCTATCGGGATCTACAGCCGATCCTCCTTTAATTGTCAATGTTACTTTGCTAGAACCGGATTTTGCAAACAGGCTCTTGGATTTTTGAGATTTCGATTTCGATGACTCCGGTGGTAGTCGCGTGTTGGGCTAAAACGGTTTAAATATAAAACAAGAACAAACGTAATAACTTTTAGAAAATTGAAATTCTGATTTTTGTATTTCTGAAATACTAAAGTTCCTCTGGAGAATAATGGAAAAGAGAAAATCGGCGAATAGAGAAAGAAACGAACAGATTAGAAAAATGATAAATCAAGTAAGCAATAATAGCATAGATCGAAAGAAAACAATTAGAACGGTACAGACACATGTATTGCGAGAATGGAAAAGAGCAACCCCGTTAAGAACGCGATATAAGCAGGAAAAATTGGCAGGAGACAAAGAGGAAGACCGAAAAAGGCTAGCCAAAAAAAAAGGAAATAAAAATTTCGAAGTAAACCATTTTTGGCAAAGGATCGGAAAGAATTGATTGCGGAATGATAAGAATATATCCAACGTTTGTATAATGGGTAAAAGGATAAGCGAAGAAGAAATACAAAGGGTACTAGGAAAGTTTTGCAATATGACGCGACCATATGTCTCAGGAGTTTGTATGTTGGTGCATGCTGACACATGTTATTCGTTAGCAGGGAGAGCGTAAAGTGCTTGCTATGGCATCGTCGTCACGAAATGACGCGAGCAGTGTTGCTGTATAACTACGCGAGTGGTTTAAACGTAGACCAGTGCTCAGAAGAAGCGGTTCTTGCACTAAGTGATGTTTGTCCACATCGTACGACTATATTCAGGTAGTACAGAAAATTCAGAAGGGAAAATTTCACTCTGGGAGGACGGGAAGGCCACGAACGTTAGTTACAGAGGAAGACGTTACTGCTGTGAGGAAAATGCTTGACGAAGACAGGCGAGTGACTTATCAACAGATTGCGAATACTTTAGGCCTAAATGCACTAGCAATGCGTTCGATTCTGGACGATCATTTGCACGTCATGAAACTTTGTAGTCTGACTAGAGAAGAGATGACACGACGTGTAACATAGTGCCTGGAGACGCTGAAAATGTTTGATAAGGGGCAATCTCGGTATGTGAACAACATCGTGACAGGTGACGAGACTTGGCTGTACTATTATGATGTGCCGACCAAGAATGAAAAAAAAGTTTGGGTCTTTGATGATGAGGATACATAGCTATATTTTTTAAATCGAGTGGAATTCTGGAGCGTGTCATTTTGAATACACAGAAGACACTCACAACTAAGTGCTACACTGAACGATGCCTGCCTAAAGTCATCGAATCTACGACCAAATTCAAGTATGAACACCACGCTCCTCCATCATTACAACGCTCCAACTCACCGCAGAACTGAAACTTCTTGAGCACTCTCCTTACAGTTCAAACCTTGCTTCCTGCGGTTTTGCACTGTCCCCGCATGTGAAAATCAAGGTGAAAGAGATACGGTTTTCTAGTGATGAGGACCTTCTGAGAACTTGGGATAACGAGCGTGCCTTACCCCTAGTGAAACTTGGCAGATCTGGCTTAAGGATTGGTTTCGGAGGATGGAGAGGATGTATCGAATGTGGTGGAAATTGTTTTGAAAAAATTAAATAAATAAAGTTGTATTGCAAAACTTTCCGAGTACCCTTTGTACATAAAATGAAATTCTATTGTTTCCCGAATAAACAAATTCAAACAAAGGCGACTTACGTCAGAGCCCCAATCGGCGATCGACTTTTCTATCACCAAATCTGGTATACGTCCCGCGTATTCCTTCGCCGAATCCGGGAAATCGTCAGAAACGACGTGAATATTGCAGTTGCATGCTTCCCTCATGCGAACGCCGTTCTTCTCGACTTCATCGGACGTCGATATGATCGCCATGACGGTTTCGTGGATTTTAGTTATCACTTTTCCGCCTAATTTCGTAATTTCCGTCTTGATTTGGTCTTTACTCCGAGACGACGGCTTCCCCAGAATGACGAATTCCATTTCGTACAAGGGCGGCTTTTCTCTTTCGACTTTCGACCTGAAGGAAACGTGTCGAGATTTTAAAGTAGAGAAATTTTTTGTGTAATTTTTTTAGATATGGCAGAGCTAGAGCAAATAGGAGCTATTCTAGAGGAAATCGATTCCTCTTTAGAGCTTGATGAAGAAAATGATACCGAGGAAGTGATGGTCGGAAGTACGTAAGGCGTCTAGCAGGTACCAGGTACGATGTTCGTTCAAATTCCAACCGTAAAACACGGTGGCGGAAATGTTAGTTTGGGGAGCACTTTCTGACAACGGTGTTGGTAGAAATCGAAGGCAACATGGACGCTGCACTATATCGATATACATATATTGCTAGAATGGATTTTTAAACGTGATAATGACCCCAAACATGCTTCGCGTCTTGCGAAGAATTTTCTTGAAAACCAAAAAGTGTGCCTTCTCGACTGGCCATCGCAGTCACCGGATTTAAATCCGATTGAACATTTGTGGCAAGAGATCAAGGATCGTGTTGGAGCGAAGAATCACTCCAACAAAACGTAATTATGGGATCATTTACAATATGAGTGGGAAAAGTTGCCACAAGATCGTATCTCGCAATTAATTACCTGTATGCCTCAGCGTTGTGCTGCTGTGATTGCTGTTAAGGGCATGGCGATAATGTATTGACTCTAGTGAGGAAATAAAATCAGTTTTGTTATTTTTAGAATGTTTTGCTGGTTTCTTCATACGCATTAGTATGTGGCCCAATATTTTTGCACAGCCATTAAATAAAAATTGCTGGATAATTATTTGTTGAGGGGTAACACATATAATACATTGTTTTCAAATATAAGTGTATACTCTTGTCATTACTCGTTTATATTTCCCGTAACCTGGTATTTCTATGCAATATCCAGGAAAAATAGGGTGGCCCGAAACTTTTGCACTCCACTGTATGTGTAAACTTACTTAGAATCGGTTTCATCTTCATTCTTTTTAACTGACACGATAGTAGTGGGCTTAACTTCTTTAACAGCGCGAGTCCTTTCGACGTATTTATATTCCTTAAAGAACGGATACTCTTGGGCTAAGTTCTTAGGTATCACGAATTCGAATCTTTTCGGCGTCTTCTCCACGGCCCGACACTTAGTCCATTCCGTTAGATTTCCATCGCATACGTAACCGATCTTATTGAAAACGAATTGGCCGTCTCCGCAATTCTGACACGGATATAAAGCGCCGAAGGTCATGATGTCTGCCAGTCGATCTAGAATCTAAGATAAAATTTATATTGGTTAAGAGTTGAAGTAACTATGTGTAATTTAAAAGGCCAAAAACTTACAGTTTCCTCGCTAATCGGAATATCTTGAGAGTTGTATTGCAGCAAATACGCGAGCTCTTCCTTCGCCAAATTCTGCTTGAGTTGATCGCGATGTTCGAATATTATTTTGTTCTGGACTTCGATTTCTTTCTCGATGAGATCGTCTTCTTCCTTTTTTGCTTTTTCACTTCCGGAAGGTCTGTTTGTTTGACGGGCCTAAACAAAAACGAAAAATGGAGCGTGTTATAGAACACAGGACCGAAGTGAAACTTCGAATGTTATATTATATATACATATATATATATATATATATAATATAACATTCGAATATATATATATATAAATATAAATATATATATATATATAAGTTTACGAAAGTAACCAGCCTAAATTTAGATTGGCAACATGAGACAGTCTTTCTTTTGTTAAAAAACTGGTAGAATCCGGTTCATACTAGATTTGCTACCAGTATCCTGTCTTTATCAATATCCCTCCCTCTCTTCCTGCTCCCCCCTTCACTCTCTGTCTGCTCACCAGTCTCCACTGCAAGGTCAAGTTACTGTCTGTAGTCAGATTGTCAGTGTGGATGTGACCACTCTGCTGAGCACTCTTTCACTGTTTCTTCGCCAGTTTTAGTTTTGTGATTTAGTTCTCCTGATTGTTTTTGCTACATTTGTGGGACTTATACTGTTAAAAAGCAACAGAGAAACATTTCTAACTTTGTAAAAAAGGTATACTTTGCCTACTTCGGTATGAAACTGGGGGATGAAGACAAACAATGGGCTCCTCGCAAAGTGTGTTCTGCGTGTGTTGAAGAACTGGGACAATGGTTTCAAGGTAAGAAGAAATCATTTCGTTTTGCAATACCTATGGTTTCGAGAGAACCTGCAAATCACAGTGATGACTGTTACATTTGCTCTTGCCGTGTGCAAGGTTTTAATTTGAAAAATAAAAACGATATTTCGTATCCAAATATTCTTTCAGCTATGCGTCCTGTTTATCATGGGCCTGATTTACTTGTACCTTGTCCTTCAGCTACACTTGAAAACGTTTTAGATGATGTTGATCAGTTGTATCAAGGCAGTGATAACGATGACAATGATGGTACTTATGAGCCCATTTACAATGAGCCAAAACTCTTCACGCAGTCGGAACTAACCGTTTTGGTTAGAGACTTAGGCCTTCCAAAGGACTCAGCCGGGGTTTTAGGGTCGAGGTTGAAAGAAAAACATTTGTTGGCTCCTGGAACATTCTCCTCTTGGTACAGAAGTAGAGAAAAAGAATTTCAGTCCTTTTTCTCTCGGGAGGGTGATCTTGTTTTTGTACTAATGTTCCTGGGTTGATGGAGACATAGAATATAAAATACGACCCCGGAGAATGGAGACTTTTCATTGATTTCTCTAAAAGAAGCCTGAAAGCTGTTCTTCTTCACAATGGCAACCAACATGCATCTGTACCAGTAGGACATTCAGTTCATTTGAAAGAATGTTATGAGAACCTCCAATTGGAACAAGCTGAAGGACTCTGATTATAAGTGGACTGTTTGTGGGGATTTGAAGGTGATGTTGTGTGGCCAACAGAGTGGCTACACACAGTTCCTCTGCTTCCTCTGTGAATGGGATAGCCGTGACCGTAAACAATACTATGTTAAAAAAGAATGGCCAGTAAGAAGAACTTTGGTTCCTGGAGTTAAGAACGTTGAGAAAGAGAGTCTAGTAGATCCTAAAAAGATTCTACTTCCGCCACTTTACATCAAGTTGGGACTGATGAAACAATTCGTCGAAGCATTGACTAGAGAAGAAGAGTGTTTCGGGTATCTCTGCGAGGCAAAACTTAAAGAAGGGGTATGTGTTGGTCCTGATATAAGGAAACTTATGAAGGATGAAAAATTAGAGTTGAAAATGGAAGACCAGGAAAGGAGAGCATGGAAGTCTTGTAAATGAGTGGTAACTGGTTTCCTAGGAAATAAAAAAGGCCCAAACTACAAGAATATTCTTACCAATCTGTTAAATAACTACAAACTGTTGGGCTGAAATATGAGCTTTAAAGTACATTTCCTTCGTTCTCATCTGGACTATTTTCCGGAAAATCTTGGAGAAGGGTTCCACCAAGATATAAAACAAATCGAACGCAGATATCAAGGGCGCTGGAACGTTAACATGATGGCTGATTACTGCTGGATGTTAAAAGGGAAAATCCCAACCCCACAGCAGGAAAAGTACCAAACGAAGTTTTGAAGAAACAACAAAACGTTATTACAAAGACTTGTAAGAGTATTGTAGTAAAGCCTTATTAACTTTTCTTCCTCTATTTTTAAAATTTGCCGTTGTAGAAAGTAATTTTAATAACATGTAAATACATAAACAATATCGATATAAAATACATATGTCCATTTCATAATTTTCCCTAAAAGTTTTACCTCATTTTGTAGACAAACCTAACGTGATAGAAAAAAAACAATATTATTTCTGGAATCAGCGCCAAAGACTACATAAAAACCAGATATTAAAACTAAAACAATTTTTAAAAATATTTTGTTTGCAGCCCTGTAATTATTAGGTATTTTGTATTACTTTATTAGCGGAAATAGTGCAATAGGCGTACGGAGGAAATCTGTATACGGTATTCTACCAGCCTGTAGGTGGTCTGGAAATGAATACTTACTAAAGTTAACGAATAATTATAGCAATATTAATTTTAACGGTTTATAAGTTAAATTCTTGTTTGTGATATATGTTTATTTATTGTGGTATTTAAGATATGGAGCCATCCTTTTAAATTTGGGCTTAAATTTTCATATAATTGGCAAACGAAAAGGTCCCAAACTAACGAGATTAATAAATCATCAAAATTTACCTACTGTAAGCTATACTATAAGTGTTGCCTAGTTTTACTAAAATGTTATCAAAAATTTATAAAGAATTAGAGCCAGTTTAAAAAATCTACTTCCAGAGCTCTATATATTAATATAACACCAACACATAGAAACCGCGAGCGCTAATTGAAGTGCAAAAATACGATCGTGATGTGGACTAGCGTTTTATCACTTTAATTTAATTTTGAAAAACATAAAATTTTTCAAAAATCTACTCCCAGAGCTTCATAGATAGGCCAGTCAAATTAGAATTTAAAGTTACATTAATTCCGCACAGCAATTTTTTGTTTTTGCAATCGTTAGGAGATCCCTCTGGTAGTCTAAATCTCGATTTTCGACCGCCTAGAGTAGGTAACAGTGATCAGCAATGAGTAGTGAAAAAGTGAGTAGAGTTGAATCATGACTTATAATTTCTTGTACTTATACGCACTCATACTTATTGCAATGTTGTCCAACTTCATATCCACTCGAAAGTTTGAAGTGCTCATCGAACTCATACTTAACAACATTTATGACGTTGTTGATTTCGACTCTCCTTAACTCAATATGTATAGACGATGCAAAATAAGTATGGTTCGCATACGAGCATTAATATACTCATTTTGAGGTTGTGTGTTTGCTCTGTTGCCTTTTTTACTGTTGTTTTTACTAAAGTTAAACAAAGAAATATGTGTAGATTTGTGTTGCTTATTTCATATTATATTGCGCTTTACACTTACGTTTTTGCACTAATTGAAAAATTCCGCTATTTATTTTTTCCTCAATCTCACTATTGCTATCCATTTTTCACTACCTGCTCATAAAAATGATAAATAATAAAAAAATGTAATTTTCCCGAAATGTTTCTGCATAAACTTACAATTTTATGCTTTTGTATATCTTTATACATTTTATACTGGTTGCAAACTGTTTAATGACTAAACTTTTAAATATACATGGATGAGTTGAGTGAGCTGAATCAATGTAAGTATTGTAAGTATTTTCCTGACATTAGAAATCAAACTGAGGTGATATATGAATGTGAGTATAGTACATATGTGTATGATGTCGCCGTCGCATTCATATTTATTGCAACCTGTACTTATGAGTCAACGTTATCGTGAGTATGAGTAAATTAGAGTAGTTGAGTTTAAATGATGCCTACTCACTTATATTTAAAATTTCATGAGTCAGTATGAATAGGGAAAAAACGATGCATTGCCGATCACTGGTAGGTATGGGCAACCTTTGACATGTTGTGGGCCAAACTTTAGTATGCAAATACGTTCGCGGGCCGCGTTTAAAAGTAGTACCTTTTAAAGTGGTGTTGTAGTGTTCATATTTTTTGCGATAGATATCAGACATGAAATAATACGACAATGTTATTATAATATCAATTTATGAAAATAACAAAATGAAATATTATAATTAAATCGTTAAATTTGGAATTGTTACAAACTACGAAAGTTAAATAGCGATACCGAAATCAATGAGGCACTTGAGCTTGAACTTGGGAAACTAATCCATCGATGTTTGGATTAATTCCGCTGATACAAAGACGTAAAGAATTTTCCAAATTATCGTCAGTCAGCCTTGTACGATATTTCGATTTATTAACTTTCATCAGTGAAAAGAACTGTTCGCATTTATAAGTACTGCCAAACGCACAAATCAATCTTCTTGCGAATTTTCTAAGCTGCGAAAAATGGTCTTCTTCCAGGTATTTTTTGTAGAAATCACACAACTCCACGTCTTCAAATTTAGATTTTAGGAGTGAGTTTTCTTGAATCTCGATCAACTCCATTTGCAAGTGTATTGGAGCATTTTGTACATTACTTTTTGTTGGAGTAGCAAATAAATAGAAACAGTCTTCCATGTTTCTGAAATCGCTAAATCTATTCGAAAATTGCTCCGACAGTACCTTGAGTTCTTCAGCATATTGAGCATAAGCAATATTCTCATACGCAGAAAGCGTGGTGAAATGGTAACTGTTTCCAGACAGCATCTGTGCCTCCCACAAGCGGATTTTATTCTGAAACGCTTTCAAATGGCTGTACAAATCATTAACAAACTGTCCTTGTTTTTGAAGTTTCAAATTTAAATCATTCAAATAGCCAGTAAGGTCGACCAGAAATGCTAAATCACATATCCATTTTGGGTCACTCAATTCAGATAGTGGTTTATCTTTTATTTGCATAAAGTCTTTTATCTCATTTATAAGCTCGTAAAACCGTTTCAGCATTTTCCCTTTGCTTAGCCATCTGACTTCAGAATAATATGTTACGTCGTCATATTCGGCTGATATTTCATCCAAAAACGCCTTGAATTGACGATGGTTAAGCCCTCGGGATCGAATAAAATTGATGGTTTTTACTACCACATTCATAACATTCTGGAGTCGAATGGACTTAGAACACAAGTTCTGTTGGTGGATAATGCAGTGAAGGACTATCAAATCATCTTTTTGCACATTTAATTCAGTTGCTTTTTCGTTCAAAATTCCGATGAAACCTTTACGTAAGCCGACCATAGAAGGTGCACCATCTGTGCATACTCCAACTAATTTTGACCATGGCAAGGCAAAACTTGTAAATACCTTTTGAACTTCATTAAAAATGTCCTCTCCTGTAGTGGTTCCTTTTAGCGGCTGTAAAGCAAGCAATTCCTCAGTAACAGTGAACTCTTTATCAACACCTCGAATAAATATAGCCAGTTGAGCTGTGTCCGACAAATCGGTGCTCTCGTCTAATGCTATGGAAAATGATTCGAAACCAGCCATACGGTCAGTCAATGTTGTTTTTATATCATTAGCCATCATTTCTACACATCGGACAACAGTTCGTCTTGACAAACTAATTTTTTCAAATTCATTTTTCTTTTCAGGACACTAAACACTGCAAACTTCTAACATACACTCCTTGATAAGTTCGCCTTCGGAAAATGGTTTTAATGACTTTGCCAATTTTGAACTAACTATAAAACTAGCTTTCACAACATTATCAAGTAGTGTTCTTTGTTTATGAAACATTTGCTGCTGCTTTTCCAAATTTGCAGTAAGCTTCTGGATTTTGTCTTTTCTTATTTGTCCTGTCAGTGAGTGCAGCGTAGGATGCTTAGTTGAGTAATGCCTCTTTATATTGAATTCTTTCATCACTGAAATGGATTCATTACACAGCAAACAAATAGGCTTACCATTGTGCAAGATAAAAAGAATTCTTCAGTCCATTTTTCTTGAAACTGGCGACCCTCTGCATCTACTTTTCGTTTGCTTTCCACCAGATATCATTTTCGTATACAAAATATAATTAGAAAGCACCCAAGATGCACACAAAGTCACAAAGCTAATTGACGGCACTAGCAGTTCGCTAGGATATCGCTCGTCGAAGTTATCACCTCGGTAGCTCAAGTAGAACTGAACTAAAGTTCGGGCCATCCACCCGCTTATATAGACAAAATGAAGGAATGATCTAGAATCGTCTAGTGTAGAACAGTTGAGAAGAAATAATCTTTTGTTGCTTTGATGATCGCCAACATTCGGCTTGCTCGCTTACTTGATTCCGCGAGTTTGAGTAAGTAGTGTAATTTTAATTTTTTTTTAAATTAGGTTTTTCAAAATGTTTCGCGAGCCGGATCAAATTATGCAGCGGGCCGGCTGTTGCCCACCGTGGGCCTAGAGGGTGTGCGTTAGCCGCCATTTTAATTTTTCCAAAAATGGGTTTCTGGCAAATAACTCGGTTATTTTTGACTTCAGGTGAAAAATGGAAGACAAAAGTTGTAGAAAATCAAATTCTCTACAATTTTGATAATATAGTTGTTAGTTATAGTTGTAGAGAATTGAATTCTCTGTAATGTTGATAGTTTTGGAAAAACCTAGCGATTGAACAGCGAACGTGGCTTGAACAAGAAGAAGATGCCACGAAATGGGGTTGGAAAAAAACCAGTCGCGGTTTGGGACCTATACCTACCATGGCTGAACCTGTCCCTCAATCGTTGCTAAAAACGATTTCCTGCAAATGTAGGAAAAATTGCGCCGCAAAGTAGGTCTGAAGTGTTCTGTTTTTTTTTTTGTATTTTTGACCTTGGCATCTAGGCCATTAGCCACGTCAGTGTAATTAATTGCTTATGACAAACGCATGGGATAAACAGGGACACATGCTTCACGTCAAGGGGCCCATCATGACGACTTGGCTCACACACAATAAGTGTTCTGTTTTGTGCCACAATTGCAGCGGAGAAACGTGCCAAAATACAATACACATTCAAGAGCTGCTCGAAGATGATGATGAATTTTCCGAGAGTGAAACCGTAGTTATATCATCGAACATTGAGGAAACTGCCTTAGAATATGAAATCGACGATGTCGATGTTGCAGGGCCCTCATGCAAAAGAAAGAACACCTAGTTTTTCTAACAAATAGCATTTTAATAATGTATAGATTGAAGAAACAATCATATTTAAAAAAACAAAAAAACAAAAAATGACGCTCGGATTTTCCCGGTAAGTAAAACTACGTGGACTAGGCCTCTTGGGGATACCACTTAAAAAAACGCGCCTGCAAATCTACCCCAGCGGTGGTGTGGACCTTAAATATTGTTTCTACAAAAAGATCATACTTATCAAAATTACAGAGAATTCAATTCTCTACAACTTTGTTTATGACCATATTGGCTGTAAAGTTGAAAATAAACAAAATACAGCGACATTTTCAGAAGAATGCCTTTTTTGTTAATAACTCGAAAAATATCGATCTTACAAAAAAAAATATGTTATCAAAATTGTGGAGAATTTGATTTTCTTAAACTTTTGCCTTGCATTTTTCACCGTAAGTCAAAAATAACCGAGTTATTTGCCAAAAACCCATTTTTGGAAAACTCAAAATGGCGACTAACGCACACCCTCTAGGCGGTCGAAAATCTTTTTAGACTACCAGAGGAGCCCCTAACCATTGCAAAAAAAAAAATTGCTGTGCGGAATTAATGTAATTTCACGTGATATTTCTGACTAATTTGGCTGGGCTAAGATAGATATAACAGCTAAACATGGGAACTGCGAGCGCTGCTTCAAATGCAAAAATTCGATCGTGAAGTAGACTCCCGTTTTACATTGCTCGGTCTCTAGTCCAGTGGAGTCTTAACGAAAGAAGAGGAAGTTAAGGTATTATCGTGGATGATAATTTTAGTGCGCAAAAGCTCGATAGCTTTGGTTGGAATTTGTCACGATCCCCTCGAAATATTCAAGGTTTTTTATAATCATTTCGATGGAATCTCGAATGTGGCCAGATTTTTGATATATATATGTACCTTTAATATTTAATCTATTTAATCATATTTAATCATTTAATTAGTGTTGGCCATACAATTTTGTCGTATTATACACGTATTCACATAATAAAATAAATAAATCTTAAACTTAAACATATTTCCTATTGTAACATGCACGTTTAGTAGGCTAAAGAATAAAAATAGATAATTTAGTGAATTTTATCACCGTAATAAATTGAGATTAAAAATACATATTTTTTCCGATCAGTTAGCTTCGATAAAAATAATAATAATAATTTTATCCTAAATGGTCCATCCAAGATAAGTAATCTTATCACATTCATTGATTACAAAAAATTCGAAATCAATGTCGTGTATATTGATCTGATATTATACATCTAATAGTTGAGAATTATGAAATAAAAAACAATCTGAAATACTTACGGCAAATGCTTCTTAACTTCCACCTGATCGTCTTTCTTCAGCGACTGGAAACCTGGTAAGGCATCCCCATCGGCGAAATAACCCAATTCCGAACGTAATTTCGCAAAACAAGTTAAGTGATGCCACATATCTTTGGGCCCGTACCTTTTAGCCCCTTCCGAATCGTAATTTTTCTTCGACACCCTCACCTAAGTTACATTGAAAAACATTACGAATCATTACGATTCTAAGCGATGTACCTCATCTTTCAATATCTTCTGATCGCAACCACGACATCCGGCTCTCCCCGACTTCGCGTATTCGATCGTATAATCTTGCAAAGCGACTGCATCAACTGCATCACGCTTTTTACCCTTTTTACCAGGTAAAACTACACCCTCGTTACCGCAAGCTATATTTTATGAATTAAGTATTATTTTACGATTGTTAGAATTAGCGAGATTTTGGGAATACCTTCAAGTTTCTCCTTAATTTTCTTTTGATCCTCGTAACGTATGGACTCGTAGTGTTCGATATCGTCGACCGTTTTAGGCCGTTGCTTGTCGAAAAAGCACGTAAAATGATACCAATTGGGAGTTTTCCCGTCGAACATCGGGGATTGCACCATTACAGCGAGTCGGAGGGTATCTTTTGCGATCGGTGATTTGCACCCTTTACAAGACGCCCGACTACTTTTAGCATATTCAGCCCTATACGGTAAGTCCATTATCGCGATATTTACGTGTATTGTACTTATAAGTCAAAATCTCCCGTATGGTGAGAATCGCGATCTAAACTCGTCTGAACTCGTCAACCGATATTTATAACTAAGGTTAGACAAACGAATAACGGATAAGTTGTGTAAACCTGACTGACGCTGTCCCTCCTCCGAATTTTAATGTCGTACCTTGCACGTAAGTGGGGACAAGCGATGGAGGGACAGCGTGAGTCCGGCTTACACTATTTAATAATGATAATTTATCACGCATTCGTTTGTCGAACTTCATTTATAACTTGAGTTTGTTAAAAAGGTGGATGACGTGTAGCATTTGAATTTGTTAAAAAGATAGATAACGTGTTATCATTAGGTAGTGTAAATCGGACTGAATCCTTCGAATGTTATTATTCCATGATAGGTTATCATTGAATAATAAAATTCGGACGAGTCACGTTAACCACCTTGTTAATAAACTCTAGTTGTCATTAAGTAAGGTAAATTGGACTGACGCTGTCACCCCTTCGAATTTTATTATTCAATGGTAACTTATCATCGAATAAAATTCGGTGTCACAGCGTCAGCCCGATTTACACCACTTAATACGTCATCCATCTTTTTAGCAAACTCTATTTCTAACACAACCATTTATGCGTCGAGTAGCGGGGAAGTTCGCCAACACCGCCAATCTCATGCGAATATCTTAAATACGGCTTTCTAACGAAAGTTGGACTAATGAAAGGACATAGAATCAAAACCCAAGTAAAAAATAAAGTAGCAGTTTATTAATATTAAAACGAGAAAAAACATGTAACATGAGTATAAATAAGAAAGGAGGACCTAATATTTGTACTTGAAGTCCATCTGTAACATATACTTAATGTTGACCTGAGCCACATCGTATACAATGTATTCATTATACAATAAAGAAGAAAGCGTCGTTTTATCTACATTTTTCGGTTTACCAAGAGGCACTTCTATATTGTCAATTTCCTTGACAACAGATGGATTCGGCTGCGTCCTTCCTACACCTTTACAGCTGTGCTTTCCTTTCGGTAACTTCTCAATATAATTGGCTTGAGTGCATTCGAACATCTGAAATTCAAGTTTAATCGCACCGTATAAGTTTGGTTAAAACAAAATAATTATCACGTGTACTACTTACATCACCCAAAGCGACTTCGCACAAAAGCATCAGACCCGTGTTATCCATCGTATTCGTGCAGCAATAATTAGCCGATTTGGACACCAAATCGGCGAAATAGATACCTTTACCGAACATGTAGCCCGTTACGGGGGCTTCGGGAGGTGCGATACGCAAACCCTGCGATAAGATACCGGCAAAATTCGTTTTTCTAGAACCGTGCCATAAAAGTTTGCGATTGTGTAATTTGCGGAAAGGCTTGAATCTTTTTCTTCGCCGTGGCGCTTGACTTTGAACGCGTGTACTATCTCCAAATCGTATTGGCTGTGCGTAGGGGCGTGAGTGTTCTTCACATACTCCTTGATGATACTAAATTCTTCGGTTTCCACGTCGAGCGGTTCGATGTCGGTACGTAACTGGTCGTAGTAGGAATCTACACCGCGATCTGAACCGCTAGTTTGCATCAAATTACAGGCGATTTCGAGTTCCATGAGATTATCGAGCATTTCGATCTTTTTCTGAAGATTAAAAAATTATATTACAGAGAACGTGAAAGGAAGTCCGGTGGTTGCAAGTACAGTGCAGCTATTTTTGAAGTCTATATATTAATACGCAGTGGATCGTCTTCTCGTACGTTTTTTAGAGTGTTCCCTCCACGTATCGCGATGATACATATATCGTTGTTTTCGTATTACACTGCAGATTTGTCGAATGTATGTTTCATCGCGATATGCGCAGTGGAACGCAGATGAGAGTTGTTAGAGTTAGAAGGGGAAAATGTATGGGTGTCGGAAATGTTCTTTATTTTTAACGATTAAGACCTTTCAAACGACTCTAAGGGTAATTTTTGGCGCTCTTTCGATTGGCATCGTTAGTTTTTGATCTGACCCTCCCTTGCCCCCCTTTTTTCTAGAACGCACACCAACAAAGCATATGAAGTCACAGACTGCGACTCCATATTGTATGGGATGTGACTTTGAGTGAAAAAAACAGTATCATTTAATTTTTTTCATCTGTCGCACAGATGGCGCTGTATATTAAAAATCGATTATAACAAAAAAATTGATTATGTTCTTTTCTGTCGAATTTCGACCAACGGGCGATCCTAGTAATAATAATAATACAGTAGAACCCCGATTATCCGTTTGCAGTTTAACTGCGAATCGACGCGGTTACACTGTTTCGATTTTCCGGGTCCCGATTATCCCTGCGTAATGTGAAATTATACGTTGCCCAAAAATAGCGAAAGTAGCTAAGGGTTAAAAGAAAACTCTTCTACATCTTCTCAAAATGAAACTCTAACAGAAAAAAACTGAATGCGAAAGTAGGGAAGCTCCTGTGGTACCACATAACGGCGTAATTAATGCTTACTTACTTTGAGCAACAAAGTAAAATAGATATAAGCACTGTTTTAAGTCTGCACAAAATAAAAGAAGTAACCCCAACAAATATCAAACGAGAAAACAGGCAAAAGTAACTGATTATTTTTCTGTTAATTAGTATGTGAAACCCTATGTGAGAATAACACATATTTAATTTTTTGTTTTGTAATGTTTTTCAAGAATGTTTGTTTTATGTTTTATAAAAATATGAATAAACCTACTTTTAGCGCATATGTTGTGTTCATGATCTTTCACTTCCAATTAAATTTTGATAGGGCGGATTAACCGTACTTTTCGATTATCCGGCAAACAGTCGGTTCCGATCGCCCGGATAATCGAGGTTCTACTGTAATAATAATACTTGCTTACTTAATCATTGACCTCTTCTACCGGCGTTGCCAGTGTCGAGGTTAATACTAATAATTTATTAATGCCAAAAACCAAAAGGGGATATAGGGACCGTGAAATACAAAATTAAGTAAAAAAAGTAATTTCAACAAATCGACGGAAATAAAAGTACAAAATTGCTATAAAGTCAAAGTTCTAAACATAACTCAAAAACAGACAATTACAGTCGGTCTCAACTTTTAAGCCCGTTTCACATTATCATATTACATTGTACTATTTTTCTGTGCAAAATCATTGTATGAAATTAGAACCTGTCCTATTTTCATACTAAATGTTTTGACTCGCGTCCCCTCATTAGTCTGCATTGCACGTATTCCAATCTAACATCATTTTTCCTTCTTATCCAGTCCTCTTACAGTATAAAATAAGCGCGGGTTTATACATTATACTGTGGTTGTGTCAGCAGATGTTTTTAATGAGCGTTTTACTAAAAGTATTAGTGTTATTAGCGAAGCATAAAATTAATCTTTTTGAAGGTTATGAGAAATATTTTTAATTACTGTATGATACCGATGTACAATTTGAAACGAGGATGTAATATGGCACAGAATCATAAACAGAATTTTATTTTTGTACAAGTTCATAATACATATGTAATACGATAATCTTGTACAAAGGACTAGTAAAGCGTTTTACGTTGTACTATAAAATGGTATTCAATTGTTTGATACAATTTAATATGATAATGTAAAACGGGCTTTACACGCAGTATGGGATTGAATAGGGGTTTCACGTCTCTCACTATCACCATAATTTATCAACTCCATCTCTATGTCCGGTTGTGATGTTGCATGTTGTATCGGACCCAAGTGTTATTGATATTATAACTGTCTTTAAATTTTGGATTACGAATTATATTTTGTTGCGATTTTTGTCCTTCATTTGCGCAGTTAACCGATAATCCAAAAATAGCTGCACTGCAAACACAAGGTTGTAAGTTGGAAACAGTATGGACCTCCGAAGAGGCCTGGCGAGTTTCTAGTGATCAGACATCAAAATTTATCATTTAATCCCGATCACGATACTTAATTTCTGCTTTTTGATCTTGGAAATCAAAAGAAAAACTCATAGGCGCCCTCGACCACTCTTTTCCAAAAATAACACGGAAGATTTGGTCTATGAAACGACTACTTCCCGTGCAAAAACACCGCCGGAAATTAAATCAGAAGTATACGAAACCATGCAACGACTAGTAAATAGGTACAATCGCACCTGCTCAATAACGGTAGGAATGTAATTCACCTACCATCAAAAGCCACAAACCGTTTCCGCCCCGTTTAACTACGTTAAATTAGTTCCAATTATACTTACTTTTATTGTTTCCGCGTCGTTAATTACGGGAGGATTGTCGATACCGAAGGAATGCGGTATGAAAGTGTAAAAACGATTGGTCGCGTCTATAAAATGAGATTGGGAGCCGTTATTATCAATTAATCTTTGGAGTTCTGACAATACGGTGTAGGCGCTTTGGATTTGCTTCTTACTAAGTTTACCTAAAAAAAAAAAAAAGAAATAATAATGAAGATACTATGACAACTGGAGTTACTCAATTTGCGCCAATAATACAACAACTATCATAAACGACTGTACTAGAAAACAAGATTGCGCTATACGAATGCGGCTTTATATTATACATTGAAACAATTATGTATTATGAATTCGTATAGCGCAATGTTACTATTCAAGTACACTCGTTTCAGATAGTTGTTGTTCGCGCAAATTGAGCAACTTCAGGGACAACTTCTAATTTTAAGGGTGAAGTTAAAGACAAATACGAAGTGTTCGTTTCCTATACACCGTGTAAGAGGGTAAGGTCAAAATCGCTATTTCATCCCATCAGACCGAATCGTGGCGTTTACACTAAAGTACAGGGTAGTCTGGGCAAACAGCGGTAATTACGAAATAAGCTAGGGCAGCCTACATATATAAAGAACTACTCGCATACAGCATCGATTTAGTACTGATTAGTGGGGATTCGACGATAATGTCGTAGCTTATTTCGTAATTGTACGCTGTTACCGCTGTTTGCCCAGGCTTGTGATCACTGAATTGGTTTGTTGAGCTGACTATAACTTACTGCCAAGAACCATGGGCACCGATGGCATTTTAAGTATTTGATTTAATAGTTTTAATTTTATTTGCCTCAATTTGATTTGTTTAGCTTAGAATTTTTCGTTCATCATGTTTCATGCACACCGACCACTGAGGGTTCAAGCTATTTTACTCGAGTTGTACGTACTTTTCGATGCATTCAAGGCGACTTAAGCGTACGGACGCTTTCCATGCGCAATTGTGATTTTGACCGTACCTACTATTTCCAATCTGTATATATAACTAAATTATATTATTATATATAGTCAGACATAATTGAGTGAACACGAATAGCAGGGGCGCCTTGCCTTTAATTACAGGTCTAACTTTTTACCGATTCCATTCTATATAATTTTCCCTTACTTGTAATAAAATATTTCAATGATTTAAGATACAATACACATCCAAATAAAAATGTTTACCGTTAATCATATGGATTAATAGCAGTATATTGAAAATTGAAGGTGGACAAAATAAAGTGGACATGTCGATGTTTTATGCTGAATACTACCATTTAATACTTAATGTGTCCTCCTCTAGCTTTAATTACAGCTTGTAATCGTTTTAGAATACTCTCCACAAGACTTTCAATGAGGCTCTTGTCTATATTTTCCCAAGTCGATTTCATTTCCTCGAACAAACTTTGTTTATTCTTTCTTTAGTCGGTATTTTCTTGTCGATTACAGCCCATAAATTTTAGATGGGCTTTATATCCGAACTTTGTGCAGGTCACTCTAAGACCTTTATCCTAGAATCTTGAAAGATTTTTCTTCGCGGTATGCTTGGGATAGTCGTCTTGCTGATAGATGAAATACTCAGCAATGCCCATTTTTCATGGACTCTTCTAAATTCTCATTTAGGATAGTGATGTATAGATCGGCGTTCATAATTGTGTCGATCAGAACTATCTTCCCCACTGCGTTAAATGAGAAACAATCCCACACTATTATGAAGCTGCCGCCAAACTTTAAAGTGGGAGCATTACATTTTTCATTCAACGCCTCGCTCGATTTTCTTCACACTTTCGATCTTGTTTTCGAGCCGAACAGTTCAAACTAGCTTTCGTTGCTTCACTTTCCAAAACGAAATCGGCTCATTCAGATACTTTTTGCAAATATTAGTCGTTTGCGTTTATTCGCGTTGTACGGCCACGTACCCGGCTATCCAACGATGCCTCTTTCAATCTACGCGAAACATTTTTGGTCGATATCTTTAGGTTTAGTCTCCCAGGTAATTCACGTCGTGTAAGTGGGTTCGCATCTTCATTCTCTGACAATGTTTCGATCGCATGTATTGGTTGTTCATCGTTTGCAAACGCGACCTTTAAAATTTTCTGTTGTATTATATTTTAAATATTTCTTCCACATTTTTTGCACAACGCTTTTAGGAAAATTGTATTTCTCACCAATGGCTCTGTAACTGAGACCACCTAGTCGGTCAGAAAGAACTAAATTTCTAATTTGCAACGAAATTTTGCCGCGATTGCTCATTTCTACGTGAACAGAATAAATGTTACTGAAAACGATGCTCGATTGACATAACAAACGAGATGCTACTTGTTGGGAAACGAAAACGATATTTACTAATATTGTTGACGAGCATAAACTACGTGATACGCTATCTGAACAGTGTCCATTCAATTTTGTCCCTCCCTCGGGAACAATACTTTCGTTCATAAATGTTTGCAGAGAAAATTATCGAAACTATGGTTGGTATATTGGTGGACGTTACTTATAAAGACATGTTTAATAAAAAAAACAAATTACTAAAGATTAACTGCAGGAAATGGCGTGACCCATTTCCTCAAATCAGTCAGGTGTCCACTCCATTTTGTCACCGATTATATTAGCTTCATTGTTTCCAGTATAAAATGTATGCTATCACCAAATATGGGGGATGTTTAACACATATAAATCCACTGTATCTAAAATTTAAGCAGAATGCATCTTTATTGTAACTTTTATTATTGGCTGTACGACCGATCGGATTTTCATTTCCGAATATCCCTCGTATACTGATTTATCATTTTCCATTGGATGTAGTTTTCTTTAAAGCATTTAGCATCTAACAAAAGCTTCCCCAACTCTTAAAGCATATATTACCCGGCCCCAAAACACATTCTCTTAAAGTATCTACTCCCCAAAATTATTAAAGGTTGAATAAAGTCAATCCTGCAGACTCCCTAGTAATTTGTTCAACTTGTTTTTAAATTTCCAACCGATTTGTGGCGTATTGCCGCGATTTGATAAATTAAAATACAATCTTGCCAACATATAAGTACAGAAACTACCCAATATTACCTAACGGCATCTTTTCGGTATCCAATTCGAATTCCAACATGACCTTCTTCATAGACTTCACATCGAATATCATCTTGATTACATTCTGTACCGGCGGAGCCAATTTTGACGGTACTTCCGTGTCGATCTGAAGATTGGCGTCTTGATCTTCCTCGCCATAATCGACCTCTATAGGATACATCTTACCGGGCATCTTCACGAAATCATCCCTGTCCTTCCACCTATTTCCGGTTTTCTCCTGGTATAAATCCTCGAAATGAGAAATAGCCTCATACAAGCCGCTCATGGTTTCTAACTTATGGTTTCCGATACTCGTGCCGATTCGTCCCCACGATCTAAAGACATAATAGCTACTACCCGTATCCGAAGCTAATAGCTGTAGTTTATAGTAGCTGTTCTTCTTCCTCTGGATATCGGTGAGGCCAAGCACTGCAGTATGCGGGTCACCCAGTTCAGCGTATATGTGGCAAGTATCTGCCATACCGCTATCTGGATCGACTGCTGAACCTCCTTTAACTGTTAATTTTAATTTACTTGGACCGGATTTCGCGAACATGCTTTTAGATTTCTGCGACTTTGATGATTCTGGTGGTAATCGAGTATTCGGCTAAAAAATTATCGTAAATAAGTACAGTAAGTCGCTAGCAAAATCAACATTACAATATGGATGTCAATATTTGTTTAATTCGATACATGAAAGGAATGCATATAAAATAAAAACAAGCATAGTAGCTTGTAGAAAATTGAAATTCCACTTTTTAAGGGTTTTTTATATTTCTGTAATAGATAAAGTTCCTCTGGAGAATGACGAGAAAGTCAAAATCAGGAAATGGGGAAACAAATGAACAGGTAAGAGAAATGATCAAGTGAGCATAATAAAGATCGAGGAACAATAATTAGAGTGGTACCGATATATTGTGAAAACGGAAAAAAGCAACCTGATCAAGAAAATGGTAAAAACAGCAAGAACTGGTAGGAGACAAAATGGAAGACCGAGGAAAAGGTAGTTGAAAAAAGGGAAATAAAAATTTGGAAGTAAACAATTCGGCAAAGGATCGGAAGTAATGGATGGAAGAATGACGCGTGTATGAGTAAAAGGATAAGCGAAGAAGAAATGCATAAAACGAAATTCTACTCTTTCCCGTATAAATAAATTCAAACAAATTCAACTTACATCAGAGCCCCAATCAGCAATCGACTTCTCAATTACTAAATCAGGGATACGCCCCACGTAATCCTTCGCCAAATCCAGGAAATCATCCGAAACTACGTGGATATTAGCTGCACGTGCTTCCTGCATACGAGCGTTATCCTTCTCGACTTCGTCCGGTGTCGATATGATCGCCATCACGCTTTCTTTGATTTTCGTTACGACTTTTCCGCCTAACTTCAAAACTTCCTTTTTGATTTGTTCTTTACCGCGAGGCGGTTTGCCCAGAATGACGATCTCCATTTCGTACAGGGCCGGCTTTTCCCTATGAACCTTCGGCCTAAAGAAATGTACACAGAGATGTTAGAAGTGATACGAAAAGTTCCTATGAGTTTCGCATAGTATTTTTCGAGTAACTTGTACGGATTCATTTATTTATTTAGGGGGACGATCCCAAATTTTGTAATTGACATTGGCACCACGATCGAAAAACTTAGCGCTGTTTTGTAGAAAAGTAATCTCAAAAAACAAATGTTCTTTTTAATAAAAGCATTAACATTCCAAAATTTATATCAACTCGGACACGACGATTTAGATGAAATATGGTAATAATGTAAAGTTGGTAAGACTTATCCAAAAGGCCGGTGGTTTCTGTTTCTCTCATTAAAGCCTCTGAAGGGGTGAAAAGCCCCTCTGAAAATTGGCCTGCTTTTCGGTTTTTTTCCCACTTTACTCAGGAATTGTATACAAGAAAAATATATGTGCATATAACGTTTCAAAAGGACTATTGAAACTACTCCAAATCGGTAACCTCTATTCTTGAAAATATTACCCCCTTTCACCCACACCAATTTCGATGCAACTAGATAACTATGTGGAGCTGGTTGAACTATGTAAAAAACCGATTTCTATTTCTGCCAGTAACACATTTGAAGGGGTGAAAAGAGCCCCCAAGAATGAAACCGTTTCTTTGCCAATTATTCTGCAATTGTTCCAAGAAGAAAATATTGAAACATATTAGCATATAGCGCTTCAGCAGGGCTATTGAAACATGTTTGAGTCATTAATCCTTATTCTTAAAAATATTATCCCCTGTCACCCCTTCCGATTTCGATGAAACTTGGTAATTATTTAGAGCTGGTCAAATCATGTAAAACTACGGTTTCTGTTTCTGTTAGTAACGCTTTTGAAGGGGTAAAAAATCCCCAAGAATGCGAGTCCCTAGCTCGTTCCTATCGCTTTCGGAATGTTAATGATTTTATTAAGAAGAATATTTGGTTCTTGAAATTAGTTTCTTACAAGTTAATACTGTTCTAGATTATGATGCCATCTATTGACTACAAAATCTCAAATCGCTTCCTTAAACTTCTCAATTTATTTTCGACTTTTTCTAAAAATATAAGCCAGCCTACGTACAACGCGAAATTACATTTTTACTTTTCTTTCTTATTGCAAGGCAACTATAATTGATATAACCAAATTTGGAAAACGTTTGGTTACTAATTTTAACCGGAAAAACCGGCAAGTTCTAAACAACCCTCATCCCCTAACAAACTTACTGAGAATCTGTTTCATCTTCCTCTTTCTTAACCGATGCCACAACAGTGGAATTAACTTCTTTAATAGCGCGAGATCTTTTGACATATTTATATGTCTTCAAGAAAGGATGCTCAGCGGCCAAAGCCTTAGGTACAACGAATTTACTCCTTTTCGGCTTTTTTTCCACCGCCTCACACTTAGTCCATTCCGTCAAATTTCCGTTACATATATAGCCGACCTTGTTGAAAACGAACTGTCCACCTTTACAATTCTTGCACGCATCTAAAGCGCCGAATGTCATAATGTCCGCAAGCCTATCCAGTATCTGAAATAACATGGTTATAAGATTTGAGCACACAAAAATTTCACGGGGTCAGAACGTACACTTTCCTCCCCCACTGGAATCTCCTGGCCGTTATGTTCCAGTAAATATTGAAGGTCCTTCTTGGACAAATTCGTTTTGAGCTGGTCGCGGTATCCAAACATGATTTTATTTTGGGCTTTGATGTCTTTCTCGATGGGATCGTCTTCTTCCTTTTTAACTTTCTTTATTTCCGGGACATCTTCTTGTTTGATAGGGCTGAAAGGAAAAACTTAAGTTAAGAATGCATAGTTTAGGTTTACAAGGAAATATGAAGTGCGTACAGTAGTACGATTTCGGAATGCGAAAAATCTTTCAGAAGTTGCAATTCATCCCGAACGGTATAATGTTTACGGATCAAACGTGACGACATGCTAACTTCCGGTATCGTGTTGGGTCACGATAATGCTCGACTGCACAGCGCTCGACCCACCCAAGAGCTATTGCAGCAGTTCTATTAGAATGTTTTTGATCATCCCCCTACCGCTCAGATTTGCCATCGAGTGATTACTACATCTTCAGAAAGAAAATGATAGCAGTCATCAAGTCTTCCATCAATCAGTTTATCATACTTAAAGCTTTTTAGTATATGTGATGAATAATCTGGGCAAACAGCGATAACGACGAAATAAGTTACGATAGCCTACATATACACAGAACTACTCGCACACAGCGTACTGACTAAAGTGGGCAGTCGGCGATGCTGTCGTAACTTATTTCGTAATTCTACGCTGTTACGGCTCTTTTCCCAGACTACCGATGAATTGAAGAGAAACTACGGCATCAGGCGGCACCGGCACAATTGAAGGTTAATTTAAGGAAAAACATTTAAGGAACGCCACTTCGAAGACTTCCATCATACTGAGAAAATCTACCGCAGAGCTCTGGATTTTTCCTTGTGCTCCCAAGTGACAACTTGATGGAAAAGGAGGCCACTTGTTACAGATGGAGAACGAACTCCTGCAGATAAATAATAAACTTCCTCAGCAACTGAGCTCTTGGAAAAGCTGGTTTCAACGACTGCAGAGACGCACAGTAATTACTTTTGAAAAAATGAAATGAATGTAACTATCCTAGCCCCCTTTGTACATCTACAAAGACAGCAGATTTGGTAGAACTTGATGATTTCACAGGGCAAAGCCTCATTGACTTATTTTACTTTTGCATCAAGATACTAAAATTAATTTATATTTCGGAATGTCTCTACCACTTTTAGGTCAAAATCAAAGACAAATTTTTGATTATATTTCATATATGAAAATCTGCTAAATTAATATTTTCGGGTTGTCTCTATCACTTTTAACTTCGATTTCATAAATTAAAAACGGTAGAGACAACTCAAATGATCCCGAGTAGCTAACAGTTAACTTGTGTTTCAATGCCTGCATGACTTCATGGACTTCCAGTGGTGCAAGTCCACTAAACTGCATTGATGTATATATCAATAGAAACAAACTTCATTCTGTATATAGATTTAATAAAATTAATAATGTTTTCCTGTGGATTAGTTAGGGTTGACAAAACTTAATACTCTTGATAATTTAAAGGAAAAAAATTGTAGAAATCACTTACGGTAACTGTTTCTTGAGTTCTTGTTGATCATCTTTCTTAAGGGATTTAAAACCTGGCAGGGTATCCCCATTGGCAAAAAAACCCAATTCAGATCGTAAGTTTGCAAAGCAAGTCACATGATGCCACATATCTATTGCACCGTATCTCTTAGCCTCTACAGAATCATAATTCTTCTTCGACACCCTCACCTAAATCATACATTGAAAACTTACGAACCACTACAATTCTACTTAACATACTTCACCCTTTAATATTTTCTGTTCGCATCCCCGACATCCAGCTCTCCCTGATTTGGCATACTCAACTTTATAATCTCCTAAAGCAGCTGCATTGTTTGCATCTCGTTTCTTACCCTTTTTACCGGGTAAAACTACGGTGTCACTACCTAATGCTGCGAAAATATTATTGTTTTGAGCGTTATACACGGATTCATAACTACTTTAAGCTCGTTGGTAATACATAGTAGTAAGAATAAGGAAGATTTTTAAGATACCTTCAACTTTTTCCTGAATCTTCTTTTGATCCTCGTAACGTATCGACTCGTAGTTTTCAATATCGTCAACTGATTTAGGCCTTTGCTTATTGAAAAAACACATAAAATGGTACCAATTTGGAGTCTTCCCATCGAACATCGCCGATTGTACCATTACAGCGAGTCGTAGGGTATCCTTTCCGATCGGTGATTTGCACCCTTTACAAGACGCCCGACTACTTTTAGCATATTCAACCCTATATGGTAAATCCATTATTACGATATTATTCGTATTTTACTTAAGATCAAAATCTTCCAAACAATAAAAGTCACAAACTAAACTCGTCTGAACTTGTTGGCCGGTATTTATATCTCTACCATTTTGCGTCAAGCATAGCGAGTAGCGGGAAAATTCGCCAGTACAGCCAATCTTATGATACGATGATACAATATGGTGGAAGTTTAGCCAACGGTTTGTAACCAAATGTTACTACACTTTGAAATAAAAGTTGCCGCTTACACATATTTTTTAAGTTATTACTTCACTGCTATTCAATTAAAAACAATTTACAAATCGTAAAAATACTTTATTAAAAATTATCTAATAGATATAATAACATAATGCAAGAAAATGTATAACTTCTATTTTTACAAATTTAATCATATAACATTTTTAGTAAAAAAACAATTAATGAAAATACAATAAAACTACATATAACAATATGAGTTATAAATAGAATGTGTTAAAAGATGGATGACGTGTTATTATTAAGCAGTGTAAATCAGACTGACGCTGTCGCTCCTCCAAATTTATAATTCAATGGTAACTTATCAATGACAACTTATTATTGAATAATAACATTGGAGGAGTGACAGCGTCAGTCCGATTTACACTACTTAATGATAACACATCATGCACCTTTTAACAAATTTTAGTCATCACCAACCACCGCTTGTAGATACAGCTAACATTACAGACTAGGGAATGAGCAATCCTTCTTTATAAAATTAGTGTCTAGAGGTTCTTCATTAAATATAGCAAAACTATCTGTAGGTTCGCCGTTGAAAAAAATGGAAGAAACCAACTATACCATCTTTGCACTTACCATCCAAGCAAGAATTTAGTTACTAATCAGAGAGGCAGATGAGACATCAAAAAAGACAACGAAAAAATGTTGTCGAAGAATTTCTTAGCATACCATCTACCTCAGGTACACGAACTCTTCAAAGCGATTGTGAAACTTTATCTACAGCTTTAACCTTCCTATACTCACGCATACGGTCTGTGAGACCGATTTATATAGTATAGTATACATCTTTTATTTTGACGTGAGTATAGGAAGGTTAAGTACGTGCTTTGGATTGTACTAAATCTGATGTTGCAGTTTCCTGCCCAAAATTTGATTGTGCCAAGATGTTATTACTAGAGATAGTTAAAAACGTGGATGACGTGTTATCATTAAATAATGTAAATCAAACTGACGCTGTCACTCCTCCAAACTTTATTATTCTATGATAAGTTATCAATGATAAGAATAACAAAATTCGGAGGAGTGACAGCGTCATGACACGTCATCCACCTTTTTATCAAACTCTAGTTATAAATAAACAAAAAGAATTGGATTCACCTTAACTGGAATCGCTTCCGTCTTCGTGCCTCTGTTTTAAAATAGATAGCTTTATTGCATTTCTTTATACATTGTGTCTATGGCCATACGCAAGTTTGGGCATTACACCGAAATATGGTTTTATTGAAACATTTATATAATAGTAGTCTATTTGCTATATACTAACATTTATTTAAGCAAGAAATATTTTATATCTCTTAATTAAAATTCAAATTATTCGAATGTCTCCGATCAACACCCGAGTCCTTGCGATTATATTCGGCGAGTCAGATGACGTCACTAAATATATTTACAAGCCTTAACTTTTTAGGAAGGCTGAAGTTACTGAAAACGCATTTGTAAAGGTGCAAAAAGATA
Organism: Chrysina gloriosa; assembly: GCA_038088585.1. Taxonomy (NCBI): domain Eukaryota; kingdom Metazoa; phylum Arthropoda; class Insecta; order Coleoptera; family Scarabaeidae; genus Chrysina; species Chrysina gloriosa. The sequence goes on along the minus strand of CM076087.1, from coordinate 14,623,724 downwards.
ATTTACTGAAAATGAAGCTGTTCATGTTGATCGAATTCATTTGCTCAAACGATTGTTTTAAGGCCGCCGAAATTAGAAGAGTAAAAGCTAAATCGTAAGTAAAATTAGTTAAATATGTAATAATTTAACAGACATACATGTTATTTCATATTAATTCCCATACTATTCCCATGTAATCGGAATATGAAATTTACAGGTTTGTACTATATGAAAAAAATTTTAAAAAATTAACCGTCATGTAAGTAACCATGGAAACAGAAAACATCGAAATGTAAATAAATACTCATACATACGTCACACTTGTTTTGCCGGGAATTCAAAATAACATTTTTCAATAAACATTTTATATCAGAAATAATGTATTTTATACAGAATTGATAATGATATCAGTAACTAATTACATATTACCGTTAAAGTATCTAATTAAATTGTGAGGAAAAATCATGCGTATACATATTATGCTGATAATATGGATTTTATTTTTCTAATTTTAATTAAACCAGCAAATTCTTTTATATATTTTTTTCCAACTTTATCTTCAGTATTACTTCTTGAATTAGTCACTATACACTTTACAATAAAACTCTAGATACTGTAGAATAAGAGGCATAAATTTTACAAAAGAAGGGAAACTACTCCGTTGGTAAATGTCATTTATAAAGCAGTCGCCTAGATGTAAAAGCCAAGATAAAGGTAAAGCTAATGGAAGAAAGTTGTGGAGCCTAAGATTCCAATTGCAGTTTAGGTTAGTCAGAAGATGCGCATGCGCAATGCTGGGTGGATAATGCAGATTATATTATTTTGTATGTAATTAAATAGTTGTTCTTGCATTTCAATAAATATACTTTTCAAACAATATATGATGATGCAAAATAAAACAAATTTTAAAACATAAACACTTTATAATATTAAAAAATTAATAAAATCTTGGTTGAATATATTTTTTGATCACGTGGCTTGCAAACATATTTTAAGGACCAGTATAACCATCACCAATGGCAATGTCCAAAAAATTCGAGTTGTGCGCAGTAGTGAAAACGACTGTTTCTACGCAGTTGACACGGGCTGTATCGGGCTATATAAGGAGTCGGCGCGGAAATTGAAAACCGTAATGCGATTTATTGTCAGTTTTAAGTATTGTCATTAATATCTGAGTTTTATAATGTAATATTCATTTTAGAAAATTATGTTCAATGCAAAAGCTTTTTATGAAATTTTTATCTACATTTTAGAACGCCTCAATTTTTTTATTATTTTAGAGTTATGCCTGTCCGCGCATTTTTTTAAAGGGAACTTGTTAGTTTTACTCTACCGTCAGATATAGAATTTTTTTCTCTTAAAATTTTTTTTTAAAATTTATTTAATAAGACTTTTACAAGAAAACATAGGTTCAAGTATTTAATAAATGTTAGGTACATCTAAGATAGACCAAATTATTTGCAATAAAGTTATCAGTTACAATCTTATCATTAAAAACAAATTAATAATTAAGTTTGAAGGGAGAAAAAAGTGTCGTTCGACGAGACTCGAAACAGCGATCTCGGACTAGAACGCTATCGACTAAGCCAATGTTTTCTTGTAAAATTATTAAATAAATAAAAAAAAACCAAAAAATACTATTGCAAAGAGAAAAAATTCTCTATCGAATGATAAAATTATTACGCGGACTGGCGTAACTCAAAAATAATCGAAGAAAAAAAATTGAAGCGTTCTAAAATGTAGATAAAAATTTCGTGAAAAACTTTTGTATTAAATATAATTTCCTAAAATGAATATTAACGCCAATAAATTTCCGTCTCCATACTTTTAACTAACCCTGTATATTAGAGTTCAATTTTCAAACATTTTCTTCCACATATTTTTATTATTTTTTATATCCACATATTTTTTGTTATTTCTCTCTTTCTAATCTTCTTGAAAGAAACAAAAATAAATTAAGGAGAAAAAAACAAACCAAGAAACAAAAATAAATTAAGGAGAAAAAAAAAAAACAAACCATGGGCATCTAAGAACATTAGAACTGAATCATGATGATGATATCCTCACAGCATCACTGAATTTGAGAAAGAGAATGGACAGAACAATGGAACCTGCAAGTAAAACCTGACAGATATGAAGCTGTCAGATTTACATGAAAAATAACCGCACCCTTGAGCCCCTAGGGAGAATAATTGGGGATGATTGTCGATAGAAGGTTGATTTTTCCACTTCATATCTCGAACTTCTTGCAAAAGTTTCGGGAACTGCAGAAGTTCTTCCTTGGAACTGAAGACCAAAATGTACCTCCGAGTCCTCCGACCCATTATAATTTATGAAGCCCTAACATGGTCCACAACAGCTAAGAGCCACATTAACTGCTTCAACGATTGACAGTCGCTCTCGAAATGGCGCTAGCAGGAGCGAAACTGGCTAAAATTAATCCCATTGTGCACATTGTCTTAATTTGTAGCCTAATGACTTTTTCAAAACCAAAAAGCAGAAATTCTCGATTGTCGTCCTATACGCTCATTGCCCGAATGGAATGCATCTCTTACATCCATTACACCCATGCTCCGTGGAACTTGTCGTCAGAGAAAAACTGTTACAATTCACCAAATTTTAAAATTAATATAGTATTAAAAAATGCCACCTATCAATGGAGGTTCAGATAGGCTATCATCATGTCGGAAAAATTCGAACAAACTGATTTTCAAGATAAACACATACTTACTATATTTATCGCCTAAAAAATCGCCTAATCTAAACGATAAGGGTTCTTCCGATTAGTGTCTTATCTTAAATTCAATTGAAGACTACGACGACGCATATTTTCTATTATTGTTATTGTTCCAAGTGGCAGTCCCTCTCATGACGCCCTCTCCAAAATGAATACCTTAATCCTGCTTCCGTTTCTATTGACATATGCTACCGTTGAAGGTGAGTTAATTTTTAAAATTTTAAGCTTTTACTTGCGATAATTGTATTTGTGTACATATTAAGAAATATCATTTTAGGTTTAAAGTGCTATACGTGCTCTACGACGATCGACGAGACGGATCAAAGTTGTCTTGACGATCCAGACAGTGCTGGCATAACTGATTGTGATAAGCTGTATTGCATTTCGGTCAGAGTCGACTATTTGGTAAGAAAATTTATGATTTAATTTTCCAAAACTGCTCAAAATCATCACCGGATGTTCGAGATGTTTTAGTAATTTGCTAAGTTGGCAATACTAATTGCGATTTCAAGGCAACGAAACTTGGGCTTTTCCTGTTTTACAGGTTTGCGAAACTTAAGAAATGTTTAAATGTTTTATTATGTTTATGTTTACGTCAAAATTGGAAAGGGGCACAATTTTGTGTATAAACTGCGAACAGGATTTAGTCCAGTTTGACAAACAATAATTACGAAAATCAAAGAAAAAGGAATAGAATCAAACAGCTCTCGGGAACTCGATTCCATCCTTCGTTGGGGAAGGGAGGGAGAGGCAACAATGCATTTTAAACATGCTGTCTTGGATTACCATCAGGAGGACTTGCTTGAGAGTCCACCTTCCTGATTTTCACTTGATCCAAATTGTCCTTTTCTTCTCTGGATTTCCTGTTCTTTTCTGCTCTTGTTTTGTAGTTCTTCCGTTCCCCTGGTCTCTCCTCTTATTCTCTTATTCCCCCGTTCGCTTGCTCTGTTGTTTTCTACTTTCCTTGTTCATTTGTGTTCTTGTTTTCTTGTTCTCCTACTTTCTTGTTCTTTTATGTTCTTGTTCTCCTGTTCTCTCTCCGTGATAGGAGTCGAGCGACGTCAACTGAGGAAGGCCTAGACTTCAAAATTACTGATTTCCAAATTCCAAAACCCGATTTTCGATTGCTGTCAACTTTTAGACTTATTTTATTGTCATGGTTAAAAAATTATTTGGAAAGCAGTACCAAAATCTTTCACCTTCAGATCTCAGTTTAGATTTTATTGGAAACGATACAACCAACAAACTGATTTTCGACGTTTGGCATGTTTACGGTTGTTTTTTCTGTTGTGGTATAAAAATTATTTGATATAAGGCATCGAAATCTAACGCAATCGAATCTCCAGCTTAAATTTTACCGGAAACGATAAAACACTATTTGATTTTAAACGTCGAAACCTGATTACCAAATCTTGGCAAGTTCTTGACCGATTTTAAGGTCGTGGTATAAAGATTATTTCATATAACGCATCGAAATATATTACAATCGAATCTGCTGGTCAAAATCTACAGGAAACGATACAAAAACACTGAGACAAGCATTATAGTCTAAAAAAGTGATTCTCTCTACTATTTTCCCAACATAATTAGGAACCATTGACTGCTGAACCTACGAAGGTAAATTGAAAAGTTTCCTGAATGATAATGACAACAAAATAATACAGATGTCAATGATATTCATATTTTTCAATATAATCCCCTCGAAGCTCAACACAGTTGGTCCAACGCTTCTCCAGCTTCTCGATTCCCTCCCGGAAGTGACTTTCTTCGAAGTGTCAGCTTTAAAACACATCAAGGATTACGACAAGGTGACCCACTATCAACAACCCTGTTTAACATGGCATTGGAAAGTGTAATAAGAAAGAGTGGTATAAATAGGAAAGGTACCATATTTAACAGGAGTCATCAATGCTTGGCTTATGCGGACGATGTGGTCTTAATAGCAAGAAATGGACGAGTACTGGAAGAGATAACGAAGCAACTGATGGAGAAGGCGGAACAAATAGGCCTAAGGTTAAACACCAAAAATACGAAATTCAAGTTGGCGTGTATTCAAGTTACATAGACACGGTGGCACATTGACAGAATTTGAAGAAGTAGGTTTTGTGTATCTGGGAATACTGATCAACAATATGAAACCGGTCAGCACCAATCGGATTTCAACATAATAGTTTGCAGACTGTCTGTGATTATTTTCCACCAATCACATCCATTCTGACCAGTTTCTGATTCATGTTTGAAAAAACCTAATAAATGGCCAGAAGAAATAGAGGTGGACTTGAGAATCGCGAAGAGCAATAAATGTACAAGTGGTTCAATTAAATGAAAAAATCGAAAGAAGTGTCAAGGTAAGCAAAAGTAATTAAGGATCTACAAAACTATTTTGAGACCCACTCTAACCTACGCATGTGAAACTTGGATAATGTCTAACAAAATTAAACAAAAGCTACCAATTTCGGAAAAATCTTCGTAGGTAAGCAGATAGAGCTAGGATGGGAATGAAGGACAAACTCAGAATTGTATGAAGTGTTTAATAAAGCACTAGTTAGCAACACCATCAAGGCAAGAAGAATGTAATGGTTGGGGCATTTAGGAAGAATGGAACAAGAAAGAGATGTAAAGGATGTAGCATGAAAGGTACCAGAGGGTAAAAGGAAACGGGGAAGACCTAGAAAACGCTGGATGGAAGCTGAGGAGGAAGACCTAAAAGAGAAAAAAATCCAAAGCTGGAAGGAAAAGACAAAAAATAGAAAGAATTGGAGAGAAATCGCGAGGTTATGAACCTAAATGGTCTGCATACAACCAATATATACACATGTTACATAAAAGGTATTCAAACCATAGATATAATATCTCAACAGATCATTATTCCAATTTCAGTTGGAAGATAAACAAATGAAACCTAATTGGCTTTGATCAATGGATTCTTCATTATTAATATAACTGAATCTCCTCGAAGGAACATCTTTCATATGAATGGTATGTCTCGTGAAATGATAGGCTTCTGTCGTCAATCAGATTTTCATACCTCTTCTTCTATTTCTTCTGCACCGTCTTCTTCGATTTATCGTATACACCCATGATTACATTGGCCAACACACATTTTGGTGCCTCGGATTTTTAAGTGCAATTAAGCAATTTTGGGGTGCCTAATCCAAAAGTGCCGTCAGATTTCTTCTATTAGATCTACTTTTCGAAATTCACTCTTTCTGCCCTATTTAGGAAAAATTCGCCAAAATTACATATAATGTTTTATTATGTATATAAATTTTAAAATATTAATATTTAATACCTGTTAACTGAACATACAAAATAAAAATGGGAAGTATTAATTTAATAGAAAAAAATACATAAACAACTTTCAATCATCAGTTAAAAATTTCCTTTTTTAAGATTTCTTTACGTGAGGTTTACCGGAGTAATCTCGCTGGAGATTCCAGCAGTAATCGGCCATCATATGGCTATCCCATCTTCCTTGGTACCTTTCTTCCATAATACTGATGTCTTGGTGAAATCTTTCCTCCTGTTCCTCACTAACATCGCCTAAGTTTTCTGGAAAACGATATAAGTGGCTGTGAAGGTAATAAATCTTGATGCTCAGGTTACATCCATTCAGCGTGTGAAAGTTAGAAAGCATCTGTTCTACTATTTTGACGTAATTTGCTGCTTTATGATTTCCAAGAAAATTTTTATCTACTTCAACAAAAGAGCACCAGGCATTAGACTCACGCCCGTTCATTGATTCCGTGCACTGCGGGTTATTTAAAATAAGCTTTATTTGAGGACCAGAAAAAGTTTTAAGTTTTTTTGAACAGTTTTTCTGTGCTAAGCCTCGAAAATGTTTGTTTCAAATACTCAAAACACCGTCCATCTCGAGGTAAAGCCTTAACAAATTGCTTTATAAGTCCCAGCTGGATATGCAATGGTAGAAACATGATTTTGTTTCTGTCAACCAACGGTTCGTTAAGAACGTCCTTCTTGACCAAAAACATTTCTTAAAAGTCAGTTTCTGGTAATCCAGTGCTGGGCCTTAGCTCTGCTGTCCCAAAGGCATAAAAAGGAAGGATATTTTGTATAATCCCTTTGTTCCCTGAGGATATCGACAGAAACCACCCAATCTTCATACTTGATATGTTTCAGGACCAATGATATTGTCTCGTATTCCTCGTTCATAGTGGTGGAATGTCCAATAGGTATAAAATCATGCTTATTACCATTGTGTAAAAGTGCACATTTTAAACTTCGAGATGAATTGTCTGTAAAAAGACGACATTCACTTGGCGTGTATTCAATTAACCCTATTTTCTTCAAGAGACCTTTTATGTCATTACAAAACACACAAGTTGTTTTCTTTAGAGAAATACGGCATGAGATCTTTCTCTTTGGTACGATAAAATGTAATATTAGTATCTGGACACAGTAAGTTCTTTTCCTTTAATCTGGAAGCAAGCAATTCGGACGACTCCTTTGAGAGGTTCAGATCTCTAACAAGGTCATTAAGCTCTTCTTGACTGAACCGTTGAGAAGTCGCTGAAGATGCTTCATAATCAGTATCACCTTCACTTTTCTGGAACTGGACCTCGTCAGACGATGTTTCTGAGTGATCTATCGGAAGCATAGGTAAGTTACTGAACGTTGGAATAGGTATTTCTTCAAAATGAGGATGACTCCATGTTAGGGTATGTCCATTTATGCCGGTTATTGCGATTAAAGCCTTTGATGTTGACAGAACAAAAGTAGCAGTCATCATCATGGTTTCTTGGCTCTCTCCATACCATAGGTACTCCAAATTTTAAGCTCTTTCTCCGTTTGTCAACTGTCGCAAATGTTCTACGCATGTTTTGCATACAAAATGTGACGTCCAAGATTTATCCTGGTCTCCTAACTGAACGCCAGAATACGTCAAATATGCCCTTTTTGTAAACTCATATATGGATTTTTACGTTCCTTAAAAGTGTATTCACCACAAATGTAACAAAAAACATCTGGGTGGTTCACACAATTTCGTCTGCTTGTAGCAGCCATTGTTGTCATTCGAATTTTTAATATTCACGCAACAATTTAAAGTAAATATTTAGTACATACTACCCCTACACCGAAAGGTAGAAAGGGTAAAAGATTAAGAAGAAGATTTAGTACATACTGGCACAGTAATCGTCCGAAAGCACAATACTAAACCGAACTGTGAGATGCAGAAAGAGATACGTGGAACCCCATGTTAGAGGTAAATGAAGTAGTGGGCATTAGGGTTGGTTTGGGTTAGACAGGTAGATTTTTCCAGTAATAGGGAATACTGAGAATTATAATTATATTATAATTATAATTTCAGGTAAAAACAGACAATTTAAGTCTCCTAAATATTTAGTTAATTATTTTGATTTTGCTATTTATCTGTATGAGTAATAAATTTCACCGTGGTGTATCTCAAAACCTAGAGCTGCTGGGAAGAAATGCCTGTTATTTTTGGATCGAGCACATCAGAAATATCCTAAATCAGTAAAAATTATTTTGGTAGGCGGTGTTATCTCTTTATAGCTCCCAAAATTGCAAATACTATTTAATTATCAATTAATCGCCATTTTTTTTGTCTAGGACCCCAAGGACACTTTCCAATCCTTATTGCGAACATGCGTGGACACACCGACCTTGCTTAACACGGTCATCGAAGATGATACATATCGAAACTATTACGTAGCGTGTCAGGTCGATTTGTGTAATGGTGGCACCGGTCGTGATATCACCGATACCACTTCTAACACACAAGGAGATGCCGTAACCATTTTCGTCCCGGGTACCGGAGGCGCACACGCAATTGCAGTATCGATGTCTTTGGTGATTCTACTTCAACTAATGTTAACATTATTCACTACATAAAGTATTTTGAGAGTTAGGTTATTAAGTACTATTTATTACTGTACGATTATTATATGTAGAGACGAGCCGTTTTAGGCGAACGACCGCACACCACTGTTTTTTTGTACGAGAGAAAGATTTTTTTAACGTCTTTATACATTGTACAAAGATTTTTCTTTCGGTAGTTCAGTTACCATTATGTTGTTCAACCTAAAAATCTCTCGTACAAAGATTTTTTCCGCTCCTTGTACATGTACAAAGAGGTACGTACAAAAAAACAGTGCCCCACGCCAATGTATTTTGGCGTGTCGAAGTACACACTTCGTCACGCCAAAATACCACAATTCCTCGGTTTCGCTGTGTAAGTAGAAAAACGCCTGGACGGGGGATGTTTGTGCATTCGTACCTAAAACCGCGTGTCTCTAATTATAAAATATTAGATTTATTTATATATTTATATTCGACGGAAACGTTTCCAAAATAACTTCAAAGCAATCATAGTCCGTTATACTCGTGTATCTCGTCTTCGGGATGCTCGGCAAGCTTTAAGCGTCCCTCAAGGAACCCGGCGGGAATGGAAAACAGGACTAGTACCTACTTAATGAATTAAATCGTTTTGTGAAAATTTTGTATTCGAGTTTAATTTAAAAATCCCATCTCGCCACCTTCCTTAATTTTAGACAAAGTTTCCGATAAAGCTTCATCTAGCCTACTCCCAACTTTAGCGCCTAATTTCAATTTCTCCACTAACGTTAACGGATGTAACGATCCACCACCGGTCTGTAGTACGGTGCTGAATTTTCCTTTCGAAATTGCTACGACGAGGGCGCCTTGGGAACACTCTTCCTCGGCCGAAGTGGGATCGACTACGCAATGATCGCCAATTTTACATAAGGTGACCTGATGACAAAATAAAAATCTAATTTGATATTATCAAAATGTAACATGAGATACGCTCTTATGTTATCCCTAACCTGCACTAGAAGAGCTTTAATTTGATATGTAATAAGTCGTACTTCCAACCATTTTGATTTCCTTCAAAATTTCAAGGGATACCCCTTTGACACTTCAGGGAGAAATTAATATGTTCTAAATTAAACCAAATTCTGTGCAGAGATGTTTTCGAATGTGTATAATACGACTTTGACGTCAAAACTCGTGAAATTTGCTTCGTTTGGATGTTAGAGCGTACCACAGCGATTCGTCAAGAACCACTTTTCACTTTCTCATTAGATATTTTCTCAATGAACCGTGTCTCGTACCCGAAATTATTTTATCCCCAATCTGCACTAGAAGAGCTTTAATTTGATGTGTAATAAGTCGTACTTCCGATCATTTCTATTTCCTTCAAAATTTCAAGAGGTACCCCTTTGAAACTTCAGAAAAAATAATATGTTCTAAATTAGACGAAATTCTGTGTAGAGATGTTTTCGAGGGTGTAGAATACGACTTTGACGTCAAAACTCGTGAGCAACTCTAATAACGTCCAAAACACCACGCGTGAGGTTTTGTTTACTACTGTTGTTGAAGGTCGTAACCGCTTGCATGTGGTGAGACGTGTATGTCAGTGAGGATACAAATCCGGAGGTGTAAGGTTACACTTTTACACATGCAAATATATATTTAAGCACAACCTACCATAAGAGGGGCCGCAGAGACATCCAACCTAACGCAATCGCTTAAATTCTCCGATATATTCATATCGACGGTATTACCATCAATCGTGACATTCTTAACTAATGGGATGCTAGTATTCCAAAGGGCTGCTTTGACCGCTATTGAAATGGCGTCGTATAAATTACCGCCACATTCCAGTATCTACAATTAAACAATAGACACATCATTCGTTCGTAAAACAAAGAAGGTGGTGGTATCGATAATGAAACGGTTCCTAACATGAATATATAAAATGCAACTTCGTATAAAAATTGAGCACAGAAACAGAATCGTATCTTACCAAAATATCCACATACAATTTCCAACATTTTCTCCCTCTATAGATACAAAGCTTACTGTAGTTGAATACATTATTAGAGCTGTAAGCGGCCATTAACGTATTGCTGATTTCTGTTGCTAAATCCTCTCCGCCTCTTCCTTCGAAATCAGGCGTGGCATTTGCAGAACTTTAAAAGAATATACTTACTTATCGATGTGTATCTTTCGGTCAACCATATCTTACCAATCAATGAAAAACTCTATTTTTCCTTCGGCTGGTCTTGCTGGGTACGGCGCATCTATCTCTACTTTAACAGTAACGACGACGTCGGTGTTAGCAAGCCTTAATCTGGCGGATCCGAACGCGTGCGAAATAATGTCGGTTTCCAACTCCATAGGCCTATAATCGTCCCTGTTTCGACCATCGACTCTAAAATTTTCCTAAAATGTGCAGCAAGTATATTTTATTTCCGTTGAAACTACTATGTCGATTTATTCGGACCTGTACTCCGTGAAGTATGAACGTCTTCTCGGCCTCGGATAAAGTCATGTTTGGGAATTTTAAAATCTAAACATAACCTAGAAATGAAAGAATTGTTTAAAATGACATAACCTATGTGACCTAAGTGACATTTTAACAATGCGCATGCGCGTTACTATAGCAACCATAAATTTTGAATCGTATCAACAAATCACATTGCGCGTTGTCATAGATACCAAACGTCAAACTACAGTCATTTTTAAACAAATCCAATTGTCAAGATTTAATGTCATATTACACTTTAGTTTTGGCAGGTTTACTGATTTTTTATCTTTTATATCGAAATAAATATTATCATGACCGACGCTCAGGTATTAGAAGGCGAAGTTAATGAGTTACACATCCAATCTATTATCGGTTTTGATGGTATGGTAAAATAATAAATAAATAAATGATGTACTTGAAATCGATCTTATCCCGTTTTTCTTTCCCCTCGTTCTAGGGACGATACTGAGAGGATTTCGGGTACATCCCGACGGAGTGCACGTGGTATATCCGTTAGGTAACAAAGTTTCGATCTTACATTGGGTTTCGAAAGAGCAATACTTCTTGAGTGGCCATACCAATACAATTTCGGCGATCGATATTTCTTTATCGGGCAAATACGTCGCTTCCGGTCAAATTAATCATATTGGATTTAAGGTGAGTCCCAAAAGATTAAACAAAGCAGAAAAAGAAAAATCAAACAAAAGAGGTGTAAATTAATCGTAAGTAAGGTTCGACAAACCAGTTCGTGATAAGTTATTAAGTAGTGTAAACCGGACTCACGCTGTATCTCCACCGCATGTCCCCACTTACGTGCAAGGCGCAACATTAAAATTCGGAGGAGTGACAGGGTCAATCTGGTTTACACAACTTATCATGCACTCGTTTGTATAACCTTAGTCATAAGTAGAGTTTGTTAAAACGGTGGATAACGTGTTATCTTTAAGTAGTGTAAATCGGCATGACGCTGTCACTCTTCCGAATTTTATTATTCAATGTTAAGTTATCATTGAATAATAAAATCCGGACGAGCGACAGCGTCAGTCCGATTTAGACTACTTAATGATAACACGTCATCCACCTTTTTAAAAACTCTAATAATAAGTCAGGAGAGTAAGATGCAGGGAGAGAGAAAAATGGAAACAATTATGGAAGAGAGAGTCAAGACACGGTTGAATGGGTTTCGGGATTACTATAAGTTATCATTAACCTTCCGCGACAGCGTCAGTCCGATTTAGACTACTTAATGATAACACGTCATCCACCTTTTTAAAAACTCTAATAATAAGTCAGGAGAGTAAGATGCAGGGAGAGAGAAAAATGGAAACAATTATGGAAGAGAGAGTCAAGACACGGTTGAATGGGTTTCGGGATTACTATAAGTTATCATTAACCTTCCTATACTCACGTCAAAATGAAAGACGTATACTATACTATATAAGTCGGTCTCACAGACCGTATGCGTGAGTGAAGGTTAAGTAGTGTAAACCGGACTGACGCTGTCACTCCACTGCTTGTCCTCACTTACGTGCAAGGTGCGACATTAAAATTCGGTTTCTTTTCCTTCTTCGTTTGTTGTTTCTGCTTTTCTTAAAGCTTACTTGTTTTCTCTTGTTCCTTGTCTTTCCTTGCGTTTCTTTGAATCTATGCTTTCTATTGTTTTTTTATACCATAATTCTTATTGCCAACGTCCAACGAAATCTTTCCACTTTCCTCTGTTCCCATTTAGGCCTCCTCCAGTTCCATCTTCTATGTTTAATAAACTGTACAGCTATAGTGCCTAGCTTGTTTTGGTTTGGTTCATTAATGTCTGATGTAGTGATATGTAGAGGGAGGAGTTTAAATTACAGCCAGATTCGATTAAATGACATTGTTGTTTAAGAATTTTTTCTTTATATTTATGTCCAGGGAAAAGAACTATCTATCATATTAGATATAGAGAAATCTAAAGATAAAATGTTATCACTAGACCCCGGAATATTAAGGGAGGTGGATAAGAAATCCATACCTACCACTAACGAACACCTCCAAACATATAAGGAGAAGGTTGATATGCAGCCGTGTTAATGCGATTTGTTGGCGCTTGCGACTTGTTCCTGGCGCATTTGGTGGGGCTCAACTATTCTAAAATTTACGGGGTCTAGTTTTGACGTAGGTTAAAATTGAATTTGTAGGTTAGAATTGATAACTTTTATACGTATTTTGATATATGTTAGATATAAAGATTATTACTTTAATACTATAATTTATTACTTCTGTTTAGATCAGTGTTCCCTAACGATATAATACCACGAAAACCTACTCAGAACGATATTTTTAAATACATAAACCAAGATAACAACATATCGGTTGCTATCGCTTTTGTTGAAGTAAATGAAAATGATAAAGTGTAATATATGTTAATACACACTCTCCCAAGTCTATCCCTTAACCTCCAAGCAGTCCGTGAACCACAGGTTAAGAACCCTGGGGTTTAAACGGTATAATTCTAACTACAATTACAGAAAGGGATATAAAAGTTGAAGGCAATTGGTGGTAAATCTCGTATGGGTGTCAAACTTTCTCTAAAGAATATTATCATTAGATTCATTAGAGTTGTAAAAAACATAGATATCGAATTTTACTTTGAGAAATCTTTCGAAATTGGCTTTATTTCTATAAAAATAGATGCGCGATTAAATAATAGGAATATAAAAGGAAGGAAGGAAATAAAAGGAACTGGGATAAATGTCGCGTTTGGACTAAATTTAGTGATATCCAAGTAAACAACTAGAATCGGCGTCTAAATTTTGTAACTGCTAGATCACTTTTCGACAAGCTCTTAGAAATTAGTAAATTTAATTAAACTTCGACCAGTTATATCAGTGAATTATTGCCCCACATTAGTTATTTGTCTCCTCATCGTCGGACAAGAATTTGCAGCGGGGAATTCCCTCTTTTCCATACCTTGAACCCCGAAAAACATGATTAAGGTTAGGTCTTCCATTTTGGAGAAGGCATGTATAAGCGATAAAATGACCTCGAGTTTTATCTGTAATGCTTTATACACTTCCTGAAAGAATTTCTTTCGTTATTTTTTAGTTTCATTTATAATTTCGTCAGTTTACATTTTCACTAGTTTACATTCGCATTAGAACAATTTCTTTCAATATTCATTTTGTTGATTATACCATATTTTATTAATTTACCGCAAGAATCTATAGCATTTCCGTGACATTTTGTGATTTTGTGTTCAGAAATTGTTTGTTCGTTTGAAGTTGCATGGTGGTATGTTCAAAAAATAAATGCGGTAAAGTTATTGGAAGCTTATTTAGTTGCACAAACGGTAAAAAAACTTTAGACATTGAATTTGAATCCTCGGCTAAATGTATTGGGTGGTTTGTCCAATATATACTTCATTTAGGGCGAAATTTGAAAAGTTTTATGGCAGTTTGTCTAAACACTGTTGCAACCCGTGATCAATCTACTCTTAAATTTTAATGGTAATTCGACCAATCAGCTACATATCTAGTTAAATTACGAGATTAAGGTTTCTTTAACAAAATTTGTCCAAACAAATGGTTGGACATCAATGGGTCAATCGTATTCCTTTGAACAACAGCGAATATCTACTGCGTGAAAAATCGCTCTTTTACAATATCTTATTCAGATACTACCTTTTAAACATCAACCAAACCCTCACACATCATTTCAGGCAAAAGTCATCCTATGGAACTTCTACGAAAAAACCATCCTTTCCGAGCACGAACTCCACAAAGTACGAGTAGAAGCGGTCGCCTTCTCGTTGAACGATCGTTACTTAATTTCGCTCGGAGGTCGAGATTGCGGTTCCGTCGTCGTCTGGGACGTCCAAGACGGTCAACCTTTATGCGGTAGCGCGGCCAGCAGAGGCGTTCAGGGCGACGCCACGGTTCTATGCAAAACGAATCGGAGAGAAGCTTGTTTTTTAACCGGCGGGGATGGGACGCTGATCGTATGGAGGATAGATAGGCAGGATCGAAACGTACGAGGGATAGACGTGGTCTTGTCCAATTTGAAACGGGTCATCACCTGCATGGATCTGAACGAGAGAGACGAAATCTGCTATTGCGGGACGACGACCGGAGACGTGTTGAAGATCCGGTTGAATTTTCATCACGATATCGATATATTGGAGCCTACCAAGAAACCGATGATGGTCGGTTGTTTCGCGAAGATTTCTAGGAGAAAGTTGCCCGAGGGAGTCGTCGATTTGTATAGCCAAGGTTTGTGTTCCATTTTTTTAGTGTAAAAGGGTCGATCGTCTGGGGAATTCAAGAATTCTGTGAGGAAAAAGGATATGTATGATGGACCGATCAGAAGGGTTCCTTTCAAAATTCTTCTATTCCACTGTATAATGGTCGACTCTAACGTGTTATGCACGTCATGTTTAAGGGTTTTTTCTCGATTTCTCTTCAAACTTGAAAGGTTTGTTCAATATATTTTGATGAATGATCTTTAGGTGTTTCATGTACAGGCAAGGTGCTTCTGATCATTATTTTTTCCTCAAGTTTGAGGATTTGTCCGATATAATTTGATGGATGTTGATGTTTCCTGAATAAGGGAACTTATTTCCTATGAATATTAAACTTAAGGACAAGGAGCTTTTTATTTTCCTTCTTCTTTTGCTCGTATACCCTTATGACTCTCAGCGTTGGATTATCTCTAAATCTTGCGACGATTTAATTCATTCTTTCCATAGTGTCCGGTATTTACTCATTTATTTTCTTATTTCCTCAATGGTTTTCCCTCGCTTTCGTCCCAATTCGTTTATTCTATCAATCAATTCTTTTTTTGGTCTTCCCTACTGTTACTTTCGGCGTTTATTATTTTCTTTGTTAGATTCTCTTGCTTCATTCTTATTATGTGCCCCTACCAATTCAGTTGATATATTTCAATTTTGTTTAACATATTTTCTTGATTTGTCATATTTCTTATGTGTTCGTTTTTTTATTTCATCCACTTTAGTTTTCCCCACGACCTTTCTCAAAAATTTCATTTCCATAGCCGCTATTTTACTTTCGTGTTATGCTGTATTGTCCAGGACCCGCTTGCGTACATTATTATGGTTGCTACTACAGAATTTGTACTACTCTTTGTTTGATCTTTGTTTCTATTTCTTGATGTTTTGATTTAGAGCATAGTATATGTTTGTGGCTTTCCCTCTTTTTGATACATCTAGATCAATTGTCCCGTCCTTAGATATAATGCTACCTAAATATTCGTATGTGTCAACAATTTCTTCTTGTTTATAATTTATTTTAATTATGATATTATTTGTTGGCTCTTTGTCGTTTATCACCATTACTTTGCTTTTTCTATATTTATTTCCATCTTCATCTTCTCTATTTCTTCTGTCCACATTTTTGTTAATGTTTCCACTTTCACATAGCTGTTAGCTATTAGTGCCAAATCATGGGCGTACAGTAATACATCTACAGTTACTGGTTCCAATTTGTTATACCTTATCAATATCCTACAAGTTTTCAATGCGTTTCCTCGTGTTTTGCAGGATTCTGTCCATTACTATAATGAATAATAATGGACTTCTTTTATTCCTACTTGTATTTCAAAACTTGCTGATCTCTTTCCATTTATGACGCCCTGACAGTATAAACTTTTGATTATTTCACGCCTCTTTCTTGGAACCTCTAGTTTCTTTAGACAGATATCTATGCTTCTTCTTATCTACTGTATCAAAGGCTGCTCGCAAGTCTATGAAATTGAAGTAGACTTTCTCCCCTGTTTCAATTTTTCGTGCTATTATGTTTTTTATGACATTGATATTATCATTCGTTTGTTTCCCTTTTCTGCTGGCTGTTTGTTCTTCTCCCAATTTGTCTCCTATTGAATGTGTGAATCGTTTTTCTATTATTTTAGTATAGACCTTAAAGCATACTGTCGATAAACATATTGCCCTATTCTTTTCCCACCCATCAGAACCATTTTATCATTTCTGGTTCTATCTTGTCCGCACCGCAGGCTATTTCTCGTCAGGGCTTCCTCTACTTCTTCCATATCTATTTCGTCAAGTTCTTGCTTATATTCATTTCGTGTTCCTGGTTCTAGTAATGTATCTGTATAATTTCCATCTGTGAATTTTTGTGTGAAGAACTGCTTCTATATTTCAAGTATATCTTCTGTTTCCGTTATTAGTTCATTTGCGGTATTCTTAATTGATTTTATTTCTTTATTTTTTTTTCCATTTATTATCTTATTAAGTTCCAACATTTCCTGTTATTTGTGTTATGTTCCTCATCAACACTGGATTTAAATGTGGTTGTTTTCCATTTCCTCGGTTATTTCTACTTCCTTCTTGTTCATATTTTACATCTGATTTTTTCCTAAAATATGATGACCATTTTGAGATGCCGCATGGATAAGCCTCCGCACAAAACACACGAGTATGTTATCAAAAATATCGGGTATTTTTCTTTAAAATTTGGAACTTTCTGCGACGATCCAAAGATCATCCATCAAATTAGATTGACGGTTATTGGATGTTTACTGAAAAAACACCTGCGCGAAATGAACAAATTTTCTTTTCAAGATCTATGCTAAACATGCTTGTTATGTTTTCTTCGATAAACATTTGAAACATCAATCGTGAAATGTCTTTTATTTAGGTGTCCGTTCACTACTTCTTATGGCAAACGGCAATATAATAATTGGTGCCGGTGATGGAACAGTAGATATGGTTGCAGAGAAAAAGGTCAACCTGCGCGAGCCGTCGTCCCTAGCTTACAAATTGCCGTCTCTACCAGAGCTTTTAGTGGTAAGTAAAAGCACACGCTGACTTTCGTTCGAGCAAACCGCATGTCTTCCACAAAGGTCACTATTTTACTTATTTCGTAATTGTTCGCATGTTACCGCTGTTTCCCCAGACTAGTGATAATCAAGCGTCAAGATGGTTTTAGACGTGGTGGCTATTAAGTCTTTTACTATTTAGAATATAGATCACGTTAAAAATGCAGTAGGTTGCGCTTTGAACTGGGACATAATCAAAATGGGACAAGCTCCTTGGATAAGTGAGGTTATGTTAGACAAAGTGACAACTATCAAGTGACATGTCAGATACGATAAGCTTTGTGTAATTTGGACGTTGTTATTAGCCAATCACCTTTCAACAATTTTGTACCCTTATCTATCCCAACACTGCATTCAAGAATTGTCTACCCCATATCTATCCCTACACTGCATTCTTAATTTGAACGAAGTATAGGCTAGGTGGGTCACGGCAATCTTTAACACTTTAGAGGTGCCCTATGGGAAGGTTTTTACAGTCAGAATTATCGTTTGGCATAGTCCTTTTTTAATTCTTTCTTCTTCTTCTTCTCATCAATTCTTATGCCTTTCAGCGTCGGATTTTAATTCTTTAAAATCCTAAATTATTTTTTGATATTTTTGAAGACACTGCACTTGTGTGAGTGCATAGACTGTTCTTGAAATTTTTTTGACAACACTGAAGGCGGGCGAAAAATCGTATTTGGTGGTGGTCCGTAAAGTATTTCACCAATAGTTTGCATAGTTTTCGATTGAAACTCATGTTTTTAGGCGTTTGTCATTTGACGCAAATCAGGCATAGAACTTTTTGGAAATAGCAAGTCAGCATCTTCTGTCATTTCCGGTTGACATCGCTTAGAAGTGAAATAATCAATGACACATTTCTCCAATGGAACAACTTCTTTGCGCTTTCTATTAGAAATTTATTGCGAGTTATTGTACTTTCAGGGACTAATAGAGATTTATTTGTAGCGCATTTTTCAGCTACATGCTCATTTTCATGCAAATGCTACTTTAAATGTTGAATTATATACTATTGACGTGCATTCAGTTGCAGCGGTCGAAAACAAATGACGTTTGAAATTGGAGCAAGCAGTGTTGTATAATATTTGTAGGTAACAAGTCTTATGCTGTCCGCGATGTGTCTGCTTGGTGTACGAATCGTCATAAGATTCGCTGTGTTGTAAATGAAACGGCATGTTTGCGATAGATTGACCACATGTCGGAAACAAATATTGTATAAATATGCAATCAGCCTTATGAAGAGACTGGGAAAATGTACGGTATGATGAGTCTTCTGTAATATAATATTACATTGCGAAAAGGGACAGATGACTCATCATACCGCATATTTGCCCAGTTTACTTATAAAACTTCACCGGTAAGGTGTACAACTTGGAAGTAAACAAATTCTCATTACAGCTAAAAACCACGCACCTCAAAAGCGGAGTGACCTCGATGGTGTTCTATAACACCGACGAGATTTTTGTGGGGACCAACAACTGCGAATTATTTTCCATCGATCTCAAAACCTTTCAGACGAAGCTCTTAATCACGTGCCATACATCCACGATATATGACGTGGCGTTTCCGTAGTAAGTTTTCCTTATTTACACAACCTCGAAGAATTTTAACAATGGTCCTTTTCCCCCCTCTTCACAAGTAAATTTTCCGACGTTTTCGCCACGGCCAGCAAAGACGATATCCGCATCTGGAGCATCAGTACCTTACAAGAACTCCTGCGAATCTGCGTCCCCAATTTCATCTGTTCGAGCGTCGTCTTCAGTCACGACGGTCAATCGATTTTATCCGCTTGGAACGATGGGGTTATTAGATCTTTTACCCCGTTAACCGGTCGTTTGATATATGCCATAATGAACGCTCACAATAAGGGTGTCTCGGCGTTGGCGACCACTCACCACGGGAAGACTCTAATCAGCGGTGGTTGCGAGGGACAAGTCCGATTATGGAACATAACCCCGTACAGGCAGGAATTGATGTGCACCTTGAAAGAACATAAAGGTCCGGTTTCGGCAATTCATATCAACTTAACCGATGACGAGGCAGCCAGCGCCAGTACGGATGGAACTTGCATCATTTGGGACGTCATCCGGCAAGTTAGGAAGCAAATACTTTTCGCCAATACCCTCTTCATGTGCGTCCGTTATTTCCCAACCGGAGTCCAAATTATGACCGCCGGATCAGATAGGAAAGTGGCTTACTGGGAGGTCCTCGATGGCAGCTTAGTGAGGGAACTGGAAGGATCACCTTCGGGCGCTATCAATTGCTTGGATATCTCCTACGACGGCACGCTCTTCGTCACCGGGGGAAATGATCAGATCGTAAAACTATGGAAATACCAGGAAGGTCCATAATCGGCCGAGTTAATCAATTTTTTTATTTGATTAAAATTTTATATTTTAGGCGTAACCACTCACATCGGATTGGGTCATTCGGCCGTAGTCACGGCTGTCTGCTTCAGTCCCGATGGGAAATTCGTCATTTCCACCAGCTCGTCGGGAAGCATATTTCTATGGAAGGTACCCCCAGAGTTGTTGATCCAAGAGGAACCTGCTTCGCAGGAGATCTCTTCGCCTAAAGAAATTCCTACTGATATTGTGGAACCTATTCAGGCTACGCCTTCAGACACAGAACACGGGTCCAGATCCAAAGACGAAAATATTACAGACTTGGAGACCAATAGGACTGCGCACGACGCGGACGCAAAGAAACCGACTGCTCCTGTTAAGTGTCGTTGCGTGAAGATGTGTCGCTGTGTTAAGAACTCGATGAATAAAAAAGAACCGTGAAGGGTTGTTGAAACTGCCATCCACTAGGGGTTTTATAGTTTTATTTCTACATTTTTCTAAAATAAATTTAGCCATTGTTTTGCAAATAAAGGAAAACGGTTTGACAATCAAAACATGATCTACTATAGTCCTTCAATTAATCTGGTGAAGCTTATGGGTATGGACTGTAGTCGCACTTGTACGTCTAACAAAGGCTATCGGTATGGACTATTGATGACTACAGTTGCTCAATTGGCGCCAATAGTACTACAACTATCTGAATTGACTGTAATAGGATAGTAACATTGCGCTATACGAATACAGATTGCTTCATACTATACATTCAGTTTCAATGTCGTTTCAGATAGTTGTAGTACTATTGGCGCAAATTGGAATTAATGACTCCCTGCGTCAGATGAAAGGCTATCTGTGATTCTGCAAAATTAATATATCATTAATTACAATTCAATATATTTAAATTCACAGTAAATGTTGGGGTTTTGGATGTTAATGTTCAAATGACATTTGGTTTAGTGTTGGGTTCTATTTATACTTTCTCGATACCTCGCACGCCACCTTTTAAGCATTTTATTACCCTGCGGGTGTTAGCTAACTAGAAATAAAATTATCAATTATTATAAAAAGCATCGATTAAAAGATAGAAAGCAATGTAACCATTTAAATACACATATTCAACACTTTCACATCACAAGAATTACAAATAGCCACTGGATATTAAAACCAGGAATACCTGGGCATCAACAATAAGATGAAGTGTTTTCCATGGTTATCCAACAGTTATCTGGACAACGGAATAATAATAAAGTGTAGTCCTGGTTTCCGAAGAAAAGGAGCGTTTGTTTGGTTAACGACCGCGAATGACAAGATAGAAGTCATCGAAGTACGTTTTTACTGCATAGAAGGTGATTTGAAATAGAAGTATCTATATTTGGACCAGAAGGGTTTTAAAGGAAGCAACATTAAATAAAAGAGCTTCACCACACCTAAGAAGAAAGAATTTAAGAGAGGGAATCCATAGAAAATAGAGCTGCATTGAAGAAAGAATTTAAGAGGGGACCCAATTACATACTGACACACACACAACACTATTGGTAATTATTTTCAATTTATGTCAAATATTTCTAAAATCTTGTAAATATAATTTGTTATAATTCATGCTTTCTATGATATAGTTATTTAAGAGCTAAGCCGATGCAATCTTGTTAATATAATTACCTAAATTCTCAGTACAATATACCATGGACGCGTACGAGCGTCCGGCAAGAGGCTGTTTTCTATTTTATTCAAAAAGGCAAGTACACCTAAAGTTTATATAAGTTTGTTTACTTTGGTTAGGAGTGGTAAGAACGACACGGATAGCGATAATCAAGGACGTGCAAGTTACGAGGAAAAATCCGATACAATATACAATGGAGTATCATTTAACCGATCTTCGCTTATACAATATACCCTCTTATCCGATGCTCCTAACAAATAAAAGACACCCACATATCGGCGACGAGAAAAGTGCCTCGCTTGCGTCTGGTCTTTGACTTATGTGTCGTGTATTAAATTGTTTCCTCTTGATAAAAACGTAACGATATAAAACGTAACGTTTAGGGTTTTAATTTGTAAAATTATCACGTAATTTGACGTTTACTAGGATTTTTCTTAATTCCTCTCTATTATCCAACACTTACGTTCTGCCGAGCCGTTTATGTCGGATAAGGGAAGTTCCACTGTATGTAGAAATAATTTTACATACAGTAGAATCTCGCTACGCAAGGGTTCAGTTAATTCTAACTAGAAATATATATAAATAGATTTCTCGTCAGAAATAACTGAACCCTTGAATTCGAGATCTCAACAAATATGTCGAAAACTATTGGATATATTAAAAAGAAGTTAATACAGTTTTTTATTTGTTTGAAGAATACTAAATGACAGCACAAATTCATTTCAAAATTTATTAATTTCAGTAGAGAATCTACCCCCTGCATCTCTTTTGATAATTTTATTAATTATTATTTTTATTTTAGGGAGTGGGGATTGCCGGGGTTCCCTTGTAAACCCGTCCCAAAGACTCAGGAATGGATCGTGACCTCGCTTTGTTAGTCAATAATTTCAGAAGTGTAAAGTTTGCCACATGTCGGGGGAAGGGAGGTCAGAACTCGATAGAGTTGGTCCTATTTCGGAGAGTTGTGGCTGTCGACAATATAGAAAAGTACATAAACGAAATAATAAAATTACCCTTACCACATTTTTCGGAAATAATTCGAGATACATATTTTAGCAACTAAGTTGTCATCCTCAGTGGAAAACTGGTGAAATTAACTGCAGTATATTAGAAGTTTTTGTACTAATTAAAGTCAATAGCACGATGACGAGGACAGAAGCGACTACAAATTTCAAGGATTGAAATCTTTTTCTTTTTCCAATTTGTACTCCCACATTTGAATTTAACAAAAGTTTAAATTCGACGTCAACACGACACGTCAACTTCGGGAATTTATATTAATAAAAATCGATTTCGCGGTCTCTATCTAACTTACAGTCTACACCATACGGTCAACAAGGACGGCAATGATACAAGATGTCAGCCACTTTTTGACTTTTTTGGGAACATCAGTTGCACCGATTAGTTCATTTAGAAAGTTGTTTTTGGAATTTTGCTTTCAACTTTTGGAATTTTATAATCGTGAAAGTGGGATTCTAGAATTAGGTTTCCTTTATTACTAAACTCCTTCTTATATAGTAACGATAATAAAAACCGATAGCGCGGTCTCTCTTCAACTATGGGCAAATCGCCTCAAGGGACAAAGATGGAAATCATCAAAACTCGACTCGGTTTGGTTCCAAGATAGAGAGCGAGATTCTTTTTTCAAAAATGCTCGTTACGTAAGTAATCTCATTTCAATAGCTGTTTTTCGCGCATGTACTATAGCGGCAACAAAAATCCGAACAAGTCTTATAGGCTATTTTGACTACTTTCTAGCAGTATACTGTTGTACATCAAAATTCACAAATAATGTTGAGGTTATGGTTTTTAATTGTCATACGGTTTATTTTGGAACTTCAGCTAGCGACGTTTAATGGGAGAAACAAATATCACTAGAAATAAAATTAATAACTATTATAAAAAGCATATATTAATGTATAAGAAAGAATTGTTAACGTTCCTATACTCACGTCAACATATGAAACACGTATACTATACTATATAAGTCGGTCTCACAGACCGTACGCGTGAGTATAGGAAGGTTAACATTCAGATACATACACACAACATTTTACATTACAAGAATTCATAAAAAAATTACTGGAAATAACCAAGGATACATCGACATTCAATACAGGTTTCTATAAGAGCGATATACCTCGATGAACTGGAGTCAAGGTGAATTAAAGTTTTTGTTTCGTGTACAACTTAGAAATAAAGCAGTGTAGTCCTGGTTTCCGAAAGAAATGAAAAGTTTGTTTAGTTAACGACGAAGAAAATTGGCAAGATAGATAAGTCAACAAATAAGAAGAAGTACCACCTAATAAAAGAACCTCACCATACCGGAGAAGATAGAATCTAAGAAGGGGAAGAATCCATAGAAATTAAAGGTGTATCGAGAATAGAAGTTAAGAGAGGAGATATAAGAAAAACCACCATCGAAAAAGAAATTACACTCACACACACACAACACTAGGTAATTATCTTGATTTTATGTTAAGTATTTCTCAAAATTTATAAATATAATTTGTTATAATTTATGCTTTTTATATCATTAATTAAAAGCTAGGCCGGTGCAATTTTCTTTAAGAAATTTAACTAAATTTTCAGTACAATACATACACAACCGTTTGTCATGTTCATTTCAATTTTGATGTAGCCATTTCTTTTAATGTCGGGAATAGTGCATTTGGAGACCTCAAATCTATTCCCTAATCTCCTTATTGACTATTCTTCCCCAATGATAATAATGTAATTATTTGCGTTTTTAGCAGCACTTAAATGTGGTCTAATAACATATCTTAATAATGATTTAAGAATGAAATAACACTTGACAAGGCAAAAGCCAGATTTAAACTACATTATCTTAGGTGTCAGATTTTTGTTGCCACAATAGTACAATCCACACTAAAAATAACTGAGCTTTCGACTTTCCAAAGTTCTAGAAATTTAGCGATAATTTGTTTCTTGTCAACTTTCATCCAAATTACAATGTCGTTTTTCAATGCAATCTCCAGACTGTAGGTACTTTAAGATTCTGCACACTTGCCAAATACATCTCGCACACGTTGAACTATTTCTGATGGTTTACATCACCTTAAAAACATGAAAAGTGTGGTAACTGTTTGTGATTTTGTCGCGTTTCTCATGATTGCAAAGCCTACGGTACGGAGATACGTCAGTATCAGTCAAGTAACTGAAGTATACTAAACAATATTGCACGGGATGGCTGCGAAAGCGTGTCAAAGCTTGTCTCTAAGTAAGAACGTAACGTATAAGATTTACGCAACTGAACTAAAGCCAAATTCCTAGAACGTTCGAAATATCCCTCGTAGTTGCATTTAATGAATACCTACTAAAGAAAAACTGAAATTTTTATTTACAAACACAAAAACGAAAAGTTTAAACCAACGTGTGGTCAAACCCTTATCACAACTAATTCACCCCGTGGTATACATAAATTATGTCCATTATCAACACATTTATTCCATTAAACATTAAATACCTATGTATATGCATATATTTTACAGAAACTTTCTTCAAGTTCTCATTGAAGCCGTAAATGCATCGACAGAACTTGATAAAGGTTTCGACCACGAACTAAAATCCATCTTCACTATCCTTCGATTCCCTATTATCACCCAATGTCTTCAATCCAAGCCGTGACTTCAACTTGGATACTCCCAAGGTGACTTGAGATAAATTCCGAATTACATTATCCTTGATGTAACTGCAGATTTCGCCGACATACGATAGAATTTTCAATTCTTCCTCTTTCCTATCGATGTTTGCGCTATTGTTACCATAGGTCGCTGGTACTTCGTAACAAGTGGTAGTACCGATGTAAATCGTTTCGTCAGAACCGCTCATATCGACTAGCGTTATCGAAATCGACGCAATACTGCGTGGAGATATCGAATTTTTTCAAATTATTCACGCGTTAAATCGATGGTATTGTAAAAGGATTTCGTTGTTATCGGGTTGTCGTAAACGTATGATGTTGGGCGTTACAAATGGCTGTTCGATAATGACTTTTATTGCTGCGATGCGCGTTGGTGTAATTGGTATGGATTACGGAGTGATAAATAGTCTATGATGAGTTGATGATGGATTTGTCTTGTTCTTCTCGTCCAGATCAGACGAGACAGACATCATTGTATAGGTTTCTCAATTTTTGGAAATTGGATATTCCAAAGTATCGTTGATTTCTTCATCTTAGCATTTGGTTTTTTCACTTTTTGTTTTTGTTATATTGACATTGTGCAATGATTCAATGCATTTGAGAGTCATCGCGCGATAATTGGACGCCACCAAACAAACTATTGTTAAAGACCGCCGAACACTTCAAGGCAATATAAAAGAACAGAAAACGAAGGTACTTGTCGCGAATATTTTTTACATCCGGGGTAAACCTCAAACCACCCCTTATCGAAATTTTTCGTCTTGAAACTACGATGATTACGATGACGATATGATGAAATTAAGAAAATTTGGGAGAAAAAATTAACTGTTAAAATAATCTCCATTAAACTATCTTAAATTTGACAGAACGATTGTATTCCAAACTGTCGTAAATCACTATCAAATCAACGTTACATGCCAAACTTTTTCTTGTGTTCAATGCGTCAATCCTATTCGCTAATTCTTAACCGCGTTAAAACAACGATAATATCGTATTTAATCAACATTTATCGATTACTATCTTTTTTTTTTTTTTGGTAGTTATATATCAAATTTCTAACGATTTTGTGAAAACAATTTTAACGCGCGCACTATGAATGTGAATATCTCTATAAATGTTATAATTTCTCAGTATAACTTGTTTTTTCGGTTATTGCTCAAATTAAATACTACTATGAATACTATTGAAAATATGTATACACTGCTATCTCCCAATGTTTATGTTTCATTTCATTTGAAGTTTTAATGTAATGAAAATTATAATGTAACAATTTGAAAGCATTCAATACTTGCCAATATCTTATTTGTTATCTGTTTAAAATAGTATAATTTTAAGTAAATATGCTCCAAAATACTGATTTTATTCTCGTCCAACTGTTTATTTACAAATTTACTACAATGAAAATATATATTAATACAAAAAATAAATACATATGTTTTGTTTCCTAAAATGCTGCAATTACTTAATGCTATACAGAAAGAAGTTTTTAATCATCTGATAATTCACTCCATTCTGATTCCGTATCAGATTGATTTACTTGAATAATAATTGTTTCCTCTTCTTCATCTAGAATCTCATTTCTTTCCATATATCGCTGTTGAATATTTTTAACATGGTTGCATTCGGCTTGCCATATTTCTGGAGTAATACTGTCGAATGCTGCTCTAATTAAGGCTTCCATGTTACTAAGGTTATCAACATTGTGTGCTGCAATATTTCTTTTTACCATGCTCCATATCATTTCTATCGGATTTAAGTCACAATGGTATGGGGGTAATCTTACAACAGTGTGACCACAAGCTATCGCATACTCATCGATGGCATACCGAGGTGCAGGTTTATATTTCTTTACGAGTTCTAACAATTCTGGCTTTAACATCGCAGGATGGTAAGCAATATTCATACTTTGTAGCCAATACATAATTTCAGCCTTTTTGGTTGCAGCTGTTGGTGCTTTATTTATTTGCACGGAATGATATGGAGCGTTGTCCATAACGATGATGGAATTTGGTGGTAACTGTGGTATAAGTACAGTTTGAAACCATCTTGAAAAATTGTCATAATTCATGTCATCATGATAGTCCCCGCTTTTTGTCTTTGATTTAAACAAAAGCAAAGCATTTGAAATAAATCCCATACTACCTCCAGCATGACACAATACCCATCTTTGGCCAGCACTGTCCTTCTTTAGCACACCTTCCTCAGTAGAGCTTTGCCAACAACGAGTTACAGTATAATTTTTGTGCACATATGTTTCATCAATATATACAACAGGTCTACTATATTCTGCCTCTTCATTTGATTTCATAAACCTCAAAGCTCTCCAAGCAACAATATCATAACGTTCCATTAAACGTTTCCTGTTTGACTGACACTTCATAAATTTATAACCCATATCCAATATTTTCCGTAAAGTTTCTTTACAGCCCTTAAAACTAGTTTCTTTTGTCATATGCTGATGTAAGAGTTTTAAAGTAGGTACAGTTTTCTCTACCACATACATAGAATGTATTTTTTGACGTAGAATACACCTGTCAATTACAGAGATCATATATACAGAGACAATCAGAAACCCAATTTGAAGTGTAGTATTACCTATCCATATCATCTATAGATAATTTGCGTGTTTTCTGAATTATTTCTCCAGGTTTGTTTAAAATATCAGTGGTTGTTGATGGTTGTGATTGATTCATATCAGATTCACATACTTTGGCCTTGATCCGATCAATTGTTCTAGCTGATATACCAGTCATAGCTGCTACTCTTGCTCTCACTTGATCTACGGTAAACGAATATTTATCAGCATTCTTTTCTTCTTCGCAAAATTTAATAATATTTTGCACAAGAATTGTGATATCATCCTTGGACTTCCTTTTTGGCATTTTTAAAATAGAAGCTGCAAATTATGATGTATTTAGTATTATATACAAATGTATATAATGAATGAATGAAATGTATTTGTCTTATTTTCTCCACTTAATTAATAATATATATAATAGAGGTTATGTTGACTATGTACCTTAAAAACTTCTGAATACTTCTCTAGTTTTGAAAAAACTGATAAAATAATTACAATAAGGTATGAAATAATGATAAGAAAGGAACACGACTGATAAAAGAAATAAAATAACACTAATGGAAATTCAAAACATAAACAAATTTACTCGGACTGTACTAATATAATATTAGGGATAGGGAAGCGCGCGATAAGGAAAGGAAGCGTTAGTTCGCATATTTTCCGTTCGCCAGATCGAGATGGTCCGACTATACTTATTTTTAAAAACAATCGTTAAACAAATGAGCTTTGCAATATTATCCGCATTGACGTTTATCGACTGCATCTTGCTTTAACAACTATCCAAGTTATCAATGTTTTGACAACTACATCTAATCTGACCGACGTTTGAGTATTACAGTTCATTTCTCGAACTTACAAGGAGAAGAAACTTCAACATCGATTATCTCGGTAATTTATGAACGTTGCGTCGAACTACTCCAAAATATTCTTATTTAAGATCCAAACTACACGAACCATAAATATCAAAAATTACAAAAATCCGAAGTTATGTAGTAAACGAAGTTTATCCGTATGGTGTCAAATTTCACGATGAAATTGTCAAAATCTACGAAAAGGAAACTTGCAACTTATTAAATGTCAAAACTGTCAAATTAGCGTTTATATTTTGATAATTTAATGTTTGTATGCAAGAGCAAAGTCAACACCTTCGGAAAAAGATGAAATAAAATGATTTTTTAAGCCTTTAAAAATGTTCTAAGTTAACAATAATGTCTGAGTCTTCCTTTTTCGTGATGCGGGTGGTGATCAAGCATCATTCGGAAACCACAATTTAACGTTGATTTTCAAAATTTAGATTTGCAAGCTCTAATTTGGTAATAAATTGTGTAAATCCGTAATAGACGTCATATTACATCGATAAACTCTTCACTATCACCACCACCTCGGGGCGTATTTTTATCTAAAAACGCGAGGGTCGTCAAATTCTCCGTTAGATGCAGGCACAGAATCCGGCCACGAAAGTAAACAAAGCACTTCCTATCAAAGGAAACACTTCACCGTCCTTGACATATATCTCGCATTTGATTTCTCTAAATTGTTACATGCTCGGAAAATGTCGACAGATGTGATTTACAACCCGTATGGTAAAACGAACACGAGCAACTCGACCTTGCTCCAGTTTAGTCGAGTTTGACCAGCATTTACGCTTCTACGTCTAAAAAATAAACATCATCGCTTACTATATCAGTGACTTTCCAAATGTTGCGTATGGAACTTGCTTTTTGTGATAGTATGGGTGTAAATTAATTTCAAGGGGTGATTCCTTGTCATGTTTTGTGAGCCAAAGTTGGTATAAACTTGTATCCTAACTTACTTGATTTTCGAGAAACAGGTGTCAAAGTTATGAAACATCGTTTTTTAAATTAATCACTTAAAAGTCTTATCGACGATTTCAATAAGGCTTAGTGTATCTGTTAGCCATAATAAGGGACGTCTTTTGGTGTAATTAGATTTAAAATAATAATTCCAGTGGCACCGCAGAAGGTTACCTGATTGATTTTATTGTAAAAATCATTGTGCCCTACTGCTTCTTTTCTCAAATTTGATATTTTTATTAGATTAAACAATAAAAAATACAACTTTCTTGGCTCTCGAGTTTTTTGTATATCACTTAGTTTTCGGCGTGTTTATTTAGAAATCCAATTTCTACAGTCTAGCATGTAATCTAATGAATGTTTCTTCTGACGAAATCTGTCTGTTGGGATGTTCATCTTGATATATTCGACGGGCTTCTGCAGCATTTCCATCTACAAGCCCATAAATGAAATGTATTTGAGCTAATTTGGAGTTGTTCATAATAATAATAATAATAATAATAATAATAATAATCTTTATTATCCAACAGAATAAAAATTCCAATTTATAGGATAATTCAAAATAAAGAGAAAAAAATTATTACATATGTATGCTCTCAACATAAAAAAGTTGACAATGTGAAAAATATTACATACATATACGATACAGAAATCAAAACAAAAATATTAGTCCTTTACAGAAACAAAAACTATATTTATATGTCTATATATTAACAAAAACAATAACAATAAGATTATCCAAACGGGTCAAGATCGAGTCTATTACCATTGCTCATCATATGACACAATGGAGCCTTTTTCCAAATATTTGTTCTGCCCCTAGGTACAAAAAATGCATCTGAAGATCGTGTGTTATGAGTAGGCACGGCGAAATTGATTTGAGATAACAGGGCTGGGGAGTCGATATAGTTATTAATTAGTTTAACCAGGAAAGTTAGACTGGCCTTCTCTCTTCGAGCCGTCAATGACTGAAAACCATGTCTATCAAGAAGAGAGTTATAGTCGACGCCACGAGGCGGATAATAGCCGTCACATCTGTAATTCAAGTATTTGAGGAAGCGCTTCTGAACCCTTTCAAGTGTCATCTGTTGGTATATATAAAAAGGATACCAGACAACAGAACAAAATTCTAGTTTCGATCTAACAAAGGCACAGAACAAAGCCTTCAAGGTCGACGGATTATTAAATTGCCGGCAGGTGCGAATCAAGAAACCCAAGGATTTCGTGGCAGCAGAGCATATAGCGTAAATGTGGTCAGTGAATTGTAAAGAACTATCAAATAGGATTCCTAAGTCTTTCACTTGTGTTTTACGTGGAATGTCTAGACTGTCAACATGGTAATTGTAAATAATGGGGTTGGAAGCCTTAGAATATGTGACCACAGCACATTTATTTACATTTAAAAGTAATTTATTATCACTGCACCATCCGTACACCAACTGTAAATTGTTCTGCAGTTTGATACCGTCTGCATCACTATCAATCTCCACAAAAATCTTTAAATCGTCGGCATAAGCCAAAACGTCACAGTCCAACAAGGTTAAGAGATTATTAATGAAGAGATTAAATAGCAGAGGCCCTAGGTTAGAACCCTGAGGCACACCAGATGTAGGAGTAAAATGAAACGAGTGAAAGCCATTAAAACACATATAACAAGAACGATGACTCAAGTAGGAGGATATAAGTTTCACCAAAGATGGGGAAAATCCAAAGGTGTCTAATTTAGCCAAAAATAATGAATGGTCAATTGAATCAAAGGCTTTAGTGAAATCTGTATAAATCACATCAACTTGCCATCGATCATCAATAGCTCTACTAATAAACTGTGTTATAATAGATAAATTGGTTGTGATGGATCGTCCGTGAACAAAGCCATGCTGATGAGTGGATAGAAGGTGTTTAGTGAGTGTTGCAGTTTGGTGATAAATCAAGGATTCATATTCCTTTACAGGATATGATAGTGTTTGCACGCTAGAACAAACGAGACAAGTTAGGACACATGTTTATGTATACTTTTTCTCATAAAATATGAGAAGGAATCATCGCCTCAAATTAAAGTTATCACTCCATTTACACCCTGTATATATAAGCCTAGTAATTTCTCTCCAGTCTATCCTGCCTTTTCCCCTTTCCCTCCAGTTCTGTATTTTTTCCTAGAAAGAAAAGTTTACAATTTTACCACATTTTTTCCACGTCGAAATAAATGAAAGAGAAATTACTTCAGGCGAATATTTATTAAAACAAATTATTATTAAAAAATATGAAAGCTAAAGAATATAATTCTATGCATAAGCTGGAGGGGTCGAACTCTCGTCTCCATGTTTTCCAAACAATCTACGCAGCATTATCTGGTACGTAAATACAAAACCCATATTTACAAATTATGCAAAAAAAAAACAGTTCTTGGTCTTACTTACAATATTTGCAAATGCCTCTTTTACCTAGCTGTTTGAGAGCGTCAAGGCCGTGCGCAAACTTTTTGTCAAGTGTTCATCAAACCTCCTTTGCATATACATATAACATCTTACCAACTAAGAAACATTGCAAATACATATACAAATTATTATAAAGAAGAATACAAAAGCGAAAGGACGGAACAAAAAATAAAGGAAAACATTTGCGTTGGTTTGGACATTTAATAAGAAAGAACCCAGGAACGTTAACAAGGATAGTGTGGAAGATGGAAAGACCGAGAAAGAAGGGAAAAGGTAGGACACGCCGGAAGTGGAACACCGAGATAGGTAGACATTTAGCCGGAATGAAAATGGTCTGGAACGTGGCAGAAACACAAGGAAGGGACAGGAAAAACTGAAGAAGACGTATTGCCGAAACAAGGGAAGGGAAAACAGCATGAGTCGCTACAGCCTAGATACTGGCAGCACCGGTAGAAGAGGTCAGAATTAAGTAAAAGTAAGTAATTCCATACTTACAATGTTTTTACGTGTCTTACCAACTGCGAAATATTGCAAATATTGTCATGCGTTTGACTCCGCGTGGAGTCCGTCAGGAAAACAGTCATGCGAAAACTATTTGAAATGATGAAAAACAGTTTTGTATAAGGAAAACAGTTGTTATTTAGATGTTTGATGTATTCTTAAGGCTAGAAATTTTAATAATAAAATACAGGGGTCCGGTAATCCGAATCGCAACCATACAATCGGTCGCAGTCGGTGTCGTGTATTCGTTGGTTTGTTCTTGCCGAAGCTGCATACGTCGGGGAATCATCGGAATAGTTTACCCCATGTACTATGGCAACTAAACGAGCGCATAAAATGCTAACGCTTAGCGAAGAACAGGACATTTTGAAGCAATTAAACTGTGGTGCAAGTAGAAAATCGTTGGCTGTAAAGTATGGCGTTGGTGCGGCAACAATTTCGAACATTAAAACCAATAAGGATAAAATAGTGAGGAATGTGGTTTATTTGTTCATTAACAGATTCTAGTTATTATCGCATAGATACATTGGGCATTGTATTTCGACACCAAAACTTAAAAACTCGCAATTCAGATTACCTCCTAATGTAAACGTTATAAATGGTTCTTGTCACAAAGAGAAAGACACGCGAACGTAAGCACCACTGTTCTAAGGGAAAAGGCTATACAGATTTATGCCAAATATTACAATGATAACAAATTTATTGCAAGTAAGGGGTGGCTTAACTGATTTAAAGGAAGGCATGGCATCCGCAGACTAAAAATTTGTGGGAAAAAGCTGTCCAGTTTAAGCTATTACCTAACCAGATATATAATGCTGACGAATCAGCATTATTTCGGAAGCTGCTAGTAGATCATACATTGGTAGTAGTCAAAAAAACCTCAGCGCCAGGGCGAAAACGCTCCAGAGAGGGAGTAACTTTTCTCGCTTGTGCCAATGGCGATGGTACTCATAAACTACCACTGATGGTTATTGGCAAAGCTAAAGATCCTAGAGCTTTTAAAAACGCTAATATTCCAGTTGAGTACCATTCAACAAAGAATGCACGGATGATATCTGCATTATGTTCCCAGTCACGCTTCAGAGCCGCAGTTGAGAAGCGCTGATGGTGAAATTAAAACAATGTTTTTGCCGCCGAATTGCACCCCGTTACTTCCGCCAATGGATCAAAATGCCATACGGCTAACAAAACTTTATTATCGAAAAAGTCTTTTGGTCCACATTCTGGCTGACGAGGACGACATTTCAAACACCCTAAAAATATTAATTTGAAGGATGCAGTCTTTCTTCTCTCTTGTTCTTGGGAGAACGTGTCAACTGATGCAATAAATAAGTGCTGGAAAAAATATTTTCTTATTCACCTGCTAATGCTTCCGCGGCAACATCATCTGAAGATGACTCAGATATTCTGTGCATTCTTATTCAGATATTGATCTTCCATTAACTGCAGTGAAGGAAAAGCTACTTTCTGAAGACAATCAGCAAGAACTTACTGAAATCAGAAACATGTTGCAACAAATTTTGTGTGATAATCATCAGCATTACGAAACTGAACTTAACGAATGGATTCATGGAGATGATGACCTTTTACCTCTACATAGCGATGATAGTGTTTCAAATGATGAAACAGTTATAGATGAACCAAAAGTGAAACATGAAGAAGCAAATGGGCAGTTTCAACACTTGTATAAAATGGGCTATGGAGCCGAATTAGGAACACTGCACACACTTAGGCTGATGCGAGAACGAGCAATGGAAACTAAACGATTGAAATGTCGACAAGCAAAAATTACAAACTTTTCTAACTAAATTATTTAATATGTTTTACGATCTGTTTTCCTGTTAGTGATGCTTTAAGACGTTATGATACTGAATTACAACTTATGCATTATGTAGTAATGTACTTTTTTTTTCTTGAAAATCTACTTATGTATTTATTCTTTTATTTTAACAGATGCAATAAATGTTTAACAGTCTAAAATGCAATTTTTAAGTTATTTTAATGATGAGTCAGTAATCCGAATTTTCCGATAATCCGAATCGTTCATGTTTTAATTAATTCGGATTAGCGAATGCTCACTGTACTAATAAAATTATTTCGCCGTGGACTTGCAGACCACACCCAACGGACGGAGGATTAAGGATTCCGGAAAATTAATTAACAAATGATTAACTCTAACTTTAGCTAATTTTAAAGTGAAGGTACCACCCTCAACATTTTGCGGGGGCCGTATATTGTCTCGTTACACCATTGCCCCCAGTATAGTCTATACTCCATACTGCTCTGAGCTAAATCTCTATCGAAAGTGAGAAAAGAGTGTGGTGTGGAGTGTGGGGTCACTGCACACGACACCAACCATATATAGGCTTACCGAGCGCGCAGGCACGTAATCTACCTAAAGGAGGTGTATATGTACGACGCATACGTACTTTCGATAGTTTGAACGAGTTCGAATTGTTGAACGTTACCAGACGATAATTCGATTAACAAACACTCAACATCATGCCGAACTGTCCCAAGTGCGATAAACCGGTGTATTTCGGTAAGTACCATAACAAGTAATTTAATTAATTTAAAATTTTGTATTTATTTGTTTCTAAATTTTGTGTTTTATTTTTGCTTTTTCGTTTTGTTTTGTTTGATATTTTTTTGAATCAACAAGTTTCTTCAAACGTTTTTCCGGTTTGTACCGACAGGTTTTTGTTTTCAAATCACAAAAATTTTATCTGCGACTTATTGCTTAAATCCCTCCATGAATTGCACAAATTCAGTGTGTCGATCCAATTAATTAAGAATTCATGGCGTTCTAATAATGCGACATATCTTCGTTATCTCAACCTCTCATCGTCGTGTTTTATCTCAATATTATCTTTGGAGTATATTGTCTTACCAAAAGAATTTTTTTTTTTTGGAATCGGAATTAATTGGGTGGGATGGGATCATCACTAGAAATAAAAAGATTTTTATCTCTACGAGTGTAGGTACATGTACAATCGGCAACTTTTTCTTAATCTTGACAACTTGAATGAACTGTATTGTTAGTTTTTAACATCAAACAAAAATTGATAATGATTGTAAAACTACAAAATACGACGAATTAAAATTGATTTTCAAACATCTTGATTGGTCAATCAAGATTATAGTTTAATCTCGAATATGACTTCAGGACGCGTTCGCATATCGTAGGTATGTATAACGCAAACGAAGGAGAGTACGTTAACTTTTAAGTCGGTTAATTCAATCCATCTGGATTACTGAGCTCCTTGCTGTACGCAACGTAAATATAACGCCAAAGGGCGATAATATTAACGCGATGGGCGATTTGCTTAACCGATACTTCTCACGTTTTCGTATTGACATTGAAAATCTGCTCTTACTCGACACATTCATATCCATACTACACCCTCGATGATTTTACAAGGACGCCCGTTTATTGCGTGTGTGTGCACACTGTGCACATACACCTTTAAAAGGATAGAATTGCATAATATATGTCAATTATCTACATACGTAGTACGTACACATGTTGTATGTGTATGTAATATTGCTTTAGTAGGTGATTTCTGTAAGTTGCTAATTCACATATGTACCGTGCGAGTCAAAATGATTGTCGCCCTTTTGAATTTCAAGTTTTATCAACCTAAGTTGCCAACACAAGGAAATTAGAAAAATATAAATATAACTCGGAGTTAAAATCTACGTTATTTTAAGTTTCTGAAGTTTCTGAATTCCCGACTGGTTCTTTGATTGACCTGAAAGTGGCGCAGGACAGGATATTTAAAAAATAAATCATTGTTTATGAATGTATTTTATTGGGATAGGATAATAAAAATAGGGACTATACTCGACTCGCCGAACAAATGCAGTAGTAAATTATGGCAACAATGTGTGTTTAATAGGTCACATAACCAATAACGTTTGTAATTGGTCGATCAGGGTGGCCGCTTACAATAGAATAAAAATCGAGTCCATATTGCATTTGGAATATTAGATTTTATTAGCTTTCTTTGTAAATGATCCATTATCTATTATATTTCATAAACCAGTATTTCTGAAGACTATTTATCGATCGTTCTAGTGCACCAATAATACATTATTGTTTTGTAGGCTATACATTATTTCTTGCTATATTATCGTATATACTTACATTATGGAAAACTCACCTCCTAAGAAGAGGGTTTCAAAACATTTTACGGTAGAAGATAAACAGAAGGTTTTGAATATATTTAAAACATTTCAAGAAGAGCCTAGCACTTCTAAAATTGTTAGTGTTGAAATGACAGCCAAAGCAGCAGGTATCTTTCCAAAAACGATAACCAAATCATAGTAACTATTATAGTATCTTTTACAGGAATTAGTGAACGCAGTGTTTACAATATTGTGAAAGAATATAACACTAGTCACGAATTACAACCACCAAAAAAATATCATAGAAAAGGGCTGTTTTAGATATGGTGGATGATGAAATGAAAAATGCT
This sequence comes from Chrysina gloriosa, assembly GCA_038088585.1. Classification (NCBI taxonomy): domain Eukaryota; kingdom Metazoa; phylum Arthropoda; class Insecta; order Coleoptera; family Scarabaeidae; genus Chrysina; species Chrysina gloriosa. Next base: position 14,586,397 of record CM076087.1, on the reverse strand, counting down.
ATACGAAGAATTGTACATTCATTCTTTTTAAAAATGAACCTCCAACAGTTCAAAAAGTTCTCACAGTGATAAATGAAAGAGATGACATTCCTAATTTCAAAATTACGACTCTCAGATCATTATTAAAGGAACTAAACTTTCGGTACAAATATTTATTACTTTAAATTCTATATACTAATCATAAGATAATTATGTTTGTAGTTATAATAAGCGAGCTCGAAATCGTATTTTAAAAGAAAAAGATGACATTATTACCTGAAGACGGAAATACCTTCGTGAAATTAAGAAATATCGTGAAAATGGTACCCCGATATATTACTTGGATGAAACTTGGGTAAATGCTGGACATACTGTAAATAAAGTATGGACAGATATGTCTGTTGTCACTGCAAGACAAGCATTTATAGAAGATTTAAGTACAGGTCTTAAAATCCTTCAGGCAAAAGGCAAAAGATTTATAATTGCACACATTGGCTCGGATGAAGGATTTGTAGAAAATGGTTTACTCCTCTTTGAATCAAAGAGAACAGGAGATTATCATGAAGACATGAACGCAGAAAGGTTTGAAGAGTGGATGAGATGTATTCTCCCAATTTAAAAGAAAATTGTATTATAATTTTTGACAATGCTCCGTACCATAGTCGTAAATTGAATAAGCCACCTACAACTAATAGTCGCAAATTAGAAATGCAAAACTGGATGAGGGAAAATAGTATTGCATATGAAGAAAACATGGTAAAAGCAGAATTGTTAGCTTTAATTAAAGAACATTTATCGGACCCTCCGAAATATGCTGTTAATGAATTAATAGAAAACACTAATAGAAAGGTACTTAGACTCCCCCTTATCACTGTGAATTAAACCCGATTGAACTAATATGGGCACAAGTGAAGGGGTATGTTGCGAGACATAACACCACATTTAAATTAGCAGACGTGAAAGAATTATTTCAACGAGGTATTGACAATATTTCTGTTGAAAATTGGCAAAATGCTATTAAACATATTATTCAAACAGAGAAGGAAATGTGGGAACTTGACAATCTCATAGATATACACATAGAGCCGTTAATCATTACAATTAATGATGATTCGTCTACATCATCTAATAGCGAAGAAGATACATGTTAAGAACGTTTTAGTGTGTCATAATTAATTCCTTTACTGTATTAAATTTTTGTAATATGTATAAAATTTATTATTTTTGATTATACCTATTTGTACAGTGAGTTAATTTTTTAGGATACTGTTTCTTATATAAATACGTACAAAAAAAAAAAAAATATTAATTTGTTTCCTTATTTTGTATTTATATATTACATAGATCTTCTTAAAACCATTGTGTATTTTTTATTTACTATATATAATTCTATATATTGGAGATGCATAATTTAATTCAACAAAACATACTTGAAGAAATAATAAAATTATTTTAGTACTTATTTTGCAATTTTTATTTATGTCAAATACAAAATGAGGTTATTATTTTGATATGTTTACATGTGATTTATGCTGTGTGAGTCGGACATTTGCATTGCAAGGTTGCCATAATTTGCTACTGCATCTGTTCGGTGAGTCGAGTATAGTAATTATTATAAAAGGAAGTTATTTTATTTTATATCAGCTTGCAACAAGGAAGAACACGACCGTTTATTTTGAGCGATTTAGAAGAGACCCGTGCAAAGAATGTATATCTTGAACGCTACGATACATTTCGCCTTTATGGAGGTCTGTTTATGTTTCCCTTTTAAGTACATAATTTACGACGGGCCTATGTGTTTGGTATCAATTCATTTTTGGCGTGTGTTATCAGTATGCGTCGTTCAACAATTTAAGATCGTGAGCATATAATTATTCCACTTGAGTCTTTCAACATATTTCTTTGCACGATGCTCTTCTGTTTAACTAAATATATTTCTAATACGCACGAATTGCAATGGAAACTGCGCTCTATAATAGAGGAGCTGATGCAGCGATAGTAAAATGGGTCAGCTGCATGCTGAACCAAAGGCTGATTAGAGCCTTACTCTGATCTACGGACATGAGTGTCACTGCGGTTAAGGGATGCCCACAGGGTGGGGTACTATCTCCCCTTCTATGGTCGGTTTTAGCTGATGACCTGATTAGGGTCCTTAACCGGAAGGGACACAGAACCATTGGCTATGCGGATGACATCTGTGTAATAATTAGAGGTAACCATATAGGGACGATTGTCGAACGGATGCAAATTTCCCTGAACACAACATGGGAATGGTGCAGGCTGGAGGGGTTATCAATTAACCCAGAGAAGACAACCATCGTGCCATTCACTAGGAAAAGAGGGATAGATATCCCCACCTTAAAAGTAAACGGCATCGAGGTCGTCCCCAGTGATGAGGTGAAATATCTGGGAATTATCCTGGATAAAAAACTTACCTGGAAACTGCACCTCGAGTCAGTAATAAATAAGGCCACAAAAAACCTTTGGACTGCTAGACAACTACTAGGTAGATCCTGGGGTCTGACCCGGAAAATGACCTACTGGATATATACCCAAATGGTTAAACCCACAATACTGTACGGTGCTCTGGTATGGTGGGGTAAAACCAAACAGAAAACAGCCATATCGAGGCTACGCAGGGTGCAGAGACTTGCGTGCCTATGCATCACAGGGGCTATGAAATCAACTCCAACGACGGGCATGGAAGTAGCAATCTCCATCTATAGAAAAGAAAAACTTAAGGCAGGGAACCTTACCGGTCATCTCACTATCCTGAAGGAAATCGAAGACATACTTTGTATGTCTCTAGCAAGCGACCACATGGATCCCATGCTTTGCTTCGATAGGAAGTACGGGGTCGTTTTCCCGACAAGGGATGAGTGGTGCGCAAACCCGAGATGGTTATGGGATGGATCGCAAAAGTGGTACACAGATGGGTCCAAAACGCTCCACGGAGTGGGGGCAGGAATAGTGGGGCCTAGAACACAGAGATCAATAACTTTGAGCAAGGACACCTCAATCTTCCAAGCGGAACTATACGCAATCTTGGAAACTGTAGGAATCCTATCCGAAAGGGGACACAGGGGAATACGAATCAAAATATTCTCGGATAGTCAATCAGTCCTTAAGGCCCTGAGCAGTTGTACAATTACGTCCAATTTATTATTGGAACGCCGCAACATGCTTAATGGCCTGGCCACTCAGAACCAAATCACCCTGGTCTGGGTGCCAGGACATGAGGGGCACGGGGAAATGAGATGGCAGACATCTGCCCCAAAAAAGGGACTGAGAGAAACTTTACTGGACCTCCTTAAGGTGAGATAAAGAAATGGACAGCGTCCATTACAATGAAACACTGGAATGAGACCAGCGGGCTGGAACATTCCAAAAAATTTCTGAGCTTCGACGCTAGGAGGGCGGACCTCGCCCTAAAACTGGACAGGGGAAGCTTAAAAACACTGACAGGGGCACTCACAGGCCACTATACCTGTAACAAGCACCTTCACAAAATGGGCTTATCCAACACGGACACTTGCAGATTCTGCGGTGAAGAAGAGGAGTCAATGGAACACTTGATCACTAACTGTGGGGCACTAGGCCACAGGAGATATAGACTACTACATGCATATACGCTGAGTGAGGAGAACCTATTTACACTCCCATTGAAGGAGCTGACCCTGTTCCTCAGCGTATTAAATAAATAAGTAAAACAAACAAGAGGAAGCACAATAGATCAACGTGGTCGCAGTGCAAAGGGCCATTTTGGGCCAGACCCCACCTCATTACAATACAATACGCACGAAATGCGTCCAATGTCTCCATACTGTCACTCCAACGTATGATACCATAAGATACGCGCGAGTAAACATACGCCTAATACAAACGTATTGCACCATCCACACTACTAGAGTCCTCCTAGAACCTTCAAAGCGTAACAATATCAATAATATCACATAATCTATGCGTTGTTGTCCACCGTAATGCTTCTCTTATCCCCCGTTTGATTGCTCCTCGTAAATTGCGAAGACTGTCTTGAAAACTTTGCTTCTTAAATGTGGAAACAAATCAAAATTTTGGGGTAGAAAGTCTGGAGAGCATGTTTGGCAAATACCAAATAAACGAGGTAAAAGGAACTAACAGAAATCAATCAACAGATGCCCATGCACAAATATATCAAACTGTCCACTATACGTGAATCACCAATACCAGATGATGAATGATGGAATACACTAAAAACTGGCAACAATCATTTTGACTGACCTGATATGTTCTACACTATTTTTCCATTAATTCTTATTATCCTCTATTATGATTATCCTCTGAAGATCCGCGAAAGAATATTTCCTCGGAGAAATTGTTGCTTTCCGCGAAAGGCAACCCAACCTTTCATACACTAATGTTTGGATAACTTTTGCTTGTTTTATCATGGGTTTAATAATCTTTCAACCTTTCGGTTGTCAGGTGACCTTTCTGAAATACTTTCGATCGGGTGTGGTCTGCAGAAACCAAAATAAAATAGCTTCTGAAGAGCACTACCGTGCCTTCAAATGCTAAGCCTCTGAAGAGCACCAACGTGCTTTCAAGTTCTACGTCTCTGAAGGGCACCGACGTGCCTTCCAGTGCTAATTTCGCACAAATGTGTTTTCGACGAATCATTTTCTATGTAATGCCTAATACAGAATTAATTCCAAACACATTTTGCCTGTGTCCGTTAAATTTACTAAATCTTTTCCCGAAATTCGGGAACCACGCCTAACTATATTTAATTAATAATATAGAAATTATTAAAAAAATGAATTCTATGTACTCGGTATTTTTCAAACAATTTTTGCAGCATCTCATTATATCGCCCATGCACAACTGACGTTTCCAAATTTTGCAAAAACGATTCTTTCGTCTTTTGCATTATTTGCAATTCCCTCTTTTACCTGGATTTGGTTGTAGCGCGACCTCATCTTCGATGCCTGAAAACTTCAAGTCCGAAATACGCTGATTTTTTATCAAGTGCTCTTGACGCTTTTCTTCGCATATATTCTTGCACTAACTCCATACCTAGAATTCTTTTTTAAACTGTCTACGCGTTTTACCAAACTGGAAAACATTGCAAATATTGTTATGCGTTTGACTACGGGCGGGATCTGCCAAAATTTTTTTATATATATATAGAGGAAATAGTTGCTTTCAGATACATGAAGCATAGTGTGGCGGTAGAAATTTTGAACGAAATAATAAGAAAATTTTCTAAAATTTGCTCTGGACTCCTAGACCGAACCCGGCGGACGGAGGGTTAATGAATTTCTAAGTTACTTTTTGGGTCTAACAGCATTCTACTAGGTCAGCTTAAAATGTAAAAGTAAAAACGATGCTGATTTACTTCGTGTAAAATATATAAACAAATAATTATTTCTGTAACAGTGCAGTGAAATGCTAACAACGTTTCAAATCAATATAGACCGGGGATTCCCCGTTCAGTGGCAGGCGAATCGTGATTCGTGTCTCAGTTGATAGTTTGAAATTATTGATGAAATCATTACGTTTGTGGTCAATTTTTTAAAAAATCGCGCGTTCAGTTAACCAACCTGTGCGGATTGGCAATAGAGTGGAGTAGAAGAGAATGATATGGGAATTGTGGTGTAGAACGTTCAATAAATAGTTAGTTTCGAATAAATCGTATATTATTAAGAAAAAGAGTAATACGAGCCCAGCCCTCGACTACACGTTCTTCATTGTTTTCTTTTTTCCATCTTTAGGTAACTCAGAATCAGTGGTGAAATTTCGTTGTTACATCTTTCATTTTTTTATTTAATTTTTCCGTTATAGTCTTCATCATTTTCGCCTTTTTCTAAAGTATGATTTAATTCCTCCAAGTATTCCGCTGTCTTCTGTATTTTATCCGATCAGAATTCACATCCAATAATTTTTCGGTAACAGTCTTCAATCCCTTGTAATTTGGCCAACGTGCGATTTTTGTCCTTTCCTATACTGACAATTTTCTTTCGATCTAGTCTTTCCCCAAGTCCTGTATTTTTATATATGAGGCGTTTCTAAAAACTAAATTCCGATAACGGCTATACACGACAACGAAACGCAACGAGCGTACAATCCTATCTCTGTTAGTTCATCTTCTTTGTCTTTCCGTTGTCGTCCAACTTTCGCAGGCAAGGTAATTGTTTCACAGATGATAATTCCTCATTACGGAATTGCAAAAATAGGTCATTACGGGATCATCATCCAGCCCAAAAGTTTCTGCAATAGTAAGTATTGGTATTGCATACTACCACGTTCGTTCTCGTTTATTTGTCTTTTTAAAATTTGTAGTGTGTTATTCGTCCTTTGTAATGACCCTTCCTAACCATTCAGATCTGGTGTATCGTGTAGTCTCACGGTGGGCAACAGCCGGCCCGCTGTATGATTTGATCCGGCCCGCGAGACATTTTGAAAAACCTAATTAAAAAAAAAAAAAAAATTACACTACTTACTCAAACTCGAGTGTCGGCGATCATCAAAAAGTGAGGCGGCAAACATCAAAGCCTTCGATGTTTGCTGCCTCACTGGCGGCGCAACAAAAGATTATTTCTTCTCAACTGTTCTACACTAGACGATTATAGATCATTCCTTCATTTTGCCTATATAAGCGGGTGCCGCGGGTGGATTGGATGGCCCGAACTTTAGTTCAGTTCTACTTGAGCTACCGAGGTGATAACTTCGACGAGCGATATCCTAGCGAACTGCTAGTGCCGTCAATTAGCTTTGTGACTTTGTGTGCATCTTGGGTGCTTTCTAATTATATTTTGTATACGAAAATGATGTCTGGTGGAAAGAAACGAAAAGTAGATGCAGAGGGTCGCCAGTTTCAAGAAAAATGGACTGAAGAATTCTTTTTATCTTGCACAATGGTAAGCCTATTTGTTTGCTGTGTAATGAATCCATTTCAGTGATGAAAGAATTCAATATAAAGAGGCATTACTCAAGTAAGCATCCTACGCTGCACTCACTGACAGGATAAATAAGAAAAGACAAAATCCAGAAGCTTACTGCAAATTTGGAAAAGCAGCAGCAAATGTTTCATAAACAAAGAACACTACTTGATAATGTTGTGAAAGCTAGTTTTATAGTTAGTTCAAAATTGGCAAAGTCATTAAAACCATTTTCCGAAGGCGAACTTATCAAGGAGTGTATGTTAGAAGTTTGCAGTGTTTTGTGTCCTGAAAATAAAAATGAATTTGAAAAAATTAGTTTGTCAAGACGAACTGTTCTCCGACGTATAGAAATGATGGCTAATGATATAAAAACAACAATGACTGACCGTATGGCTGGTTTTGAATCATTTTCCATAGCATTAGACGAGAGCACCGATTTGTCGGACACAGCTCAACTAGCTATATTTATTCGAGGTGTTGATAAAGAGTTCACTGTTATTGAGGAATTGCTTGCTTTACAGCCGCTAAAAGGAACCACTACAGGAGAGGACATTTTTAATGCAGTTCAAAAGGTATTTACAAGTTTTGCCTTGCCATGGTCAAAATTAGTTGAAGTATGCACAGATGGTGCACCTTCTATGGGTCGGATTACGTAAAGGTTTCATCGGAATTTTGAACGAAAAAGCAACTGAATTAAATGTGCAAAAAGATGATTTGATAGTCCTTCACTGCATTATCCACCAACAGAACTTGTGTTCTAATTCCATTCGACTCCAGAATGTTATGAATGTGGTAGTAAAAACCATCAATTTTATTCGATCCCGAGGGCTTAACCATCGTCAATTCAAGGCGTTTTTGGATGAAATATCAGCCGAATATGACGACGTAACATATTATTCTGAAGTCAGATGGCTAAGCAAAGGGAAAATGCTGAAACGGTTTTACGAGCTTATAAATGAGATAAAAGACTTTATGCAAATAAAAGATAAACCACTATCTGAATTGAGTGACCCAAAATGTGTGATATGTGACTTAGCATTTCTGGTTGACCTTACTGGCTATTTGAATCATTTAAATTTGAAACTTCAAAAACAAGGACAGTTAGTTAATGATTTGTACAGCCATTTGAAAGCGTTTCAGAATAAAATCCGCTTGTGGGACGCACAGATGCTGTCTGGAAACAGTTACCATTTCACCACGCTCTCTGCGTATGAGAATATTGCTTATGCTCAATATGCTGAAGAACTCAAGGTACTGTTGGAGCAATTTTGGAATAGATTTAGCGATTTCAGAAACATGGAAGACTGTTTCAATTTATTTGCTACTCCAACAAAAAGTAATCTACAAAATGCTCCAATACACTTGCAAATGGAGTTGATCGAGATTCAAGAAAACTCACTCCTAAAATCTAAATTTGAAGACGTGGAGTTGTGTGATTTCTACAAAAAATACCTCGAAGAACACCATTTTCCGCAGCTTAGAAAATTCGCAAGAAGATTGATTTGTGCGTTTGGCAGTACTTATAAATGCGAACAGTTCTTTTCACTGATGAAAGTTAATAAATCGAAATATCGTACAAGGCTGACTGACGATAATTTGGAAAATTCTTTACGTCTTTGTATCAGTGGAATTAATTCAAACATCGATGGATTAGTTTTCCAAGTTCAAGCTCAAGTGTCTCATTGATTTCGGTATCGCTATTTAACTTTCGTAGTTTGTAACAATTCCAAATTTAACGATTTAATTATAATATTTCATTTTGTTATTTTCATAAATTGATATTATAATAACATTGTCGTATTATTTCATGTCTGATATCTATCGCAAAAAGTTATGAACACTACAACACTACTTTAAAATGTACTACTTTTAAACGCGGCCCGCAAACGTATTTGCACACTAAAGTTTGGCCCACAACATGTCAAAGGTTGCCCATACCTAGTGTAGTCTGATGGCAAAGTTTACGTTATTTCTGAATGATTTATTTGCACTATTTCCATTTTAATGCACTTCACACGGCAAATATGAGCACGTTTCCTTGTAATAACATGATGCTTATGATTGTGTATGATTTGTGCAATATCGCGTTACATCACAACAAGTATAAACACAAAATGAAATTTTTCCCGGCTTTAACGTTAGGAAGTCAGTAACTGCTTCGTTTCTGCCATATTTTCTCTCAGTTCCGTATCTTTTCTCGTCCAATTTTTGTTATTGTTGTAGTTTTCATTAATCCTCTTCTCTTGTCTGTCCGTCTTTCCCGAAACCGGAAAGTCAATTGCAGTGACCCTTTGTCCTCCATTATGCGGGAATATAGCATCACGTGGAGGAATAGGGATGAATCTCTTCACCATCACAATCCTGGAGCTTAAGAGTTGCTTCGCCCACTAATTGCTAACAGCTATTGTTGTAGAATCTCCTGGACCCGCCTCTCGTGAACAGTCCGAATCTACCTGCGCTAAGTAGCTCACCACCACCTTCTCGAAAGTTGACTTGGACAGTTAGCAGGAGTGTAGTCCCTGCGGACGGACATTTGTAGATCTTTGTGGAATTGGGCATTTTGGCTAAACTAGCAGGTGGCAGTGATAGTGCACAGCATATTTAATTCTTTTTCCGATTTTTCCTCCTGAAAACGATTACTCAAATGTCGAAGATACGAATTAAAGTGTTTATGTTATTTCTGTATTAAATAAGCATTGCGTTTACTGATAGATTGTGAATTTCCATGGCGCAAAAATATTTTCCGCGACTTCCACCCACGTTTATAGCGACCGTACAAACGCACAAAACGAAAGGCGGATCGCCCCATTAGCTAATTAGTACCTCCTAATTACCGGATTTGCAGTCATCAACGATTTTCACTCTGATACAAGTGAAAATAAATAGCTAACAACAGCCCCTCGGCGGATTTACTGCGGTGCTAACGAACTTCCCAGATGAATTTATGTGCATGCGTATTTGTTTATATATGGATGTAAATAGGTAGATATGTAACATATATACATATAGTACCTGGTGGACCGAGTCTTACTCGGAGTTTCCAAAATTTTTTGAATAATTTTGAACCAAATAATAACGCTCTTTATTTTAGTTTTGATATTTAATTAATATTGTATATTTCAAGTATATCTAGTAGCACAAATATATTAAAAAGTTTATAAAAGTAGTATTAAAATTAATATTTACAGTTATATTTAAATACTTAAAAATAAATAAATTCAAGCTCAAAATCTTCCTTAACAAATACACATTTTAAGTAAACATTTACATACCTTCTTTTGCAACGCCAACTAATTGTGTATAAGTTTTTTACTTTGATTAAAAACTCAGCCCGATTACTTTGTAACTGTAAAGAAAGTATGTGAATTTACATGTTGTTGTTAGTTTTCGTAGATGTTTTTCTTTTATTAGCATGCTACTTTCAGCGCCATCTATGGTTTAGTAGTAAAGTTTTAATTACTTATAATTTCGCTTGGGTGCATAATGTTAATAAAAGTTGAATCGAGACCGGGACCATGCTAAATCGGTTTTCCCTCCCCAAAAACTCGCAGATAGTAAATTGTAACAAAATCTTGAGAGTAATTTTCGATAAACATTTTATGTACCGCAGAAATAGGTAAAAGCGGGACAAAAAATTTTCCTGGGACCGGGACCATGCTAGATCAATCTTGTGTTCTCGAAAATTCCCAGATACTAAATTGCATAAAAATTGCTAAAGTCATTTTCGATAACCAATTTCATATACCGCAATACCAGAAATGTGTGTAAACCGGGTCAAAATGGATTTTCCCGGGACCGGGACCATGCTAGATCGGTAAATTTCACCAAAATCGTTAGAGCCGTTTTCGAGAACCCAATTCTATATATATATATATATATATATATATATATATATATATATATATATATATATATATACAAAAATTGCTCGTTTAAATATATTAGATATCCTTCCTATACTTCACGCATACGGTCTGTGAGACCGATTTATATAGTATAGCATCCCTCTTTCATTTTGACGTGAGTATAGGAAGGATATACATGCATATGACATACTCGAGATACGTGGATATTTTCAAGGGAAAGGAGAAACAAACGGAAAGAGATAAATCTTTCCAAGATTGCGCGTTTATTTGCTGTTTTGTGATCGTCTACGGTTACGATTCTGACTGGAAAATTTTATGTAGTATTTATTATTTCCACTTATCTAAAGATAATATGATGTGGTAAATAAATTAGTATTTTATGTCACAAACTTTAAGTACCTAACAATGTAGTTGTTTTCATTTAGAACTAACAACTGCAATAATTGAAATAATTTCGATTCTATAATTCAAAATAACTCGAACGGTCATATATACAGGATGTTATCCCAGTACCGGCACGTCTGGTAACACGTAAGTTCTTTCTTCATCTTTTTCTTCTTTATTTATTCCCTTAAAGTCATGTTTTCATTAATTTTTTCCGGGTATTCATAACAATCGGATTTTTCATCATAATATTTTTTCCTGTTTGTTTTTCGATTTAATTAAAAAATATTTTTAATTTCCATTTAATTTAAAAATTTAATCGGAAGCGATCTCATATAAAAATATATATTTGACAGTTGCGCGTAACACGCAAAACAATTAATCGAAGTACGATTTTAAGTAAATAGAAATGGGGGAGGCGACGAGGGCGGGGAGGCAGAAACCTAATGGGAAAAAATTAAAAAAGAAGTTGATTCGAAATAGTTTTTTTCTTCCGTGATCGTCGAATGGGGGAAAATTTTAATGTCCGCTAAACGCCCCTCCCAAAAAAACAATAAAAATAAAAATAAAAATACTTCAGTGCAGTACTAAATCTTAACATACTTCAACTAATATCTGTATGTTTTATGAACATGTCAATGTAAATTTTATTTTCGTTTGGGTACTAGAATATTGTAAATTTTGATCTAATATTCGTCGTTATGTATATTTTTTTATTCTAAATCATATGTATTACACCTAATTCTGTTTTTACACGGTAGATTGGTTCCAGAAAACCGTGTAAGAAAAACCGTGTAAAAAAAGATATTGATCGTATACAAAAATAGGTGATTGGTTCCTTATCTCGAAAACCTATTAAAATTAGTGAAAAACAAGGATTTTTTAAGAACAACATGTTTATTTTATTAAGTCACATTGTATATAATGTGTATTTACACAAGCATAGTTATTAAAGAAAAAAGAGATATGCACTCTAAGCTTAAAAGTATGTAATGTAAATTAAATGTATGACAAGTTCAGGAACTAAAAACAATTACGTATCTATGTAAAACAGCTATCTTGTTAACAAAAAGAATAGGTATAGGTTGTATGCACAAAAAGGGAATTCCCCTAAATTTGTACTATTTACAATTGCTCTGACAACTAAATTTGCTTGTATGCACAAAAAGGGAATTCCCCTAAATTTGTACTATTTACAATTGCTCTGACAAGTAAATTTGCTTGTATGCACAAAAAGGGAATTCCCCTAAATTTGTACTATTTACAATTGCTCTGACAACTAAATTTGCTTGTATGCACAAAAAGGGAATTCCCCTAAATTTGTGCTATTTACAATTGCTCTGACCAATAAATTTGCTTGTATGTATGTATACACGAAAAAAAAAACCGAATATTTTGAATCGTGCTAAATGGAATAAATGTGTTAATGTGTTACACGTGTTAAATCAAAACCGTGTAAAAAGAGACAGTGTAAAAACAGAATTAGGTGTATATGAATATGTATGTAGTATATGTTAGTGAACGAACCCCGTAACTATCGCCGTTTTTATATAAAAACACGCTGAGTGACGAGGACCTATTTACACTCCCATTGAAGAAGCTGATCCTGTTTCTCAGCGTATTAAAGCGTATTAAGAGGAAGCACAATAGATCAACTTGGTCGCAGTGCAAAGGGCCATTTTGGGCCAGACCCCACCTCATTACAATACATTACAATACAATACAATATATATATATATATATAAAAATAATAATTATATCTGCGAATAAAAAATTTCGTCGATTAAGATTTTGTTTCAATCAAGATCAAAGTCTTTCTCTAACAAGTATTTTTCAACAAGGAATTTAATATAGCTTTTTATTAAGAAGTTCAAACTGTCCACTTCGAACATCTGCTTTAAATTATCTGCACTGAATTTGATTTGATAGAGTGATCAGCAACAAGATGCAAGGGGGACAAACGCTTAAGGAACGTGAGAGGCAAAGGGACTCACGCTAATCAAGCATCCCAAAAGGAACATATGTAAACTGTACCGATTAAGAAAATTTAGATACGTGAGAAGGTCCGTTAATCTCTGATGTAAATTGCTAATGAGCTATAAAATTTGATTCATTTGTTGGAGCTGAATAATGTGATACATTCTTAACCTTCCTATACTCACGCATACGGTCTGTGAGACCGATTTATATAGTATAGTATACGTCTTTCATTTTGACGTGAGTATAGGAAGGTTAACAAATTAAATTCGTTTAAATTTTGGTCAGCATCAGACAGTAATTTTAGCAAATGTTTTTGTTTTCCATTTTGACCATTACTTGATTATATAAAAATTTTTAAAAAGTATATAAATTTTGCACTGAAATTTTATTAACGTATCTATAAAGTGAATGGTGAGCACAATAAGAAAACGAATTATGGTAAATTGATTGTGAAATGACTCACAAGCATCGGTCGTACGATGCTTGTCAGTCATGCTCACTGTTGCCGCAGCCCAAATATGCGGTGGAAAACTTGAAGATTCATCAATGTAATTTTCAATTCAATAATCACAATATATATTATTATTATTATTAATAATAATAATAATAATAATAATAATAAACGTTTATTGCCCGACAGGTAACCCCAATTACAGGACAAAAAAAGACAGTGAATACACAAATTAATAATGAAGTTTAAAAATATACATAACTAATATTGTTTATCAACCGACTGTGCATTTTCATGATGTACTTTAAGAATGTTCCTGCATATAGTTCATATATTTCGTTTGTTCATAATTTTTGATATGTGAAGAAGACATATGGTGCGTTTTGAATGGAAGAAAAAGAAATGTTCCGTGACGAGACCCCAACCAGCGATTTCGTGAGTATCGCACCAAAACGCTGTCGACTAGGCCACGAGTCCAATTGACAATCGTATTATATCTAGTGGATTTAAATGGTGGGTGAAACTTCAACATCGATTATCTCGGTAATTTATGAACGTTGCGTCGAACTACTTCAAAATATTCTTATTTAAGGTCCAAACTACACGTACCATAAATATCAAAGATTACAAAAATCCGATTACCTTGCCTTCCCTTGTTAGATGTACAGATGTCCATTTATATATAGAAAAATATTCTTCAAATGACTTTGTAGAAGGTCATTTTCAACGTTAAATTTTTCGCTCTGTCGATTTCTGAACTCAAATATGCAGGTTTCTATTTATCTTTAAAAAGTGTTCTTCAAATGGCCTTGTTGAAGGTCACTGTCAACGTTAGATTCCTCGTTGAAAAAGACTTAAACAATGACCTTGATCTTTTTGAAAAATCCTACTTGACCAAATATCCAGACGACCCGATACTTTTGTGACACCTGTATTCGACACAAACTATTAGATGGTTTCAAGTTTTTTTTTTTCGTTTTTGCTCACTATTTTCCAAAAATGAGTTGACCTGATGTGACACATCTTTTGGTTGTTGTATTTTTGCTGCTCAATCAATTCACTAACAATTATTCGAATTAAAACGATCTTCACGGCATTTTGGAGAAGAATGAAAAATTTCAATCATCCTAAGCAGGCAGTACAAAATTCTAAGCAAGGTTCGGGTCTATAATTGTTTCATAAATTTACTTTTTAAAAAGGTTCAGACTTATTTATCATCGAAGTTTCGGTTATATTTGAAAATATTGAAACTTCGACAAGTCATCCGAAGTTTAAAAAATCGATCAAAAGCAGGCCGAACTTTATGCAAATTTTCAATATTAAATTCTAACTGTTCCCAAATGATGGGTGAGAAATCGCTAAAAATGAGTATTTCTGTAGTTCTTTGAAATAATTTTGCAAAATATGAAGCTTGGCTTACGTTCCATTTTATAATTGCATTTTGTCGTCGTTGAATTTTTTTGTTGCCAAATTAAATCGCTCAAAGTCGTTTGCGGTGATCACCAAAAGAAAATAGAAAATTTTGACATGCTGAACTAATTTCTGATCTAACTGAAGTCGTTTCAACTATTTAGAATATAGGTTCGTTTCCCACATCGGCAGAAGTGGTTGTAAATGAAATTTTGATTAGATTTTAGAATAAATGATGATAAATTTAAAATATTTTGTAAAAATTATGGATTCAGCTACCAGTAAGCTCGAATCAGATCAAATTGAATTCGCGTGAATTTCTCGAGAAAATTCCGATAAAAAGATTTCTAATCCTAAATTTACGAGGTTCTAAAAGATGCAAGCAACAAGTCGTCGGGAAAATATGTAATTCTTATATAATTCGCGTGAATTTCTCGAAAAAATCCGAAAAAATGATTTTAAAAGGATTCGAAAGGATGCCAGCAATATGTCCCCGAGAAAATTTGTTTTCTTCTTCTTCTTCATTTTCTTACTTTCTTGTAGGCATCTGCCTCTTTGATCCAAATTTACATGAATTTCCGTCAGCTTTTAACGGGTTTGCCCCGTGACCTCTTCCTCGGCGATAATTTCTTTCTAGCAATTCTAACAATTCTATCTTCTTCCATTCTCGAGATGTGATTATTCCACTCTCTTCTTATTCTCGTTTATTCATTTACATGGAAAATATGTCATTGTTATAAAACTTCGTTTGCAACCAAACGTGGCCAAATGACTTAAATTATCCTCTCACAATCATTTGTAGTTTAAAACTATATCTGTGTTCCTTTTAAGTTCCTTAAGTTGATTTGCTCAAAATTGGCTTAAATTGAAACGTTCATCATCGAATAATATGACGTTGCCAGCTAAGGTATGATCAATTTTTAAGTAAGTTTAGACTTTAAAATCGTTTATATGCAAGCAAAGTTGCCGTTGAATTTAAGAAAGTTCCAATTCCATCCTACAAATTGAGATTTTTGGGCGGTAGACTACAGGAAAAAATTCGCCCACCGTCTCTAAAATCGTGACCAGAAAAGGGAATTTCTTGCACTCTATCAGACATTTTTTCTGATAAATAACAACTAAATGGGGTAGGGGTCATTCCATGTCAAATCAATCAAAAAGAGGCAAAAATTTTCTTGACCCCCTCCGATTTCGATGAAATTTGGTGTACTTGTTATATAATTTTTAGCCGCCTAAGTCGACAGAGGCCGAAAATACAGAGGGTAACAATTTCCCCCAAAATCTCCAAGTCGCGGCATTCTTGCACCTTCAAAATTCAATATCTTCGGTTCTATTGTAGCTACAGAGGCCAAGTTTTTTCTATTTTAAAGCTCTTAATATGCTCTACAAGACTACTATAGCCAAAAAGAAGTTTGAAAAAAATAAGGGGTACCTCCCTAATTTAAAGGTCATGGCAAGGGATGGGCGAAATGGGGAGAATGTATCCCCCGATTTTTTTGAAACTTCTCAAAGAGTAAGTCCTAAAGAGCATATCCTGAAATTTTTCATCTTTGGACAACAATGGGATCAATGGGAAAGTGTAATTTTCTGGGTTGGAAAAAGAGTCAAAAATAAAACAATTCGATATGGGTTTGATGTCAGTAAAAACTTACAGTTCTGTAAAACGTACAGCTTCATTTAAAACAAGCCACTGAGACACAAATGAAACATTTTTAATTATTTCATCACATCTTTTAAGTTATTTTAATGCCTGAGGCAACTTTGCCTCTTGTTTTGAATACTTTCTTGGATGTTTGTTCTACTTCCTCGCAGTTTAATGACTAAGTTGTACCTAGAACATCATCGAGCTTCAAAATAGAATCTTCCGATTCTACTTTTTCTCCAATAATTGAAACTTTTATACTGTCTTAAGATCCAAGAAAAGTTTGAACCTTCAAAATTGTGGTTGAAGTTGACAGAGGCATGAAAGCATGAAACTTTCGGGTTCCAGGAATCGTTCGGCACAGGCTGAATCGCTCACTTAATAACTCTTTTTGAATTTCATACTCAGCAGCAGTTATAAAATTAAAACCTATGTTAAATATATATTTTCTTCGCGCCAATCAAACAACTGGCGAGAAGTCATTTGATTTTGGTAGGGTCGCTCTAAACTCGCACGAGTTTTTAGTAAAAACATATTAAAAATTAGGAATATGCTCTTTAGGACTTACTCTTTGAGAATCCCAAGTTTCAAAAAATCGGGGGATACATTCTCCCCACTTCGCACCCCCCTTGCCACGACCTTTAAATTAGGGAGGTACTCCTCATTTTTTTCAAAAATTTTTTGGTTATAGTATTCTTGTAGAGCACACGTATTAAGAGCTTTAAAAGAAAGAAATTGGGCTCTGTAGCTACAATAGAACCGAAGAATTTTGAAGGTGCAAGAGTGTCGCGACTTGGAGATTTTGGGGGAAATTGTTACCCTCCGTATTTTCTGCCCCTGTCGACTTAGGGAGCTAAAAGTTTGCATTTGTCAATTTTTCAGTTAGTATAACAACTAAGCCAAATTTCATCAATATCGGAGGGGGTCAAGAAAATTCATGATTGATTTGGCATGGAATAACTCCTAGACGAGTTTTCTTAATGACATTTTATTGGGCTTGTAATTTTTTTGATTACCTTGATTTAATCGAAGTTATTGTTTGTCCAAAATTATAAGGCAAAGACGAAGCAGTTCTCATAAAGTAATAATAATTTAATTACATAACTAGTAACGATTGATATGAAACATTCCCATAGAACGGATAAAATATGTGAGGCACAATACGATAGTAATTTTATCGCGATTGTTGCGGACATCCTTATCTGATACACGCGCTATTTTTTTAATTAATAATGCGCTCTAATTGATGGCAATTAACGTTGCTAATCCATGTGCCATAATGCCATATTAAAGGTGATCTGTTTTAGTGTGCAATAGAATCGATCTGCAAAGATTTTGAACGTCACGTGACTCCCAGCAAAAAATATATGCCCAGATTTAGTTCACAGAAACTAAAATACTCATTTTTGGATAACCAAAAAGTTTTTGTTTGTCTCTAAATACTTTCTACAAGTCCAATTTAAATGAGGATGTTTAGCGAACTAATTTAATAACAAAGATCTAAATTGAATTAAATGTCATTTGAAAATGTTCAATATGGTCCAATATAAGAAATAAATCTCAAAAGAGTAGAATTTTTATACCGGGTCGTTAAATATGCAAGTCACGTACAACCAACAGTGTAATCTTGGTTGCATATATTATTGGGTCACGTGCTTCGCAAAGATATTTGAAGACCCGGTATAAATATATCACACTACGCCAGACTATGACAAATGCAATGCATTATAGAATCATCGTTTTCGCCTTAATCTCGACCTTGTAACTGATACTCCTTATTCTCAAACAATACTTTTATGGTATCTTCGGCGACTCGTATCGCTTTACTAACATTTATGTAGACGAAACAGTTATTTCCGTTACACCTGATATTCGTACGAATTACGTCCGGAAAAAATCGGCGCTGAATTTTAATCACCGGACAACCGTCGTGAGCAACGGTAAAAGTGCTTTTGTATTTACATATTTAATTAGCTTAGCTTGGAAAAGTACCAGCGACACTGTAAATGGAAGAAGAGCGTTAGACGAAGAAGAAGAACGTTGGAAAAGTCGTTACACTAACGATCAGAAATTTCGCTGGTGTACGATATGTGTATGCTTTTATTAACCGATAAATTAGTTTAAAAATGCTTTATTACGGAATATATTAACTACTTTGCATGCGCTTTATTAATTTGGGAATTTCTACTAATTGGTGATCTGCCCATGAAAGCAACGTGACTCTGTTGGTTTTCGAGCACATGACATCTTCAACCATAATCAATTTTCAACCTTCTGATGACCTTCGTCAAAAACAGTGAATCCTTTTGAGAAGCACGAGTTAAAAACACGTGGAACGAATGACCTCCAAGTAAGAAATACGACAGTTAATGTGGGTATTCACTTCAAACGTGTGTAAACCACACACGCCAAGCTTTTTCTGAAATTCCAAAGTGAAAAATCGAAATGGTCGGAATTACGACTTATTACACATCAAATTAAAGCTCTTTTCGTGCAGATTAAGGATAAGATAATTTCGGGCACGAGAGACGGTTCATTGAGGAAATATTCAATGAGAAAGTGAAAAGTGGTCCTTGACGAATCGCTTTGGTATGCTCTAGCACCCCAACGAAGCAAATTTCATGAGTTTTGACGTCAAAGTCGCATTCTACACCTTTGAAAACATCTGTACACAGAATTTCGTCTAATTTAGAACATATTAATTTTTTCTAAAGTTTCAAAGGGGTGCCCCTTGAAATTTCGAAGAAAATCGAAATGGTGGGAAGTACGACTTATTACACGTCAAATTAAAGCTCTTTTCGTGCAGATTAAGGATAAGATAATTTCGGGCACGAGAGGCGGTTCATTGAGGAAATATTCAATGAGAAAGTGAAAAGTGGTCCTTGACGAATCGCTTTGGTATGCTGTAGCACCCAAACGAAGCAAATTTCACGAGTTTTGACGTCAAAGTCCTATTCTACACCTTTGAAAACATCTGTACACAGAATTTCGTCTAATTTAGAACATATTAATTTTTTTCTAAAGTTTCAAAGGGGTACCCCTTGAAATTTCGAAGAAAATCGAAATGGTCGGAATTACGACTTATTACACATCAAATTAAAGCTCTTTTCATGCAGATTAAGGATAAGATAATTTCGGGGACGAGAGACGGTTCATTGAGGAAATATTCAATGAGAAAGTGAAAAGTGGTCCTTGACGAATCACTTTGGTATGCTCTAGCACCCCAACGAAGCAAATTTCATGAGTTTTGACGTCAAAGTCGCATTCTACACCTTTGAAAACATCTGTACACAGAATTTCGTCTAATTTAGAACATATTAATTTTTTTCTAAAGTTTCAAAGGGGTGCCCCTTGAAATTTCGAAGAAAATCGAAATGGTGGGAAGTACGACTTATTACACATCAAATTAAAGCTCTTTTCGTGCAGATTAAGGATAAGATAATTTCGGGCACGAGAGGCGGTTCATTGAGGAAATATTCAATGAGAAAGTGAAAAGTGGTCCTTGACGAATCGCTTTGGTATGCTCTAGCACCCCAACGAAGCAAATTTCATGAGTTTTGACGTCAAACTCGCATTCTACACCTTTGAAAACATCTGTACACAGAATTTCGTCTAATTTAGAACATATTAATTTTTTCTAAAGTTTCAAAGGAAAAAAAAAAAGAAAATCGAAATGGTCGGAATTACGACTTATTACACATCAAATTAAAGCTCTTTTCATGCAGATTAAGGATAAGATAATTTCGGGGACGAGAGACGGTTCATTGAGGAAATATTCAATGAGAAAGTGAAAAGTGGTCCTTGACGAATCACTTTGGTATGCTCTAGCACCCAAACGAAGCAAATTTCATGAGTTTTGACGTCAAAGTCGTATTCTACACCTTTGAAAACATCTGTACACAGAATTTCGTCTAATTTAGAACATATTAATTTTTTTCTGAAATTTCAAAGGGGTACCCCTTGAAATTTCGAAGAAAATCGAAATGGTCGGAATTACGACTTATTACACGTCAAATTAAAGCTCTTCTAGCGCAGATTAAGGATAAGATAATTTCGGGTGCGAGAAACGGTTCATTGAGGAAATATTCAATGAGAAAGTGAAAAGTGGTTCTTCATGAATCGCTTTGGTACGTCGTAGCACCCAAACGAAGCAAAAAGTCGTATTCTATTATTATTATTACGTGCTGTTTGCTTTACTTGAGTGTATATGCAACACTAAAAAGGCAATTCTTATAGAGAGTCCGTCATTTTTACGGTTTTGATAATGCTTCCCCGTGCTAGCGCAACACGTGTCATCAAATTTATTATAAAACAATTGTGTGGTGAGGAGTTTAGCAATATGATATAGTGTCAGGAAGTACGTCACAAATCACTATTTTTGTAGATCTCATCGATTTTTCAATTCTCAACGAATATACGTTCCGTGACTCTCGTGTTTAATTATTTTATAATTTTTTAACTTCCGAATAGTCAAATAGAGATAATTGACAACAAAAATATTTTTTATTAAAACTTTTAACCACATCGATTTAACCAAAGTGGTATTGATAAAACTGGTATAAAAAGCGAAACTTAAACACATGTACAAACATATTTGATGTGTACTCTCATAATATACACACTTATCAGACCTAGGACCTCTTTCCCGTGGAATGCGTCAATTAAATATTAGGTCATCGTTACGTATCCGATTACTCATACCGAGTGAACGGAGCAACTTTTAAATATAAGTATTACGTCCTCTATAGATATGTAAATATGTGTTTTACATCCATACACACATATTTATAATAAGAGTGTAGGTGTGTAAGTTTCGGTCAAGGTTACCACACGAGAGATGAGTCAAAAAATGCATATTTAATCGACGAGAACTAGACGTGAATTCGTAATATCGTTAGAAACAAATATACATACGTATTTCGACAACTATTTTAATTGCGGAATTAAATTGTATAATTAATGTTCCTCTAAAAAAGTTAAAGATATAAAAATTAAACGAGGGGCTGAAATTGGTAGTTACCACCTTCTGATAAGGATGGAAGTGTGGAAGTGTTGTGATGGAAGTGAAAGATAGTAAAGAAGGAAATTAGGACGTATAAACGGGTAGATGGAAAAATCAGAAAAGAAAAATCAGAATGAACTAGGAAAAATTATATGGAACAAGCTGAATACAGACGTGGAATCAAGATGGACAGATTGTAATGGAAGTGTTAAAGAAGCTGCAGAAAGAGTATGCGGATCGGTGAGAATCAACAACAAAAACCAATCAAAACGAACAGCATGGTGGAACGAAACAATTCAAATGGAAGTTCAGATAAAACAAGAATTTTGAAAAAATACCTATCAACAAGAAAGCCGGAAGATTATGAAATCCACAAAAATTAAAGATTATTTAAAAAGTATTCTTTTATTTTTATAGTTGTCTAGTGAAAGCGGAAAAGCAAAAATTATGGGAGGAGTGTGAGCAAAAATTAGCAAAACCCCATAAAGAGAATCAAAAACTCTTCTATGGTATCTTGAGACGGACGAGAAACCCCAAACCAGTGACAGTAAACAATATAAAAACGAAAGACGAACAATTCTGACTAAAGAGGAGGATATGGGGAGATGGAAGGAATATTTTTACAGAGGAACAGGGGAACAATAAGTAATACAGCAACAAATAAGGAAAGAGGAAAATGAGATAACACAAAAAGAAGTAGAAGAAGCTTCGCAAAAAGTAAAAATAGGGAGAAACCCCATCAAATAACAGGAGAAGTGATAAAATTTCTAAATAAGAAAGGAAGTGAAAAATTGTTAGATCTTCTCAATCTAATTAGAATTGACAAGATAACGACTAAACGACTGGAGTGTGGGAATAATAACGTCTCTTTTTAACCAGATGGATTCCACAATCGCGATTCAGAAAAGGAAGAGGGGTACAAGTTCAAATATTCATCTTGAAACAATTGAGGGAAAAAGTCTTATCTACTTGTAGACAGTTACATATATGTTTTATAGACCTGGAAAAAGCGTTCGATCGAGTAAGAAGAGAGCATGTTTCTAACTTACTGAGAAAAAGGCATAGATCGAAACCTCATAAGAAACGTCAAAAGTCTTTACAAAGACAATGTGGGTTATATAAGAACCAGGAACTAGAAATAATACGGGATTAAAACAAAAGTGCATTTTAAGCCTGATGTTCAACGAAGTATAAGATGAAGTAGTGAAAGATTGTAAAATTAAAGTCGAAGAGGTGTATGTAGGAAATTAGACATTAGAGGCGATAGAAATAACAGAATTATGCTAGGCAGCTGGTAGGGTAATTATCGGCAAGAATAGCAAAGAGCCATTAGAAAATTAATCTTTTATTACAATTCAATATATCAAAATTCACAGTTAATGTTGGGGTTATGGTCTTCAATTGTCATACGGTTTATTTTGGGGTTCTATTTATATCTTTCCGACACCACGCCCACCACTTTTTGAGCATCTTATTACCCTACGTGTGTTAGCTTCTTATTTTAACTCCAGCCGGACACGTTTAATGGGAGAAACAAATGTCACTAGAAATAAAATTATTAATTTTTATAAAAAGCATCGGTTAATAGACAGAAAAGCATTGCTAACATTCAGATACATACATACAACATTTTTACATTACAAAAATTCATAACAAATTACTGGAAATAACCAAGGATACATCGACATTCAATACAGGTTTCTATAACAGCGATATACCTCGATGAATTTGAGTCAAGGTGAATTAAAGTTTTCGTTTCGTGGACAACTTACAAATAAAGCAGTGTAGTCCTGGTTTCCAAAAGAAATAAAAAAGTTTGTTTGGTTAACGACGAAAACAATTGACAAGATAGATAAGTCAACAAATAAGTCGATAAATATATTTGGAATAAAAGGGTTTTAAGGAGAAGTACCAGTGAATAAAAGAACCTTACTATACCAGAAAAGATAGAATTTAAGAAGGGGAAGAATCCATAGAAATTAAAGGTGCATCGAGAATAGAAGTTAAGAGAGGAGATATAAGAAGAACCATCATCGAAAAATAAATTACACTCACACACACACACAACACTAGGTAATTATCTTGATTTTATGTTAAATATAATTTGTTATAATTTATGCTTTTTATATCATTAATTAAGAGCTAGGCCGACGCAATTTTGTTTAAGAAATTTAACTAAATTCTCAGTACAATAACATAAACGTATACGTAAGGGAACTGGAAAAATACAATATGAAAACAAACATTGATAAAACAAAGACAATTATTATAGAGTCCGGTAACACGCAGCACCATATAAAAATAGATGTACAAAGAATTAAGCCAATAGACAGATTTACATACCTGGGAGCCGCCATAAGCAGTAAGGCACCTTCGACGACGAAATAAATGAAACAGCTAAAACAGGTCGATTATTCAATGCGATAAAATTCAAGTTCTTAGATAATAATCTTATCCTCTAACTGGGAAATCTGGAGTACAACGGATGTCTATCCGTAAGAAGTAAATTGACGAGTACAGAGATGAGATTTCTGCCAAAAATACGAAAAAGCGAAACCAGAAGAGACAGGATCAGAAATAAAGTATATAGAGGAAAACTGAATATCATACCAATAGAGACAACTATAGAACAAGGACAACTCAGATACTTATGACATATCCAAAGAAAGGACCAAGACAGGCTAGTAAAGAATATATATATAAAGAGGATTGGAGGAGGAAAATATCTCAAAATTCTGCCAAGATAGAAGACTCCCGGAAAGAAATCTGGAAAAAGAAAATCGAATAAGAAGGAACATGAAAGAAGAACAAAGTGTCCGATGCTCAACTTCCAAACCTTGCATCGAAGGGTAGATAGGTTTTTGGATTAAGTAATTAATGTTGTACTAGGAGCGCCTTTTAAATTGCTGCAAAAACTGGAAAAGAAAAATGTTTTTTGTAATTTTCACTGTTTTCGATAAGAACAATTTAAAAATAAACAACAAAAATTTAAGGTGGTTGCTTTTGGGATAGGTATATCAACTCAAACTTAAGTTAAATGGCCGCCATATTGGATTTTTAAGTTATTGAATAGAATTTTTATGCGCTTTGAGCGATGTAAGATAACGTGTGATTCAATAGAAAATGTACTTATATTTTGTATTTATATTTTCATATTTTAAAGTTATTCGAAAACGCTATTTTAACGTTCTAAAAATATATCTATTAACTCCAGATTTGTTGTTTGATTGACCTGAAAGGGGTAAAGATATTGAGAAAAATTGATATTTTGGAAAGTTTTAAAATTTAACAAATTACTTGTTCCCTTATTCACTTATTCGTGTATGCGTTTCGACAAGTATTTCGGTTACTATCTTCAACATTTCAAAATCTATAAAATCGCACCATTCACGTTGAATTTCTTTTTTGATTACAGCCGAACGTAAAACATCCCTGGGCAAGGACTGGCACGCGGGGTGCTTACGTTGTGAAAAATGTAACAAAACCCTGACGCCCGGTTCTCACGCCGAGCACGAGGGCAAGCCCTACTGCACTCAACCCTGCTACAACGCGCTCTTCGGCCCGACAGGTTCGTATACGAAAATCGAAATGAAAGAATGTGACGAGACTTCAACGTTGATTAATATCACAGATAACTCAAACAGTTAGCTTCTCTTAAGAAGAAAATTGACAACAGCAATCGGCTTCAAACGGAAACGATTTCTGTTGGACTATGTGCGATAATGTAGGCAATCCTCGTGATTTTACGTAAATGTAGAGCCGGTACGATATTTGTCGGGCCAGAATTACTCGAAAACCACTGCGACATTTCTTGGAATAAACCGGTTACCGTTGAGTGCGGTTCATTTCAAGAAATGACGTAGCGGCTTTCTCGGAATTCTGACCTAACAAATTTGGTACCGGCTATATCTGTGTGACTTATGTGCTAATATCTACTAGTCTTATGTCTTTTGCATTACCTTTTTTCCCTTTCAGGATTCGGAAGAGGTGGCGCGGAGAGCTACGTCTACAAGAAATGAAGCTTTTCGGCTCAAGACCAAGACGAGAACGCACGCATTCCTGTTGTAATAATAATAATAATAATAATAATGTTTAACAAATACATACATATATATTAGCGTGTAAGCCTCGATCAGAACGGAAGATTCCGATCATTTTGTTACTTATTACTACATACGTAGATTATTTATATTTGTAAAAGTGTGTTAGCCTTGTATTTTTTGAAAAATAGATGACGAATGATTAATAAAAGAAACCAGTTGAAGTTTTAAACGGAAAATCCAAAAAAGGGCGTAATCGAGAAAGTAGAGTTGCCATGGTCTAAATTGCCACTGCTTATAGCAGCATGTTCTTCCAATCCACTAGACTCTGTTACATCGTGTGACACCAACCACCGCATCTAATTACCGAAAACTGAATTTTAAGGCCGCAACAGAAAGCTTACCGATTTCGGCCCAGGAAGGAGGTTTGCTATCACTCACGGTGCCAGCCAGCTAGTCGGTGAGGTAGTAGGTTAAATAAACTTCGAGAGCTGTACATTAAGACGTCACCTGTTTCATACTTACCCTGTCAAGCCTTAGTTAAACAGGAATCCATGAAGTTAGTCAAATAATCCGGGTCAGAAATGGTTTGCAGTATTAAAGAAACAATTACAGGGGAAAACAAAAAAAAATAAGCCACCATGGGAGTTGACGAGTCTTTAATAATAATTGAATGGTCGGAAAGCAAACAGCAATAGAAAATAGAAAGCAATATTCTCAGGCATATATAAAATTGCTGTATATCAAATTGCTATACGTGAACCAATCGATTACCTTGGCCAACGCTATCGTTTACAGTAGTTTCAATCAAAATTCAAATTACAAATCTACTTTAATAAAATGTTTGATACGTTAAATATTTACTCGGAATTTAAAATTCTTCTCTACTTTATGGATTTAAGGATGCGTGAACGTTAAACACGGTTTCAATAATAATAAAAAAAACTATGTGAATTATAAGGCCAAATTTATTAAAAGGGTGCGACTTGGCTGAATATTGCCTCGGAGATGTGCAGCGAGGTGGAGGTCGTAACACTAGCAGTCGGTCAGATGATAACGTTGTCCAAGAAGATGACTCCAATTGATTCGAAACCAAGATTCGGTCCAATAGTAAAATAACCCACGACTACGTCGATGTCAAATTACGACGATATTAAATTACGCTATCTCAATATCCCGATAACTAAACGGCCTAGTCGAAAAACCCCTAAAGAACCTAAAAACCTAAAGAATACGATGACCAAGAAAGATAAAGTGAACCTCTTATCGTTAGAATGGGGTAAAACACACAAAATGACTACGGATGTCACACGTGCTCTAACTAATACTGAATGAATCAGCTCTTCCGATCCTCAATCGATACTATTCACCGGTTCGGCAATCCAAATCCAAAAACAAGGCAACGGAAACGAGAAGTATTTTTCATAAAATCTACAAATGATGATTTCATACGATAATCTCTCGAGGAAATCAAGGTCTTACACCGAAAACTAGAGATAATCTAACGTAACCCCCGAATGAGACGTTAATCGGAAAACGTATATATTATATTTTTCCTCCAAAACAGGTATCAAGGCTCCCTCTATCCGTCAGGATGGAAATCGATAATTAATCAATAACGTCTAGATGTCGCATAGAATTACTTATCAATGATTAATTAATAGTAACAGCTGTAACGACCGAAATCCCACGTACGCGCGAAGAAAAGACAAAAAAACGTAACAGCTCCTTTACCATCCACGGCATAGATGTACGTGTAAGGCTTACGTTCTACCGCCATGCTTAACAATTTTAGGGCAATATTATAGGAAAATATCTCCTAAATTTCCAGACTGTAGCAAAGATAAATTCTGGGAAGAGGCGCTGCTCACATTGTCACTATTTCCTGAATACTGTTTCATCTTCTAACTGAGTTTCTCTGCGCTCGAGGACTTCGACGTACGCACAAGGCTCACGTTCGACCTCTCTGTTTATAAAATAGAGTTAAGGCACATCTTCCCTTAAAGCTCCGAGTTCTCGGTACTTTCTTAAAGGTTGTAGATCATCGGGAAGGGAACATTTTCACTGTTTTCTGGAGCCTGTTCGTTCCTCTAGCAAAGCTTCTTCCTCTTTTCTACGCTCGAGGACTTGGACGCAAGTGCAAGACCTACATCCGACCTCCATGCTTATAAAACAATGTTAAGGTACTCATGAGTTCCCTGAGTTAGTAAAGCGTGTAGGTTATATAGTCGCTTATTTTATAATAATATTGTATCACGTAACTACTTTTGCGCTATACGCCTCTGACGTTGCACTTGTTTGGCGAACCTTATACATATTCTTCTACTTGTACGCCTGACACTCTAGGCAAATGCATCTGCACGGTGTTAAATGTGCGGCATAACTCGCAATAAATTTTCTTCAGTCTTCTCATCTTCGTACTGTAAAATATGCTTATTTTTATAAATGTAACTTGGAGTAAAAATGTGAATGACAAAATGTTGTACACTTACAATTTTATATATACGAGGGATGTTTCCAAACTTCTAAAAAATTGGCTATAATTTTTTTCCGTCAATTTTCATCAAAATTACAATATACAATAACACCAGGCCCGATCCTAGGTGACTGACCGCCTTCGTGTTAAATGAAAAACCGCCCCTATTTTTTTGGGATATTTTTTAATACCTAAGTAATACATCCAAACATAATAATATCAACATTTATTATACATTTTTAAATATACAGACAGAAAAATAATATTAAACAAATACAAAACAAAAGCAATATAAATAACATTTTCTAAATATTATATATAATATTACTACATACATACATAATATTACAACATATATTCATCATCATTCATTTCCTAGCTTTCCTCGATACAAATTCATCCATAATTTGGGGGAGATCAATTGTTTCCGAAATTTCTTATTCAATAGAAATGATGACCAAATCTGAACAATATCTTGAGAGATATTACTTTTTAAATAGTTCTTTATAATTTTTAGTTTGCTGAAGCTTCGTTCTCCGGAAGCAACAGAAACAGGCAAAGTTAAGAAAACTCTAATCGCCAGAACAAAATTTAAAAAACAAGAAAGTTCTTTTTCAAGATGTATTCTAAAATGGCCGTTGGTGTATATTTATCTGGAAATATTCCCTTAAAGGAAGATATCTCATTAAATAACTGAAGACCATCAACGTCTTCGAGAATCTTGTCATTTTCATTCATTTGCATTTTAACATGCCAATCCATGCCTTTTGTTATAAGCGCATCTCTACAGAGATCTATAAATTCTTATAAAAACTAAATAAAGAATGACATTCAGATAATAATTTAGATCTCCCATCAACTGATGATATAGCGTGGTCTAGAAGAGATTCACTTCTGTACACTTCTATGCACTTTTATCTACTTCTATCCACTTCTATCCACTTCTGTCCACTTTTGAGCACTTCTATCCACTTCTATGCACTTCTATCCACTTCTGTGCGCTTCTATGCACTTCTATCCTCTTCTATCCACTTCTATGCACTTCAATCCACTGCTATGCACTTCTATCCACTTCTGTGTCACTTCCATGCACTTTCATCTACTTCTATCCAGTTCTATCCACTTCTGTCCACTTCAATCCACTTCTGTGCACTTCTATCCACTTATGTGCACTTCTATTCACTTCTGTGCACTTCTATGCACTTCTATGCACTTCTATCCACTTCTGTGCGCTTCTGTACACTTTTATCCATTTCTGTACACTTCTATCCACTTCTATACACCACTATCCACTTCTATCCACTTCTGCCCACTTCTGTGCACTTCTATCCAGTTCTGTGCACTTTTATCCACTTGTGTACACTTCTGTCCACCTCTATCCACTTCTATCCACTTCTGTGCACTTCTATCCACTTTTGTGCACTTCTATCCACTTCTGTCCACTTCTGCGCACTTATATCCACTTCTGTGCACTTCTATGCACTTCTATCCACTTCTATGCACTTCTATAAAAGATCAATGTTGCTGGCGTATTTTTCGATTTATCAAAAGCTTTTGATACTATTGATTATTCGATTTTGTTATCAAAATTGGATGCACTTGGAGTTCGCGGTGTAGCCAAAGACCTGTTTGCTTCCTACTTGAGCGGCAGGAAGAGTGTTATTACTTTGACAATGAATGTGAACGGTATTACACAGAGATATAAATCTTCACCTTTTGTGATGGAATGCGGTGTGCCGCAGGGGTCAATTCTGGGGCCAATACTCTTTCTAATTTATGTGAACGATCTTAATTCTTCATTGTCACCTTGCACTCTTTCACAATATGCTGACGATACAAATTGTATCGTTTCTGCCTCCGATACTAAATCACTTTCCGCATCAATGACGGTACTTGTAAGCGAAATGGGAGACTGGTGCGAGACAAATGCCCTCCAACTTAATACGGGTAAGACTAGTGTTGTGCGGTTTAGATCATCTGCGCCGAATTTGGAGAGTTTGTATGTTCGTCTTAATGGCAAATCGGTTCCGGAAAGTAATGTGGTGAAATCACTGGAGCTAGTAGTAGACAATCGTCTGAGGTTTATTGAGCATTGCTCTATGCTGGAAGGTAAACTAGCAACGGCGCTGTATGCTATAAGAAACTTGCGTAGCATTGTGGGTTTGCAGTCGGTGAGACTATTCTATCTTGCTTACGTCGAGACTCGTCTTCGCTATGGTGTGATCTTTTGGGGATCTGCTGTTGAAGCTAAACGATTGTTCCTCCTACAGAAAAGAATAGTCAGATGTATATTTTCTATTTCTTCGTTAACATCATGTCGCCGTTTCTTTAGGGAGATGAATGTTTTGCCTTTGCCCTCACTCTATATATTGGAAGTTCTTCTGTTCTTTAAAAGAAATGAAGAAACATTTATTAAAAATAGCGATATTTACTGCAATATGCAAACCAGATACCGAAATAATTTGAGTGTGCCGGTACACCATACAAGGCAGTATGAATTAAGTCCGAGATATATGGCAGTAGTTCTTTATAATAAACTGCCCTCGTGTGTAAAAGCCACACAATCCTTTAATAGTTTTAAATTAAATTTAAAAACACACCTTTATGAGAATATGTTTTATAGTCTAGACGAATTTATGAGTGCTTAATGTATGTAATATGTGACGAATATCTGTGATAAATATGTACGTGAACATCAATTTTAATTTTAGTTTTACAAATTTTATTTTAAAATTTCTTATGATTTTAATCTACACCCTCTGTCCCAAAAGTAACCGCAATAGTTCGAAATAAAGCACGCTATGTATGTTATGTCCACAAAAATCATTGTATTTATTCGAAATATTCTCCATGTGCTACAATACATCGATTTGCACGGTCAACGAGCGCTTCAAACGACTTTTTCATGTCGATCTCTGGGATGGCCTTTAGGATGCCGGTCGTCGATCTTTGAATGGCGTCTACGGATGCATAACGAACTCCTTTCTGCTTCAAATGAAGACGAGGGAACAGGAAATAATCGCATGGGGACAGATCAGGCGAATATGGTGGGTGCTGTATCGAATATATTTCATTTTTCGCCAAAAATCGGTGACAATCGTTGCTCGATGACACGGTGCGTTATCGTGCAGTAATCTCCAGCTGCCTGGCTCGCGATATTCGGGCCGAACACGACGAATGCGACCCAGCAAACGCCTCATAACATCGAGGTAATATGCACCATTAACCGTTGAGCCGTATGGAACGAACTCCTTATGGATAATTCCCTTCGAATCGTAGAATGAAATCAGCATTGACTTGATTTTCGACTTCTCCATTCGTGATTTTTTCGGATTTCCTTCTTCTGGTGACCTCCACTCTGCGCTTTGACGTTTGCTTTCTGGTTCGTATTGAAAGCACCACGTCTCGTCACCAGTCACAATCGTTTTCAAGAAGTTTTCATCTGCACGGGCTCGTGCAATAATGTCTTTGGAGTGTTCGATTCGAAGCGTTTTTGGTCGTCGGTCAATTTGTGCGGAACAAACTTCGAATTGACTTTCTTCAAACCAAGGGTTTCAGTCAAAATGCGCTGAATAGTTGTTTTAGGGATGCCAAGCTCCATTTCCATAAATCTCACTGACGATTTCTTCGAAATTTTCACAAATTCGCGCACTTTTTCCACATTTGCCTCGGCCAAAGTTGTCGAAGGACGACCGGCTCTTTCGTCATCGTTAACATCGTCTCTGCCTTTACGAAATCGTCGATGCCATTCGAACACTTGCCTCTTCGACAAACAATCGTCGCCATAAACAATTTGCAGCATTTCATACGTCTCGGTTGCAGTTTTTCCAAGTTTAAAACAAAACTTAATATTGACTCGTTGTTCGTGACTCATTTTCTGACCGTTTACGAAAAACACTCTCACAGGATGCGTGATGTATCAGCTGACTATGCACCAAATGTCATGAAAATTTGTCAGGTTGGTAAGGAAGAGTCCCACTACAATAATCAATCAACTATCAAGAGATGACGCCACTGGTTTCTGATTTATAGACGCATTGCGGTTACTTTTGGGACAGAGGGTGTATACACATATGTATTATTGACAATGTCCATGCTCTGATGAGCCATGACAATAAAGATTATTATTATTATTATTATTATTATTATTATTATTATTATTATTATTATGCACTTCAATACACTTCTATCCACTTCTATCCACTTCTGTCCACTTCGGTGCACTTCTATGGACTTCTATGCACTTCTATCCACTTCTGTGCACTTCTGTGCACTTCTATCCATTTCTATCTACTTCTATCCACTTCTGTGCACTTCTATCCACTTCTAAAACGTTCGTGTTTCAATCTCATGAACGTTCTCTTATTTTAATTCTAACTTCACAAATAGTTATTTTCATCTTTCAGTAGAATCCCCACGGTAACAATGTTTCTTTCATTTACAGAAGTGCTCGCCCTCCTCCGCGCAGATTTTGTTTAATCTAAAAAATGACGTTTTAATCAAAGTAGGTAAATCTTCCTGAAATTTTGTATAGAGCCATTATTTCCCGTTCTGAACAACTTTTCTTAGTAACATTTTGACATATCATGAACAAAGAGAGTACGTTATCTTAAAAGAAAATATTTTTCGCTTCACCGTTAAGGCCGACTTGTTTTTCAAAAACTGAAAATATTCTTAAAATTCTATTCACACCAAGCAGAACTGAATCTCACAATTTTAAATTAAAATTCAAAAATGTTTAGTCTATCGCACCTCTTGTAACGTCAATCCTGGTACAACTGTATGTACCTAATTTACCAAACCAAAAATGTTTTTGTGAATCATCATAATTATTTTAATATTTCAAAAATTGGAGTTTCTTTATGTTGAATTGGAAAACGGGAGAGATAATAGAAAATAAATTGTTGAAGAAAAGGGTTCCCGGTTATATTCGCATTACCAATTTAAAAAATTCTTCTTGAATGGAATTTTCAATTTTAAAGTTCTGTACTACATTATCATCATAAATTTTGATACTTTTCTTTTTTGTCGTTTTTCCAATTTTGATGTGTGGACTATTTCTATTTCCACCGAAATAGATTCAATGCAGGTACAATTAGACGCTCGAATAAAAACGGAACAAATCAAAAAAGACGGCGTTAACGACGCTTTGTTGAAATGATTTAAAGCAACCGAATTAACCCGTACGAAATTAGAACGAGTCGAAACTTAAATAAATAAAACAAAAGGCGTCGAGGAATGTTTACCGCCCGTAA
This sequence comes from Chrysina gloriosa, assembly GCA_038088585.1. Taxonomy (NCBI): domain Eukaryota; kingdom Metazoa; phylum Arthropoda; class Insecta; order Coleoptera; family Scarabaeidae; genus Chrysina; species Chrysina gloriosa. The sequence continues at coordinate 14,552,992 of CM076087.1, read as the reverse complement.
CGAATGAAATAAAGAGTGTTTGGGTGTTTTAAAAACAGTTGCTTAATGTTCCGTTTCCCAATATCTATCGATTTTATCTATGTATAGCAAATTGTTATTGTCCGCGTTGATTTGATTTAGCTTTCGAGAGTCGAATTATATAAAAAAAAAATGTTGATAGTTGATCAATATTAATCGAATGTAATTTTAGATTTTTTGGCATTTCTAAATTTCGCCCCTGAGGTGCTCACGTTTAAAAAACTAGAGAAAGGAGTCCAAAAAAAAAAACAAAAAAAGAAACGTGTGAATTGTTATCAAAATGAAGCGATGGTTGTGTTAGAACAGAGGACTTCAACTCTTTTTCTTTACCACCTGCTCGACATATTTTGAGATCAATATGCCTACCCTCCACCAAAGGTGCGATATTACGTCACATACTCAATATAAAAATTTCAAATATTAATAATACGTTTTAGATCATAAAAATTGATTAGTCGCGCTCTGTTTGTTTCCGTTACGAGCGATAAGAACGACGAGGGTAATGATGTCTCTTGGTGTTTAAGTCGTAACAAAACACATTAAGCTTTAACAAAATTTGAATAGCGATTAATAAGTTGGAGTGTGTCGCCGTCCATTTCACGATAATATCTTTGTGGAGGATTTGAAGTATTGCACTTTAAAATTTGAAAAAGGATGAATTTTGAGAAAAACACTGAAATTTTGAAAAACTGCCATTTTTTGAAATTTCGACAAAATGATAAACCTTCAATTTTCAAGAAATTGAAATATGAAAAATGTCGATGTAGCCTCAATTTTCGAAAAAAACATTTATATATTACAAACTTTGTTAGCTTTGAATTTACCCCAAAATTTTAGAAGAAACGTGAATCTTCGAAAAGCTTTGATAATAATATTAAAAAAGCTTTATTGTCCTTTGATTGCAGGAATGGCGAATTGTCTGAAACAGTTTCGAGAAAATAAATTTGGAAATTTTGGACCTTGAAAAATTTCATCTTAAAATGCGCACCAATTTTGTGATTTAAAAAAATTGGAAAATTGTAAAATCGGAAACTTAAACTTTAGAATTTTCTAAAAGTTTTAATAATAGTAACAATAGCAAGCTTTATTGTCCTTTGACTAAACATATGGAGAATTGCCTGCGACAAAACTGAGAAAGAAACAAATTAAAAATTAATCAAAATGAATAAATTGGGGAATTTGGCACGTTGGAAAATTTAAATTTTAAAATCCGGGTAAATTTTGTGATTTTGTTTTAAAGTTGAGATATTTCGATTTTTACAAAGGGTACAATTCTGAAATTCGGATAAATTTTATGATTCTTGAAAAATTGAAATATTTCGACTATTACAAAGACAACATTTTTTTACACTTTCCAAAATATTATAATTTTTTATAACTTCAAGTTCAAGTTCAGTTCCGCCCACCAAAAAATGGCAAAACGCCATCTAATGAGCCACGTTGAAGACGCCCGCGTTAAACGATCAATTGTTTTTCGGTTTTCGCTTTTATTGTTTATTGCCTTATCTTCTTGGTCTATCATGAAAATGTTCAAATTTTGTGATTTCTCTAGCTTATTTCACAAGATGTCCTAAGTATACGCTCTTATGGGCTATTGATGTCCCATTTTAAACGATACAAATTATATAAAACTATCCTTTTCTCTCCTTTGCTTCATTGCTACGTTTTAATCCGAAGGTCATACTGCCCATGTAAATAAATTTCTAGCAATGAGGATCTGGCAACACGGACCTGATTTCGTAGCCGCAGTGTACTTAGAACTCCTGGTAGAATATCCTATAGGACCAAGACGTTAAAACGTAAAATTGTTGTCCTATTCTCTGCCAAAAATAGTGAAAACTTACGGCATTATAAATCAGTGTTTCTCAGTTTGCTTACGTTGGAGTTGGGAAGAGTACCAGGAGAGGATTTTATTAAACGAAAAAGAAACAAAACGCCTTATTTAAAATATTCATTTTAGCCTGTTGGAAGTTGGAGGCGCGATTGAAGTTACTGCCGAAATATTAACTCACTAAAAGTTATAGGTAGAATGAACAACTGCAAACTGTCTTAGGTTGGCAGCACTAAAGACCCTAAATCACAACATTCCTGTTTTCAAAGATTTTCAACCCTCATTTCTTTGTTTTGTCCCTTTGTCATTCTGTAGATGTTGTAGATAAAGACAAACTTATTTATACTTCGTTTACGTTACGAATGTAGTGTTGGAATAGATAGGGTTATAAAATTCTTAAGGACAAACCAAAACAACAAAACTTATCATATCGTATCTGACATGGCACTTGAAAGTTGTCACTTTGTCTAACATAACCTTACTTATTCCAGGAGTTTGTCCTATTTTGATTATGTCTCGGCTCAAAGCGCTATCTACTACATTCTTAATGTGAATTCGGTAAAGATTTTTCAAATAACGATAGTTAAGCGATGATAACTGTACGTAAGAGTAGTCTTTTTCTTAGAGTTGAATAGAAATGAAATAGATGGCGAGACTGAAGTTGCCGATTTGTGATGTCTGTCAAAAAGTATCGAAATATATGGTAAATTGTGGAACACGATCAAAAAATAAATCAAATTAATTGCTTGCAATTGTGTTTCCGTTTTATGCCATATGTATAGTTTTTCTTCTTATTGTAATATGAGTAATATGACTTGTCTAATTCTTGTATAACAAGTTGGCAATACTAAATACCCCAAATATGAACATTTTCATTTGTGTGTTTCGTTTCTTTTTGTTTCGTCGTGCATGGTTTATTGCTTGCCCGCATTTGAATAAGTACTGTTACCACTGAATCATTTGCTTTCAATGTTACGGCACATTTTCGAAGTGCTAAACAAACTTGTATAGGTTATGCATTCTTTTAATTTGCCAAATCTTACTACTACCGACGTATCGGCGTGGCCAACTAAAGATTTCAGATCACGTGGCAAACATTTACGTTTGCTCATTGTGTACAAAAGACACGTGTTAATACTTTTTTGTAATATTCTTTAGACTGGTAAAACAAGACAATATGGTGGTAGATGTTAATGGTGTGAACGTGTTATTACAATGTGATCAACTGAAAGTGTCTGAAGTTGGTAGTAAAAATTCCCTAGGTTCATTTTTCAATCGTGCATTGGCTACACCTCTGCTGTCATTTGTAGTTGCATTATTTGCTGTTATTGTTGCCGTTATTATTTTTGCTTTCTTATTGTATTTTATTTACTTTCTTCGCGTTTACTGCTAAATAAAATTTGTTTCTTTAGACACACCATGCCATTGCAACAAGACACGTTTATCGTGATGGCTCACGCAATTTTGATGGGACTTGGGTATATTCCGTACAGATGTGCCTTCAATTTGTTGCCGAGTACCCAGATGTGGAAATTGTCTCACAATCAGATGTATTCCAAAAGCATCGAGATAGGTTGGCTCAGCGATATATGGAAACTGGCAGTGTTACCAAGCGAAAACGTGAAGAAACTCCTAGAGCAGGCACGGGCAACCTTTTTTGTAGAAGTTTTATGCTGCGAGTAATCTTGAAAAATATACATTTTTGTGGTATCTTTATGATTCATTATGAATTAAGTTTAGACAGGCCATGCTAATATGCAACGAAAGAATTCACTAGTGGGCCGGGCAAATCTTACTCGAGGTCGCATGTGGCCCACGGGCCGGAGGTTGCCTATCTATATCCTAGAGTATTGACAAATGATGTTTTCGAGGGCATCAGACAAAGAATGCATGGTAGTCCACCTAAATCCATACGGAAATTGTCTGCTCAAGCACGTAAATTTATTTATTATTTTAAAACACTGGGTTCTAATTATCGCTTATTCGTAGGTATTTCCTAAGGAAGTGCTCATACAGCACTAAAAAGGAAATTACGTATGCATCCCTACAAAGTTTCAATTTGTCAACATCTGCGACTTACTGTCAATGGTTTAATGAAAATATACACAATGAGGACTTTGATTTAACTTTTTATTCGAATGAAGTGTGGCTATATTTATCAGGTTACCTTAATACTCAAAATTTTCCTACCTGGTCTATAGAAAATCCCCATGTTTTTATTGAAAGTGACCATCATCCTATAAAGGTGGGTATTTGGGTTGCGATGTCAAGAAGATGGATTATAGGACCAAGTTTTTCCACAATACTATAAATGCAGAGCATTATCGGGAACAAATTCTAACACCATTTCTGAATGGTTTGCATGATGATGAAATTAGTCGTGGATATTTTCAACAAGATGGTGCTCCGCTACATACGGCACGGAATACAATCAATTATTTACAACAATTTTATGATGACAGGTTAATTAATGTAAATCGATAGCCAGCAAGTTCACCCAATTTGATGCCCCTAGATTTCTTCCTTTTGGGTGTTTAAAGACCAAAGTATTCTGCAACAGATTTCATAATTTGGATGAATTGCAAGCGGCGATTTCTGAAGAAATAAATATTATACCACATGAAATGCTGCAAAATGTATTTGAGAAGACGGGTAAACCTGTTTGTCGAATATGATGGTGGACATTTCGAACATCTATTGATTGAGTACATTATACTGTCGTTTTAATAAATAATATTACAATTATGTTTATTTTTATTACCACAGATGGTGTAAATTGGTGTAAATTAATATATCGTTAATTTATAAATCAGATAAGTTTTGTGTTTGACCCATGTGTAAATATTAAACATAACCAATACCACCAGAAATTCAAGTCAACCAACTGCACAGTACTGCCAACATAAATTTTGTATAGCCAACCTCAGAGACTTTCAGTTGAACACCCAGTATGTTATTCTTACAATTACGTTAATAAAGTAGTTACTTAGTAACCAATGTGTGTCCAACACAATTTATCTTAATATATTTACGTCACGAATTAAATATCGGTAAACATACGAAGAAATCAAATAAATCAGAGCTGCCAAATACTTCAGGTATCGTCGATATTTCTGCGTAGTATTTGGTACTGTTCGATCATACGTGAAATTTGGCAACACTGCTGGTAACATACGTCATATCTAGGATTTCCTCTAGAAAATCCAAGTGTGGCAACAACACATGTGGTCATCACACGGTCTGTAAATATCTTCTCGTAGGTCGAAACACGTTACATCTACTTGTGCTTGCATTAATCGGGAGACGATCATGACCGTTTTTAATCGTTAATTAATTAGGCGATTTTGTGTAGGTACGTGTTGGTACGGGAACGGTCGCTCTTCGAGTTCAAACATCTGGGGAGGTCCAGAGGCACGAATGCGAGCCACGTAAACGCTTAAAATGTCACGTGTTACTCCGACAAAGAGGATGCAAAAACCGCCTGACGATATTCCGTTCGGCCGGTTCTCTTCTCTCTCTCTTTCAATCTGCTGCTGCCGTTGCCGCTTTATTTACGTCGGACGGCTTTTTTCCGATGAAAAAGCCTGCCCTTGCGCTTATTTGGAGTAAAATAATTATCATGTTATCTATTTTAGATAATTAAATGCAGCTCATTAGCACTAAATGAAATGTACGCGTACGTTATGCCAACACGCCTTTTTTGCGCCAATTTCATTAAATCGCTTCCAGCTTATATGTATGGTATACTCGTCGCCTATGGGTCTTTGTATTTGTATGTGTAAATTAACGTGATAAATGCCGGTTTTTATTGTTAAGATCCCCACAAGGTCCGCTTCTAATTGGAATCGTTAAATTCAAGTTTTTCCTATTATTCTAGAAAACATAGTCGCTTCTTCCGGAAGAGAACTGATGTCAGAATGCAATTCATCTCCTTGTTATCGTCGTGTATTGATGAATTAAATCAGGGTTTCCCAACTTTTTTGGCTCGAACCTCCCCGGATTATAAAAATACCCACTTGATCTTCCTTTTCATTTTCCTCTTTGTTCACACCTTCACATGGTTCCTCTTTCCCTTCGTGTTCTGAAACTTGTTTTTTAGTTCCCAAATTTTCCTCTTCCATTTTTTTCAGCTCTTGATACAGTTGATCTATTTTATCATTCTCACACTGTTGTTGAATTTCTACAAACATTTCTTGCACTATCTTCATTATTGCCAATTTTGTTTATATATTGGCGCCTGCTTTGTCCACTACGCCCGAGTATAATTGGTTGTCTACCACGGCGCAACAAAAACCTCCACACTCTCCACGCTATCTCGCTTCACTAAACTCTCCCTTACATTCTTCCTCTCCTTAATCTTCATTATTATCGCACTCAGAAATCTGATTTTCGATGCTGGTGAAAAATCAAACTTTCTCTAGACTAATTCTCGTTATAAAAATCCAAATTCAAGAACTAAAGCCATTTGATTATTACAGCTGTTGTGAATTTGCTGATTTAACTTCTGCGCAAGTTGAAATTGAACGTAATCTGAATCAAACAATTATCGTTTCGGGTGGAGCTCATTTCTGGTTGAATAACTTTGCCAATCAGCAGCAGTATGATCAATTTTGGCGTGAAAGATTGAAGAGAGATCATATGGTTTGCGGCATGGTGGCATCATCAAACTATACTTTCTTCAAATCGAGACAGAAGATGCAACTACAGTGAGTGATATGCGGTATCAGAAACCGGTTTATGTACTTTTTGCAAGTGTTTAGCACTAATTTAATTTTACACATTTAGAATATTTTGGCTTTTTTCCACAAATTTCGAATATTTTAACATATTTGAAATTCAGAAAATTGGTTCGGAACCTTTGGTGTAACAAAGCAAACACACTGACAAAGTCAATGCACAAATTTCCACTATCACCAAACAAATATTGCATGTCTCTCGACGCGCGTTTCGCTAACCAAGTTAGCATCATCAGGAGATGATCAAATGTGAATTATAAATCTAAGCAACGTACTTTATATAAGTTCGGGTGAGTAATACAACGAATAAGGACTAATGAGCTCCTTGTTAATTGTTTGCAATAGTCGAACTCCCCGTAAAGGTCATTAAGATGAGGAAACCGTAATGATCCGCAGTAATAACCGATTACAATGCAAAGGCAGCAATTTGAAAATACTTAAGAAATATGTAAACAAAGGCCTGGAATTATTTAGAATTAATCAAATTAAATAAACAGCTGGGATAGGCCCTTTATCGGCATTCATAGTGAGACGGCCACATTTAAATATTTCTATGCTTTCAAATGCATCCAGCTTATAACAATTATGCACATTTCTTAATAATTCCAAATTATCTACGCTTATCCTATGATCATTGTCGAAAGCATGTTGGGCAACACTCATACATACATACATAAATCAGGTAACAAGCTTCGAGCAGTTCTTAGTAATCCGAAGGATAAAGTAGCAATAACCGATAAGTCAGGAATTTATGCTATAAGTTGCAAAGATTGTTCGTCGAAGTATATTGGCCAAACAAAAGATCTATCTTAACTAGAAAAGAAACATATGGCACATTTAAAATTTGGTAGAATTGAAAAATCGAGTGTTGCCCAACATGCTTTCGACAATGATCATAGGATAAGCGTAGATAATTTGGAATTATTAAGAAATGTGCATAATTGTTATAAGCTGGATGCATTTGAAAGCATAGAAATATTTAAATGTGGCCGCCTCACTATGAATGCCGATAAAGGGCCTATCCCAGATAGCTGTTTATTTAATTTAATTAATTCTAAATAATTCCAGGCCTTTGTTTACATATTTCTTAAGGATTTTCAAATTGCTGCCTTTGCATTGTAATCGGTTGTTACTGCGAATCATTACGGTTTCCTCATCTTAATGCATTACGGGGAGTTCGACTATTGTAAACAATTAACAAGGAGCTCATTAGTCCTTATTCGTTGTATTACTCACCCGAACTTATATAAAGTACGTTGCTTAGATTTATAATTCACATTTGATCATCTCCTGATGATGCTAACTTGGTTAGCGAAACGCGCGTCGAGAGACATGCAATATTTGTTTGGTGATAGTGGAAATTTGTGCATTGACTTTGTCAGTGTGTTTGCTTATATTTGAAATTATTTGACATTCTTTTCTGTATGAAAATCGGACGATTTTCTGGGAAATTTACATTGTGCGATTACCGAATTTTCGTTAAATATAATAAAATAAATATTACTTAAATAGAGATTAATGCTTTTTCGAAGAAATTTATGTTTCTACATTTTTCTAAGAAATTGTTAATTGCTCTTAAACTTCCAAACGAAATATTATGTTCAATACCGAAGAGCAAAGATTATTTTGTTTCGGTTTCTACGAATAAAAATCGGAAGTTAAACGAATAAAGGTGAGCTCTGATTGGTTGAAATAATAATTAGGTAGGGGTGTATACGTTTCAACATTTATCATTTAAAAATGTTCATCATTTACAAACACCGAATAAAGTGAAGTGTTACTGAGTATTATCCAAGAATGTCAAACATAAAAAGCGATTTAGTAGCCTCCTGGATCAAGACCATTCCAGAATTACTTTTGAACCAAGATAAAGTATTCTGCAATGCGTGCGCTAAAATGGTAAGTTGATATTTTTACAAAAGAATTTTATTTTATTTACTTAATTCAAATTACATGTTTATTTTACAAACTCTAGTCTGCCATACAATTGGTTCAAAAACTTGGTTTGGATTGCTGAATAAAATTGTTTTCATTAATAAAAATATTTTCCTTTAATTTCAAAAATCATTCCCTTATCTTATATCTAAAAGGATGTATACATTTTCTACTATAATTTTCTTCTTTTATAGATTCCAGGTGAGAAAAATCCCAAATTACTCAACATCTCTCGAGTGACCTTCATAAACGAAAGTTAGAAAAAATGAGACAATCAAAATTAGTGTAAATGTCTGTAGGTCAGTTACTAGCAGGTTCATCTTCATCTCCAAAAAATCAGAGTGAACAACAAATATTTAATTCGGAATTAACCTGTTAAATTAATTAAATTCTGATAATATCCCATTTTATAAGTTACAAAACCTACATTTTAAAATGTTATACTGTACTGACGAAAGTACTTTAAGGCAAAATTATGTTACAAATGTATCTAAGAACGTAATTATGAAATCAAGCAAACTGTAAATGACTATTGAAAATAATGAAAAACATTTGATTATGATTTGTTTTTACATGAAAGAATGTAATGTTTAATGTAGAAATGTATGGTGATAGGTGTTTGTTTTTTTCCTTGTTACTTCAAGTTCAAAATATATTCGACATTCTGAAATTATTTTTGAAACATATTTTACATATTCTAGACATTTTAGGAATATTTTTCACATGTCTTGCTCATATGTATATGTTTTGGTCAAATCTCTAAGATATAGATCCGGTCCCTACTTATAATTGACATGATGAAGCATAAAGGCTCGCGCCCACTTACCGACTACTAATGGGTGTGGTCCGTAGGGCCGTTTCCGATAAATGAGCTCAGCTCCATTAATATACGTGCAAAGAATAAATTGCCGTCCGTAGTGTAGTGGCCCGTAGTCGTCCGTTGCCGGTAAGTGCGTTCGGGCTTTAATCCAACACTTCAATAACAAAAGATAAACGAAATAACGGATTGAATTTAGTGTCGCCACTGGGTGAAACATTTTGGAAGTAAAAATGAATAATTTCGTGAAACAATACCACGTGTAATTTTTAAAGAGAAAGGAAATCAAGCGTCCAAACCCCAATAAATGGAGAGAACTTTTCCGATTTTCCAAAAAGATTTGGAAGAAAGGGTAGTAAAAGCAATATAGAACAATTACAACTTCCATCTTCCAACTAACACTCGAACAATGAAAGATAAAGGAGGAATAGGATGTAGAAATCCAAATGGAGATAAATGAGCCAATTCTATTTTTGCAATGTGTACACATAAAATCCAATCGTTACCGCATCGAAAATTCTCTCGAACAAAACAACGAAGCGAATCTAACGTCCAATCGTAAATCAACCGTTTCAGAATTGAACGTAACGCGAATTCCTTCCATATTTATGTCGCCATTATCAATTGGGCAAGCAAAAAAAGAGAAGAGAACTTCAATAATACGAAGCAAGGCGGTAATTTATATTTATTTCACCAGGAAACGGGAAAAACCACCTCCCACCCGTTCCTTTACGGTATTTTCATTTAAAAGATGTAAGATGTTTATCGATCGGTGATAATTTAAACAAACGAGACGCTTTTACGGCCGAATTTATGCGATCGTCCAGAGAGCATTACAATAAATAAAATAAAAGGAAAAAATATCTCCGAAAAGACTGAAGGTTCCTGTTTCGCCACGACGACGTCGAACGCCATAGAAACAAAGTAGTATTCATAGTTTTATTTATTTGTCCTGTGTCGATGAGGACGTGACCGTGTAGGTATACGCGCCTTCCTTCGGTTCCCATTTGCATTCGAAATATTCTAATGCTGGCGTATCGAATTTCGAGCGGTATTTGGAAATTTTAATAACCGTCTTAAAATTAACGTTTTGGCTATGTATATGATGTCACGAATAACTTTCCTAATATCCACCAAACTGAAGTTGTTACCGTTTCTCGTTTTCGCTCGGAAGCGAAATGAAGAGGTGGCACAAAAGTTGATTTGTAAGAAGAAGTCTGCGTTTTAGCACGTTGCATAATTTAAAAAGAAATTTTGTACATCCATTTCTCACTAAATTATCAAATTTAATGTCAGATGATTGCTTATTTCAAATTTACTCACTCTCCATTTTATTTTATTACTAGTTGATCCGGCAAACGTTGTTTTGCCTTCAAATTTTATTTATATTTAAATAGCTGACCCGGCAGACTTCGTTCTGTCTAGAAAAGTATTGATTTAGATATTTAATGTTTTATTGTTACGGGTATGTTTAAAATATAGGTACATGATAATATTTAACCTTCCTATACTCACGTCAAAATGAAACACGTATACTATACTATATAAGTCGGTCTCACAGACCGTATGCGTGAGTATAGGAAGGTTAAAGGAGATCGGTGCAGGTAATTCATATTTATTAAAAAAAAAAATTAAAAATGTGAATAATAAATGAACTATTAAATGATAAAAAGTATATACATAATTAAGAGAGTGTCAGTGTTATTCATTATAGTGGATCCGGCGAACTTCGTATCGCAGGCGTTGCTCTGCGTCATTTCAAATTGCAGAACAGCGAATTCGAATCCACCTAAAAATAAATTGCACAATTGTAAATTAACATTTGGATTGATTATCGATGCGCACGCAATCACAAAGAACATAACCATTTACAATGTGCACTTCATCAAACTGAACTCACCCCTATGGAATCACTTTTGAAAAATGCTGATAAATCGCAAGACACGCCTGCACAACGCAATAGCTTGTGATGGAAACACCGTACAAATGAATTAGCTGTCAAAAGCTCATGCACACAGCGCCATCTACTGGCAATACCGTAACCAGCATTTGAAATCATGTTCGTTTTTAATGTGTAACAAAAAAATTGCTACAAAAACAATTGTCAAACAAATTTGGTGGAACAACAATTGTCAAACAAATTTGGTGGAAAAACAATTGTCGCAAAAAATTGTCCAAAAGAAAAAATTTTCACAACGTAACGTAAACATAAGCGTCATCCATCATGAAGATGGCGTTGTAAAATCACTCCATACGAAATGTATGTGAAAATGAATTTTCTTGATAATTTCTTTTTCGGGGATATTTCGGGAATTTTATTGGGTATTCTTCTTGTTTGGCCGGAGACCAGTCCGAATTGGTCCGAATCATCGAAATCGATCCAGACGTTCTTGAGTTATAAGCGTAGTAACTAACGTCACTCTCTTTTATATATATAAGATATATATTTTTTATATTGATCTATTGTTATATCCCTTGCAGTAGTTAATTTATTTTCACATTTTGATATCTATCATTTCATTTTCATATATTATTAGCTTACCCGTCGCGCGTTGCTACGGCCTCAGAAAAAGGCAAATTAAAGAAAACTCGTTATGATAACATTCAATTTCATTGTGTCATTATCATTAGTCGTTATTTACATTCAATTGAATGCAAGTTGTTTGTACACACGCGCACCACCTATCGTGGGATATATGTACTACGCCAAGAATATTAGACACGCGCGCGTCACCTATCGTTGGATCAGTATTACACATATGGAAATTCATGGCGTTTATTTTTTGGGAAAACGTTGATTAAATAAATTGATTTGGAATTCGTTGATGTCACTGTGCCAGTAATCCTTCGCGGGAGTGTACTCAACATACACACAATGATGTAGTAATGCATAAGGGACACACAGACATACATTCGTTTTTTATATATAAAGAAGATTACACGCTTCAGGCCATACATTCCGTGCTTTGCGAATATTTACGTTGCAAATTGTAATAGAATATTGCTTGTCTTATCTTTTATTTCCGCATAGAGTATTTGTATCTTCGTTATTGTTATTAATACCGTTTCATGTGATTGCCGTCATCTGTGAACCTTATGTGATTTTCACTATTCTGGTTAGCTGTGAATTGTATTTAATTAAACGTGTGATTATCACCTACTCTTTACCTGGATTCACCGACTTCACTACCCAGAGGTTTAGGAGAAATAAATTGACTTCTCTTATATACCTTTTTGTAAGAGAGCTAATAAAAAAATAGGATGGACCATTGAAAAAAAAAAGTTCAGGAGGAGGGGCCACAGGGGACCGACGCGGCACACAGGTTCACTCAATTAATTTTCTTACAAGTAGCGTAATTTTTTGGTTTTAGTGAAAGATAGCACTTCATATTGTGCTTCAGTTACAGCAACGTAGGTGTAACGTAAAGATCACTGTGAACAAAAAAGTGATTTTTAGGGTTGGATAATATTAAATTTTATACCTAAAACAAGTGTGATTGTTGCGCAATTGTTTCTGTAGTATTATCTTTCATGACAAACAGTAAAAGCACGAATATTTCGCTATAAAATAAGCTAGTTATCCCAAGTGTAAATAAACGTCCTCTGTACGGCTGTGGCCTAAAGAAACGCAGCCTAGCTTCTTCGTTTAACCTTCCTATACTCACGCATACGGTCTGTGAGACCGACTTATATAGTATAGTATACGTCTTTCATTTTGACGTGAGTATAGGAAGGTTAAGGAAGTTGCCTTGAACATTTCTCCAAAGCCAAGGTCAGATGACCGTAAAAATAAAGACCCCAGTTCAAAGAAGGGAGTTCGTAGAGCTCAACATTCTGAGGAACTGAGAAGTTCCCCATTTAAAAACCAGCTTATTGGAAAAGAAAAGGACAAAACAAAACACCAAAAGTGTGAAAAGAAAACTTACTGAAAATGCTCGAGAAAAGCTAGTTATAAGAAAAAAGATAGGCGCGAAAAAGAAAGTCGTGGAAATTTTAATTAGTGATAGTGAAGACACTAACACCGTATGTGTTGTTTATATATTCAATGATACACGTTGTTGCACATAACTGTTTATTGAACTATATATATAAACTATCTTACAATTAACATGTTTTAATATGAGCTGTGATAGGAACCATGTTGTTCTGGTCGGAACACTGACGTTTTTTATCGAGCTGCGCAGGACCATTAAAATGGCGGGAATATTTGAATTATTGTTATACAAATACATTGTCTAACACATCGTATGCATATATTGGTCAAGCAGGTATGGCAAGTTAAGAGGAGGGAAGGGATGGCTTCAATGTCAGAACTGCAAAGGATGGACACATGATGCTTGCGCTGGAGTGTCGGAGGACGATGAAGAATTTGTTTGTTTGTGTTCTTAAGATCTCTTACAAAAATAGAGTTCTGGAAATATCTTTTTGTTTTCTAACCTTTAGGTATCTTAGAATACATTTTTGCAAACAATATAATACGTCTCTTTATTAAAAGCCAATTCAAAACATAACTATTGAACATATGGTCCTCTGTGTCCCAGTACTATGGGGCACATAGAACCAGTGCAGAGTTTTAAACAAACGGCTATAATTAGTGTATACAGTGAAAGCAAAGCAATGACGCTCCTTCGATTCCCCAATATTTCTTTCTTTCTTTGTCAAAATTACTTTCCGCTCCAACTTCAAGTTGGTTAAATATCAAAAAAATTTCCATGAGCGCATCAAGAATACGGTAAATGGGGTTGAAAATAAAACTTTATTGTAGTTTAAATATAAAAAGAAATGCCTTATCTTAAAAAGATATTTGCAGTATTGTTCGTTAATAATTTGATTATTACATCATCTATTCAATTTGATATACAAAGTCGATATTATTGTAATACAGAATTTATTACAGATGGTGTTCAAACTGCATTCCGTGATTTTCCAAACATAGTGTACTCATTTCTTCATGTTGTCAAAGACATTTTGTAACTCACTGATTGAAATGTACTTCATTTATAATTGCAGCTTCTAGTTGATCTAGGTCATGCAAACGATTTCTAAATATTCTAGATTTTAGATTTCCAAACAAATAGAAATCTAATGGTGTCAAATCTGGTGATCTTGGTGGCCATCGTCCTTTACTTACAAGTCGGTTAGGAAAAACTCTTCCAAACACTGTAATGTTGTTCTTGCTGAATGGGCAGCGGCTCCGTCCTGCTGGAAATAGCCTTCTGTTAGTTCGTCATCATGTAATTCATTGATAAACGGTTCTAACAGTTGTTCTCTATAACGAGCAGCATTAATAGTGTCGTAGAAAAATATCGGTCCTATTAATCTTCTACGTGACATTGCTATCCAAACACCTACTTTTATCGGATGCAGACTTATTTCAACATATGAATGGGGGTTATCAGTGCTCCATGTACGATAGTTTTGTGAATTTATGTACCCAGAAAGATGAAACCACGCTTCATCCGTAGAGAATGTGCGATCCAAAATATTATCATCATTTAAATTATCGTTGAACCTGTTGCAATATGCAATTCTCTTCCTATAATCTTCTGGATATAGTTGCTGGATAACGGACACTCTATATGGGTGCATATATAATTTTCTTTTTAAAGTGGTTCGGCGGGTACCGTATGATAAACCTACAAAAGTAATTTGTAACATCCAATATTCCGCTTTAATAAACAAAATATACCTACCTGTTTGTTCAGATAGTTTTCGAAGAGACTTATTGGGGCTTTGTTCCATTCGAGTCCGAATATCATCAACAGTATTGTCAGTTAGAACTGGGGTTCTTCCTTTTGATTTACCTTTACAGACACTCCCACTTTGGCGAAAGCGTTGTACAATGTCCCTCTGATGATGTGCAAATGTATCATACTGATAATTAACTGCATCTTCAGGAAAGGCATTAGCAAATTGATCGAAGCAGGATCGTGTAGAATACGTCCAAGTACCATCTTCTGCCATCGTTCCACTACGAAAGTAAGCTTCCAGAATAAATGCGTCTTGCTCCAACGAATAAGGCATTTTGTTAAAATCTAACATAACCAATAAAAATATTACAGTTTATTACTCGTCTAAAAATCATTAAAATAATACTTACAAGTCCGCTAATTATTAATATGGGTAGCTATGAAAATAACTGTTTTCCTATAATACGTACGATAATTTTAAGGCGTTAAAGAAATAAAAACTGATACAACTCGGATAGCAGTTAAATATAACGCACGACACTGAACCTTTTATCATATATTTGATATGAATATAGCTTCAATATAGCTTAAAGCAACCCATCAGTGATTGCCAACTTAAAATTGGACGGAGCATCATTTTTGCTTTCACTGTATTACTCCTTACATAAAATATTCAGTTAGGGATTCTTAAAGTAATCTGTATGTACTAGAAATAGTTAGGTTTACTCTATTCTAGTTACTTGTTTTGGACAATATAAATAAAGAATCCTTAAGCGGTCCCCTGTGCCCCTCCTCCCCTACTGTCAAAAAGAGACATTATTTTACATTTGAAAAATTGCATATTTATCTTTGGAAATATATCTCATATAAATATCTTACAAAGGTTACCTCATGAAACTGACTTTTCAGAACATCATCCGCTTGGAGGTCAATTAATTCCGTTTGAAACGACATTTGCACTAGGTCTATGTCCACGTGGAAAGTAGTCATGAATATTTGCGATAGAAGTTCACCTGAGTGGAAATCCTCAAATCTGAATGTACATTTTGTATTTAATGAAGATAATTCCTGTGCTGCGACATTATTATCGAAATTTTTGGGAGCAGCAGGATTTACAAATGATATGTGTTTCCCGTACGAATCTGATTTTCCCACAACCGAAGTATAGTTTGAAAAGATTTTACAAAGGTGAATAGATCATGGGCAAATAGTTCTTGTTCCTGCATATTCGCATTTAGTTTGTTCAAGTAATTAGTGACATCAACCAAAAATGCTAAATCCGATAACCATACATCATCTCCCAAAGGTTGGAGCAGTACGGGTTTGCTCTTCATTTCCATGAAAATGTTCACTTCTTCTCTTAACTCATGAAATAGTTTCAACATTTTGCCCTTACTAAGCTAGCGAACTTCACAATGAAAAATTATGTTTCCATGTACCGTTTCCAAGTCCTGCTGGAATTGTTGGAGCTGACGGTGATTCAAACGCGATTTAATGCAATTTCTCCACCAAACAACAGTCTCATAACATGCGAGAATTTTAATGATTTAGCACAGAGGTTTTCCTGATGAATAATACAGTGAAATATGAACAGTTTATTAATGTTAATAATTCTTTTTAATAATTCTGCTCCAATCTCATCCCATCGCGGGAGCTCCATCTGTGGTGATACCGCTTCACTTTGCCCAGTGTAAAAGCAGTAAAAACATTCACAATTTCCTCAAGAATGTCTTCTCCCCTTATAATGCCTTTCATGGATCGAAACACCAGCAAATCTTCTGTTATTTTGGTCGACTGCACGAATAAACATTGCTAGTTGCGCTATGTCAGTAATATCGGAGTTTTCGTCCAGTACTATGAAAAATTGATTGTTCCACAACTTCTTCAAGAGTATAGTGAACTATTTTCGAGAGCCAAAATTTTAATAAAATAAAATGTGGAGGACTCTCTATAAATGACCTAATAAATTAGGTTCGTTAATGGGCAGTTAAGAGGTAACCGTGCAAAAGCTTACACAATAAGCACAATTTGCATATGCCATCTCCTGTAGAAAATTTTGACTGTGTCAATCGCAATGCAGTTGCGTTTTCCGAATGACATAATCAAAACTTTCTACAGGATTATTGGCACATGCAAATTGTGCTTACTTTATAAGATTTTGCACGCGCCAATAATCCTGTAGGAAATGTTGACTATGTCAATCGCAGTGCAGTTGCGTTTTCCGATTGACATAATCAAACTTTCTACAGGATTATTGCCATATGCAAATTGTGCTTTCTTTGTAAGCTTTTGCACGGTTATTTGTTAACTGCCCATTAATGAACCTAATCTCTGAGGTCGTTTATAGAGAGTCCACTACATTTTATCTTATTAAAATTTGTGTTCTCTGCCATTGCACCTATTCGTCTTATTATTTTTCTCGATAAAAACTATTGCGAATCTTATACATATGTACATACGAATCTTATGTATACATATCGTTTCGTATGGATCTATGTAGTTCCCGCGGAATCGAATTTACAAGTTTCATCAATTTCAAATTCTCAATTTTTATGTCATGTTCTGTGTCGTTCATATGCTTCGCAACAAACAATGAATCTATTTTACCATAGCGATAATGTACCAGATGTTCTTTGAATTGTGTAACGTTTGCGTGGCTGAACTGTCCTATGTACGATTTACCACATTCAGTATGACGACCGGGAGGAAGAACTAGAAAAAGAAATCCAACACATCATGGACGATCTTCTTTCTGCTCTGTGGACTTCTGAAGATGAAATAGAAATCTTTATCAAGGTCGTGATGGCATTACGAATATGGTCTCTCGAAGAGGGTGCCGAAGATCATTCTGGGAAAAATATTGGTATTTATCAAAGTCATACTCGTCCTTGGCCTCGAATGTCGTGATGGTGCCCAAACTATTACATCAGAACTACTGCTCTATTAGTCTGCTATTCACTTTATCTGAAATAACAGTTACAC
This sequence comes from Chrysina gloriosa, assembly GCA_038088585.1. Classification (NCBI taxonomy): domain Eukaryota; kingdom Metazoa; phylum Arthropoda; class Insecta; order Coleoptera; family Scarabaeidae; genus Chrysina; species Chrysina gloriosa. The sequence goes on along the minus strand of CM076087.1, from coordinate 14,534,983 downwards.
CCTTCGAGACTTTCCCCCATGCTTTTAACATTTTCGCAGTTTTCCCATTTTCCTCGGGTGATTTATTATCCTTGAATGATTTTATTATTTCCGGATTTTCTTCCTTTCTCGATGGTTCTTCCTGCCGTTATTGGGTTGGTTTGTACCATCGGATGCATCGTTGCTCCTTCTTCTTCTTCTTCTTCTTCTTCCTCTGCCTCATACACATCTTGGAAATACTCTGCCCATCTATTTACCTTCTACCTCCCACCAATTTCCTTTTCTTTTTTTGTTTTTAAGGAAGACGGTTTTATTTTGTCGATTTTTCTTTTTCTCCCTTCTTATTCCTTAGTACAATTCTCCCGCTTGTTTTTTTATATAGTTATTCTCTAAATTTTGCATTTGATTTTCGATATATTTTCTCTTTTTAGTTCTGCGTATCATCTTTTGTGGATTCTTCATAGTTTCTTCTGTTTTCTGTGTTATTGTTATTCATCATATTCATTCAGGCTGTCCCCTTATCAGCTACTGCCTGCCTCCATTCATCGTCGTACTACATTTTAGACTTTTCTCCCGTTCTTCCCTTTAATACTTGTGCCCTTCCTGTCGTCAGTATGTCTTCAAATTTTCTCGAACTCCTCTTCCACATTCTCCTCCCACGCTTCCCACACTTGAAAATTTATATCTACCTCGGCTTCTCTATAACTTCTTGCATTTTATATATATTTCATATGATCTATTTCATTTAAATAGGTGGGGGAGAACGATAGTAGAGCAGTTTGTTTAAGCACAGAAAGGGTACCATGTAGTGAGTAGAATGAGTACTTTGCGAATTTTTGTCCTAGACCTACACGGTCTGCTCAGAATTTAAATGAATAACTGGCTACCATGATCTTCGATTTTAGAGTCTTTGGCTTGATCTTGATTTTAATAAAATGACTCTCTATATAACGACCTTGCTGAATATTTTAATGAATATTTCTCAAATGTTGCCAATAATTTATATAACAGCAATGATGATCAGGATGACGATATAACTTTAAATTCTGCAATTAACGATTCAACGTTCTTCTTTACTCCAGTAACTGAGTTGGATATTAGAAAGATAATATCCAGACTAAAAACCAGTTCATCCACAGGATACGACGAGATTAGTTCGAGACTCATAAAGTGTTCCATAGACTCGTTTGTTTTTCCCCTTGCTTTAATTGTTAACAATTCACTTAAAACAGGTGTATTTCCAAAGATCCTAAAAGTAGCTAAAATTCTTCCTGTACACAAAAATGGAGACAAATATTTTATAAGAAACTATAGACCCATCTCATTATTGAGTACATTTTCTAAAATAATGGAAAAACTTGTAGCAGATAAGTTCATATGGTTTTTGACAAAAAGCAATATTCTGAGCGTAAACCAGTATGGCTTTAAAAAGGGAAAATCTACCACGGATGCAATTTTGGCGCTACTAAACAGATTATGTAGGGATATGGATGGGGGAAGGGACTGTCTGGCTATATTTCTGGACTTAAGTAAGGCATTTGGCCTGGTTGATCACAGTATCTTATGCAATAAACTTTATAACTATGGTATCCGGGGAATAGCTTTGTGCTGGTTTGAAAGTTATTTGAAGGACTGTAAACATTATGTACGGATTGCAACGGGTAAATCGTGTGAACGGATGCTGAAAACCGGCGTTCTGTAAGGTTCTGTACGTGGTCCTTTGCTTTATATATTATATGTTAATGATATACCATCAAGAAATGTGGTAATATTTGCAGACGATACAACCATCTTCGTGTCCACTGATAAAGCCGATAACCTCGAAACAGCAACTAATAGCGAATTACACGCCATGGACGCATATTTTATCCGTAACAGATTAGCGTTAAATAACGAAAAATCAGCCTGGATACATTTCAATATATCGCACAAAAAAAGGGATGTTGGGTATGTTTTAAGCAAGCGCAAAAGTAGTATTGCTCAGGTCAACCATACAAAATTTGTGGGGATTACTATTAATAATAATAATAATAATCTTTATTTCCCAACAGGCTTTTAAAGCCCAAAACAGGATTAAGAAAAATACATTTGTGTGTATATACAATACATACCTAATAAAATAAATAAGCATTCAATATTAATAAAATATGTGTATATATATATATATATAAAAAAAGAAAAAAGAAAAACCAAAAATAGATATCGCTCTCAGTTGAAGATCATGCTGTCCCCACAAACACGTCTCCCAGTCCATTAGCTACACGAGAAAGCGTGTACGCAGATGCCCTTCTCATTATATTTGTTCTTGCAAATGGAACCAAAAACGTATCCATTATATCGAGAGTTAATACGGGGTACTAGAAATAACATCGAGTTGAGGATGTGTGGGCAGTCAATATTGTTATTTAGTAGTTTATGAATAAATCTTTCACAGATAGCATCTCTTCTAATATTAAGTGACAGCAGACCATGACGCAGTAAAAGATCATTCTGCGGTAAGCCTCTCTCGGGATAAAAACCATCGATTTTGAAGGACAGAAACTTCAAAAATCTACGGTGGATGCGCTCCAATGCCAAGCAATCACATGCATAAAGAGGGTACCAGATGAGTACAGCGTATTCAAGCTTACTTAAAACATAGGCGGAGTATAACGATTTCAAAAGCCTCACGTCCCTGAAATACCTTGAAACTCGCATAATGAAACCCAACGACTTTCATGCAGCTGTACATATATTTGAAATGTGGGATTTAAAGGTAAAAGAAGAATCAAAAGTGAGTCCAAGATCCTTGCACTCGGTTTTCCTAGTCAAAATCTGGCCGTTAATGTAATAAGAATTGTGTGTGGCTGACGAGCGTGTGAACGTAACTACACAACATTTATCAACATTTAGCTTGAGTCCTGAACGGTCACACCATGCAACTATCAGATTTAGATTCTGCTGAAGTTTCGCAATAGCAACATCGTCGGTAATCTTAGAGAAAATCTTGATATCGTCCGCATATCCAAGGACACGGCAGTCAAGCTGGAGAAGTAAATCGTTAATAAAAAGTATGAACAGCAAAGCGCCCAAATTGGAACCCTGTGGGGCGCCAGAAGTGAGCGTGAAATCATTGGAACAAAATCTATTGTAGCACACATAACATATTCTCAGGCAGAGGCAGGATCTAATGAGGGCTACAGCAGAAGGCACAAAGCCAAAGGAACTCAGTTTAGACAAAAGTATCACATGATCAATACGGTCGAAAGCCTTCGAAAGCCTTCGAAAGATATGTGTATATCACATCCACCCGTCCACGTCTGTCAACAACTTCAGTAACATATTGAGATAGTACAGCCAAATTAGTGACTGTAGACCTGCCAGACCTGCCATGCTGATTGGCCGATATAAAGGGGTGTATGCTAGTGTATATGTTGGAATATAGGACCCGTAGAGTTTAGAAAAGTTAGATATTATAGAGATAGGTCTGTAATTAAATAGTAACGTACGCTCACCCTTTTTGTGCACTGGCACAATCCTAGTTCTTATCCAGCGCTCGGAAAATACACATGAAGAAATCGACAAGTTGAAAATCACCTTGAGGGGGTACGCAAAAACATATCTGCAGTCCCGAACCAGAAAACTGGGAACCTGATCATCACCAGCGGTGTGTTTATTCGGGAAGGCAGCCATAATTTTAATTAGTTCATCTTCAGTTACATGCCTAAACGAGTAAGGTAGAGGATTGTAAGTTGATGCAGTATATGCAGATGATTTGGCCGCAGTATGTGCTGAAGAGAAGGACTCAGCAAAGGCATTTACAATGTCAAGTGGATCACGGAGGTTATTGCCATCATTGTCGTGAAGATTACCCGGTATCCTAGTAGAACGAGTTTTAGCACGGAGAAAGTTCCACAGACTGGATGGAGATGTTTCCACAGTGTTCTCGATTTCAGAAAGGTAGGACATATAATTCTCTCGTATTTGTCTCTTAACTAAACATCGCACACGTTTAAATTCATTGTAGGATACCAGACACCCTGTGCGAACCCATCTAGAGTGATAATAGTTTTTGATTTTAAGGTTCCGTATAACTCCAGGTGAGAACCAACCAACCTACTATTGATTGGATGTAGCTGGAAAACACACATAGATCTATTGTGTAAAAGGTTGGGACCAGTGTGCTTTGCGATAAAATTACTAAGATCAACGGTGAGTCCAGATGTTTTAAAGACCTACTACTTTGCCAGCTTCCATTCATTACTGTCATACACCAGAGTAGCGTGGGGTTCCTCTAGTGGTGTTGAAAGGGTGTTTAAGTTGCAAAAACGAGCTGTTCGCAACATGGTGGGGATGGGTAGTCGCGATGCATGTAAGCCTTATTTTGTAAAATTAAAGATTATGACTGTTCCCTCCATTTCTATTTTCCAGATCTTGATGTATGCGAAACAAAATCACAGTCAGTTTGACAAATTGGGTGAATACCATAGTTCTCCTACAAAGAATTGTAACAGTTGTGAGATACCGAAACACAGACTAACATTTTATAAAGAAAGTCCACAATATTTGGCCACTGTGGCATACAATAAGCTTCCATCTGACTTGCAAAGTCTGTCGCTGTCACATTTTAAAACAAAGCTAGTGCTACTAAAGTGCTACTACTCTTTTAACGAGTTTGAGAGTGATGTTGATTTCGGATGGAAACCTTTCCAACAGTATTCTCTCTTTTTTGACGTATATATACATTAGGGTGTCCCTTATATGGGCAATTTTTTTTTTTTTTGATATCGGAATGCATACCCCCTAATTATTTTTAAAGTGCTAAGCCTTACTTACATATGAAATTTTATTCACCTACGATGATGTTAACCCGTGCCGACAGGGCCACAAAATTTTTGTAAATAGTCGTTTTTGAGCATCTCTTGATATGTACTCAGATCATCGCAATTATGTACATCCTAGGTAAATAATTAAGTAAAGACAACTATAAAATAACTTTATATTTGTTAAAGAGATGGAATGACACAATTATTTTGGAAATTTTCTTTTCAATGTTCCTTTTTACAATCTGGATATAATTTTCTATGTTCTTGAACACAGCGCAAAAGAAACTGCTTCTGTTCTTCATCTGCGGTAATTAATCCATGAAAGTCCTGCATAAGTTTGACAGCTCTTTCAGCAATATCATTCACCGCCTTCAGAGAAAGAACCTTTCGTCGAGCTTCCACAAAATCAGCGTTTTCTTCCGATGAAGAAACGCTTTCCTGAAGAAAATTATTATTAATTTTTAAACGAGGAAACAAGTTTTTGCTCTTCACGGACACGAAATTAACCAAGGTTTTGCCTGAAGCGAAAAATAGAATTAATTTAAAAGAAAAATAATAGAAGATAAATTAAATTTTAGACAAAAATATATAACGACTTACCTTACAATGGAACAAATCTCTTCCCAAAGTCGGATAAACTCTCTCTTTGTAAGTTTGCTACAATATTCATCTTAGTTTGTTCATCGACTTCATTATCAAAAAGTGATAAAACGGCAATTTCCTCAGATAAATACCATAAGTGTAGGCAGAACTTGCTCAGAGCTGCTTTGGAAATTAATTTGTCGACTCTTTCAAAATCTTTTAACGTCTTCAAAAAGCGCAAATCTTGGTTGGGTGCCTTCACTGCTGAACTGCATCCAAGCCAGGGCTTTACGTAAGCTGTCACAATAAATAAGCAAACGTCTTGCAGTGCTAGTTTGTCTTCAACGCTCATTTTGAACTGAGACTGCAGCAAACATATTTTTAAAGAGTAAATAGCCCTTGCCATCCATCTTGCTTGATGCATTGCACCAGGAGATCTGATTTTTAAATTGTTTCTCTTCATCTCCTCCCAAAAAAATGATAGATAATTCAATCAGTTCTCGATAATCATCTCGTACAATAGATTTTTGGAGTTCATTTACATAAAAGGCCAGCAGTTCGCTAATAAACGCGTCACCAAAATGCTGTTTGATAAAATCAGGGTACGTTTCGATGGTACTACAATTAAAACTTTTCCAGTTGTCTCTAAATTTTTTAAACAGGGGAACATCGGGACTGCTAGTTACTTGGGGGTATTTTGTCTCAAATACAATTTTGAGGACCAGTTCGTAAACATGGTGGCGACAAGGAAAGAATAGCAACTCTTTTTCTAGTTTTTGTTCCAGAAAAACACAAGCTCCATTCAATCGACCTGTATTCGACGCTGTCGTGTCACAACACATTATTTGTACCTTGTCATTAAGGCTCCAATCGTAAAGCGCGTTTGAAACAGCCTTGGCTTGAGCTTTACCAGAAGAACTCTCAAGTTTTGGCACAGCAAGAAGTTGTTCCTTATCTCCGAATGAAATGAGGATCGGCAGACGCTCTTCCTTGGAACTCCTTACATCTAAGTTAGGTAATAATTTACCATCCCAATGAACCGTGACTACTTCGGGCACGTTATTCTTAAAATCCGATTTTATAGATTCTGCTCTTTTCTTTCTCGTTTGTGTTCGTATGCGTTGAATGGAAGATTTATTAATAGGATATTCGTCACAACTAAGACCTAGTGCTTCTACTGCCGCTTGAAGAATATAAACAGAATCTCTTATGCTCAGCTGGCATCTATCTAACGCTGCAACTAACTTTGGTGAAATGAAATCCTTTCTTCCTCGTTTTGTTATAGTTACAGACTGAGATGTTGTAGGCAAAATTTCTTTCAGGCTTTCGTCAGAGCTTGAAGATTGATAATCTAGTTCTTGCGGCGGTAATAAGTCGTGTGAAACTGAAGATATTGATGCAATCTCTGAAGACATTTGCCTCAATCTTTTGTTCTGTTCTACTGATTTTGTTTGCCTTGCTCTTTCTTCTCTTTCAGCTAACTTTTTGTCTACACCCGCTAAACAACCCACACGCCCTGGCTCTCATTGTTTCTGTAAGAATATCTTATCTTCCCCTATTTTCATTCTTTCGAGGGCATCGGCGTGCGCGATATCAAACAAGTTATCCAAATCCATTTGGAAATCCTCCTCGCGGCGTTTATAAACATCCTGAGGTTTCTTACAATTTTTTAGCAGCTCTCTCCAAACTTTATAGAGATCGACAAGTTTCTTTACATAGTTAGGTAGTGCTTTTGTAGGTATTCTTGTCTTTTCCCAAAATATAATACACTCCCGAATCACAAGATTTGCGCTTTCACTAACAGTCAATTTTACTTCGCGAATGTTAAAAAATAAAACTGCAAGAACTTGTCGATTCGACGGTAATTTTGCACCCGTTATTTGGTGATTTACGTTTCCCACTAAGAAAATATTATTTTTAGCACTTCTTAATTCCACTGACATCTTCGAATGATAAAACAATACGTACTAATTACTAGACAAACTAAGTACAACTGACAGATAGAGCGCGTGCGCGCCACACTTCGTGCTCAGCTTGTATGAACACGTTTCGGCGCTAGTCGGCACGGGTTGCAGTGCTCGAAATATGCTAAAATTTAGTTTGTTAGTATTTTAGGGGCAAATGAACAAAACTAAGGCCTATGCGTTACAAAATAAATACTTTGAAAAATAAGGGACACCCTAATATACATACATACATACATCTATGTGTATATTAAATGTAACCTGCGACGCCATACTACGTATATACATATGTATGTATGAATTTACATTTTATTATTATATGTTCTTTTGTTATTTATATTATGACACGTTCTATATCATTATATGATCTCGTGAACAATAAAGATATTATTATTGATATTACTATTAAAGAATTAGGTGCGTTTATGTACTGACGTGTCCTCACAAGGATGAAACTAATTAAGCTACAGTTGCGATCTGCAATTGACAAAGGTCCTTTCACGAACGATTGACATACGCCAATTGTGCTTACTTTGCAAGGTTTTGCACAGTTACTTGATAGCTGTCTATTAACGCACCTAATTCATTTTATAGAGAGTCCCCCAGATTTTTCTCTATTAAGATGTTGGCTATAAAAATATTTCTGGTTCTTGATTTGTTGAATCGATGAAATTAAAGTTTGATAAGACGCCAGCGAAGAAGACATTGAATTGATCCGTTTCGAAATACACAAATTCCAAAACGCCTTCTCGTCACGTTATCTACGGCATATAATATGTAAACTTCACATTTTCAACACCGGCACTAATCGTTGGCATTTCAATTTTTCAGGCGATTTTCCTTATCGATATCGTATGTAAAGCAGGGCCCGTTCGACGTGCAATTGCTCTTCGCCGCACATGTCCTCCGCGTGGAAGCAGCTCGTTTCATTAATTATTACTACGACGATGTTCTGCGCGAGTATGTAAATCGTGAGACGTCCATCGCTCGTAACAGATACAGAAACGGATAATTTCGATCGTAATTTCACGTTCGCCCGGGAGCCTCTTAATTTCCTCATTTTGAAGACTTACGCGCGTTTTGAAATGCTAAACGCGTATGGTCAAACATCTGCCCGCCGCCGTTAACGTCCGCTCGCGTACACGTAATTTTAGGCTGGGGAATACATGTAAGATATTTTATTAGAAAATTATGCTTTATGAGTCGCCCGTTTTGGAAAATCGTATTTGTAGCAAAAGGTGTTCGGTTGATTAACGAACGTAATTCGAATTCCCGCAGTAAGCACGCACGATGGGTATAGTCGCGGTTGGTAATTTGATGATAAACGATACATCTTGATACGTACAACGGCGATGTTTTCGTGGAAATTCACGATCATTACGTTTATATTTGTCAGTAAGTGCGCATCTTCGTTACGATACGTCCTAATTTACAAATTTTAAACGCCCGATTTTCTTCAGATAACCCCACGTAACATCTGGCATACATTTGATGCATTGTAAATAATAATAAAAGTTCCGAGTAATATTAATATGAATCGCAGGTACGGATCTAAATTTTATATTAGTGCATACCAGAACTAATCAGATAACATCGCCGGGAGAGGGCATTCACGTTTTCCCTCCCCGGTAGAACCATCTTTAGTCTCGCTTTTGACTGACCAAATGATTAATTTGATGACGGACGCGGTCGAGAAACCATGGCGAAATCTGCTACGATTCAATGACATATTTAAGGCACCATAACGTCAAGCGTACATAAATCAAACAATTCCCACCGGCATTAATATGGATCGCCCGTACGAATCTGATTTCTACTATGATAAATGCGGGGCATAATTTTCTTTTCAAGGAGGACGTATGAGCATGACTCTTTTATGAAATTAGGAGTGGAATTTAAAGGCGTCGTCTACAATAACGAATTTTCTAATTAAATGCATCGAAACTATACTCGACTCAAGCCGAACAGATGCAGTAGCAAATTATGGCAACCTTGCAATGCAAATGTCCGACTCCACACAGCATAAATCACATGTAAACATATCAAAATAATAACCTCATTTTGTATTTGACATAAATAAAAATTGCAAAATAAGTACTAAAATAATTTTCTTATTTCTTCAAGTATGTTTTGTTGAATTAAATTATGCATCTCCAATATATAGAATTATATATAGTAAATAAAAAATACACAATGGTTTTAAGATCTATGTAATATATAAATACAAAATAAGGAAACAAATAATTAATATATTTTTTTGGTACGTATTTATATAAGAAACAGTATCCTAAAAAATTAACTCACTGTACAAATAGGTATAATCAAAAATAATAAATTTTATACATATTACAAAAATTTAATACAGTAAAGGAATTAATTATGACACACTAAAACGCTCTTAACATGTATCTTCTTCGCTATTAGATGATGTAGACGAATCATCATTAATTGTAATGATTAACGGCTCTATGTGTATATCTATGAGATTGTCAAGTTCCCACATTTCCTTCTCTGTTTGAATAACATGTTTAATAGCATTTTGCCAATTTTCAACAGAAATATTGTCAATACCTCGTTGAAATAATTCTTTCACGTCTGCCAATTTAAATGTGGTGTTATGTCTGCAACATACCCCTTCACTTGTGCCCATATTAGTTCAATCGGGTTTAATTCACAGTGATAAGGGGGAGTCTAAGTACATTTCTATTAGTGTTTTCTATTAATTCATTAACAGCATATTTCGGAGGGCCAGATAAATGTTCTTTAATTAAAGCTAACAATTCTGCTTTTACCATGTTTTCTTCATATGCAATACTATTTTCCCTCATCCAGTTTTGCATTTCAAATTTGCGACTATTAGTTGTAGGTGGCTTATTCAATTTACGACTACGGTACGGAGCATTGTCAAAAATTATAACGCAATTTTCTTTTAAATTGGGGAGAATACATCTCATCCACTCTTCAAACCTTTCTGCGTTCATGTCTTCATGATAATCTCCTGTTCTCTTTGATTCAAAGAGGAGTAAACCATTTCTACAAATCCTTCATCCGAGCCAATGTGTGCAATTATAAATCTTTTGCCTTTGCCTGAAGGATTTTTAAGACCTGTACTTAAATCTTCTATAAATGCTTGTCTTGCAGTGACAACAGACATATCTGTCCATACTTTATTTACAGTATGTCCAGCATTTACCCAAGTTTCATCCAAGTAATATATCGGGGTACCATTTTCACGATATTTCTTAATTTCACGAAGGTATTTCCGTCTCCAGGTAATACTGTCATCTTTTTCTTTTAAAATACTATTTCGAGCTCGCTTATTATAACTACAAACATAATTATCTTATGATTAGTATATAGAATTTAAAGTAATAAATATTTGTACCGATAGTTTAGTTCCTTTAATAATGATCTGAGAGTCGTAATTTTGAAATTAGGAATGTCATCTCTTTCATTTATCACTGTGAGAACTTTTGAACTGTTGGAGGTTCATTTTTAAAAAGAATGAATGTACAATTCTTCATATAGCATTTTTCATTTCATCATCCACCATATCTAAAACAGCCCTTTTTCTATGATATCTTTTTGGTGGTTGTAATTCGTGATTAGTGTTATATTCTTTCACAATATTGTAAACACTGCGTTCACTAATTCCTGTAAAAGATACTATAATAGTTACTATGATTTGGTTATCGTTTTTGGAAAGATACATGCTGCTTTGGCTGTCATTTCAACACTAACAATTTTAGAAGTGCTAGGCTCTTCTTGAAATGTTTTAAATATATTCAAAACCGTCTGTTTATCTTCTACCGTAAAATGTTTTGAAACTCTCTTCTTAGAGGTGAGTTTTCCATAATGTAAGTATATACGATAATATAGCAAGAAATAATGTATAACCTACAAATCAATAATGTATTATTGGTGCACTAGAACGATCGATAAATAGTCTTCAGAAACACTGGTTTATGAAGTATAATAGATAATGGATCATTTACAAAGAAAGCTAATAAAATCTAATATTCCAAATGCAATATGGACTCGATTTTTATTCTATTGTAAGCGGCCACCTGATCGACCAATTACAAACGTTATTGGTTATGTGACCTATTAAACACACATTGTTGCCATAATTTACTACTGCATTTGTTCGGCGAGTCGAGTATAGTAAAGGTCGAATATATAGTTCTTCCCCGGAAAATAAGACCGGTTCCTATATCAACTTTTGTCCCAAAACATAATTAAAGACAAATCATCAAACTCGGGATTCCTTCAAATATTCATCTCGGTAATTAGGTTTTTATTTTAAAGCGATAATAAATTTAAAATAGTATACGAGGTCGGTCAAAAAGTAAGGTGACTTTGAATTTCGCGTGATACCTAAAGTCGATTTTCTTTTTTTTTATCTTATGTTGATACACTCGTCCCGAACATAGTACCTTGATCAAAAAGTTCCCGGAATTTATTAAAAAAGAAAACAATACCAGTTTATTGTTAAAAATCGATATTGTCCCCTTCAAAATACTTCCCATTGACTGCAACGCACTTATGCCAACGCTTGATCCAGTCCTCGAAACATTTTTTAAACTCGATGTTAGGTATCTCCATTCGGGCCATCTTCGATTTTTCCATTATCTCCTCCTCGGCTGCTGAAACGCGTTCCGCTCAGTGGTTTTTCGACTCGATTTAACAGGAAGAAGTCACAGGGCGCCACATCAGGTGGATTCGGTGGTTGTTGGATGGTATTCGTGTCGTTTTTGGCCAAAACCTCGCGGATAACGATGGCATTGTGCGATGGTGCGTTATCGTGGTGCAAGATCTACGAGTTGTTTGCCCACAAATCCTTGCGTTTTTGACGGATTGATTCACCCTAACGCCTCAAAACACCCAAATAGTACTCCTTGTTGACAGTCCTTACCTTGTGGCAAGAATTAACTATGCACCAGACCGTGGTAATCTATGAAAACCGTGAGCATTGCCTTCTTCTTCGACTGGAAACGACGCGGTTTCTTCGGTCTCGGCTCATCCGACGCGCGCCATTCACTCGCCTGATGTATCGACTGCGTGTCGTACTCATAAACCCACGTCTCGTCTCCAGTAATGATACATTTGATGAAGTTTGGGTCAGAATCAGCCATGGAAATCATGTCTTTAGCGATGTCAACGCGGTCCTTCTTTTACATGAAATTCAAGTCTTTCGGCACCAACTTGGCCGTAACACTACGGAGACCCAAATCGTTCACCAACATGCTTTGAACGGATCCGAAAGCAATGCTCAAGTCCTCTGCTATCTCTCTGATGGTTAATTTGCAGTTGTTGGCCAATATTTCCTTCACTTTGTCAACGTTTTCTTCGGTTTTCGATGTCGATAGCCTGCCGTTGGGCTCATCTTCGGCGATGGACTCACGATCTTTTCTGAACCGCTCGTACCACTCGAAAACGGCTGTTTTCTTTAAAGCATTGCCGAAACACTTTCCCAACATTTTCAAGGTTTGCGTACCGTTGAAATTGTTTTTAACACAAAATTTAATGCAAACTCGATGTTGCTCATTTAAATCCAGTTCAAAAATCGTGAACACGCTCAGAGGCACGTGTACTCAACTCGACGTAACTTTCACAACTGATGATGAAATGACGCCAAACTTTTGTGTGAATATCAGTGATGGTTGAGCAACATAACACAAAAAAATTGACAGCCGAGTGCTACGAGCGCCACACTGCGATCATTCCGGGAACTTTTTGATCAAGGTAGGATGTTCATAGTTTCAACTACATAGCATTCTTCGTTTGTCTGTTACAGCCATATAGGTTAGAAGTCTTTAGTGTGCTCAGCGATTGTCTGCCGTTAAAGTAATATGGATCAAAGAATTTGCATCAGATTTTGTCTAAAAATGGAATTAATTGCTCCAAGATACTTGAAATGTTGACAGCGGCATACGGTAAGTCTACTCTGAGTAAAAAAATATTTATAAGTGGTACAAGCTCTTATAAGAAAGCCGAGAAGATGCCAATGACGGACCACGCTCTGGACGCCCCAGCACGTCAACAAGTGATGAAAACGTTGAAGGAGTGAAGAAAACGGCTTTGGGGAATCGTAGAATTACCATTAGAGAAGTTGTTGATGACATCGGCATCTCGATCGGTTTGTGCCATGCAATTTTTTCGAATGTTTTGGACATGAGACACGTGTCACCGAAGTTTGTTCCAAAACTGCTTAGTTTTGACCAGAAGCACCTTCGCATGAGCATCGCTCAGGAGCTGTTGAATGACGTCAATGATGATCTTGATTTGCCCAAAAGGGTCATCACTGGTGACGAATCATGGGTATATGGTTATGACGTCCAAACCAAAGCCCAATCGTCCCAATGGAAGAAGAGCCAAGACCGAAAAAAGCACGCTATGTTCGATCAAATGTCACGGTTTTGCTCACTGTTTTCTTCGATTACCGTGGCGTAGTGCATCAGGAGTTCTTATCACAAAGTCGTACGGTCAATAAGGAGTATTACCTTGAAGTTATGCGCCGTTTACGAGAAGCAATGCGAAAAAATCGTCCGAAATTGTACATAAACAATTCATGGCATTTGCATCACGATAATGCACCTGCTCACTCATCGTTGCTTGTGAGTGATTTTCTGTCACAATATCACAATCATGCCTCAGGCACCATATTCACCGGATTTGACCCACTGCGACTTTTTCCTGTTCCCAAAACTGAAGAGACCCATGAAAGGACGGAGATTCATAACGATTGAGGAGATAAAGACTGCATCGCTGAAAGTGCTCAAGGTATATCAAGAAGTGCTTATCAGAAGTGCTTCGAGGATTGGAAAAAGCGTTGGCACAAATGTGTTATATGTGAGGGGGATTACTTTGAAGGGGACAACATGAATATTGCTGAATAAATAAATAGTTTCTGATAAAAAAAAATCAGCTTCCGTTTTTGAATACACCTTGTATACCACAGTTAGAACGGATTCCACTTTATAAGTACGCCACCTAAGCCAACTAAAACTGAAGAGAACTGGTCCCTAAGTTTCGCATACAACAGCTCAAAATCGAGCTTTGTTTGTGCACAATAAATTAAAGTCGATCAACACCTTCCAGGTGTATAAAATAAATTTAAATGATTAAAATTATATATGAAATAAATAAAATTGCTATTAACGGAATCTTCTTCTACGGAAATAATTCCAGATATGTATTTCGGCAACCAAGTTGCCAACCTTAGTGAATATGCTATGTTGAATATGCTAAGCAGAGGATATTAAATATTGTTGGAAGATGGAGAGGATCAGCGCACGAGTCAACAATATTCAATAGCCCTCGGCTGCGTGGAAAATTTGAAGCAGGCGGATACTGGAATTGCTATCTATCTACTGGAAGATAATGGATATTCCCGCAAAAACTATTTACTCACTGTACTGGCAAAACTTTACTACACAAACGAAGCAATGCTATAATAATGAAATATTCTATATTAATTAAAACACGGTTTGTGTAGTAGAATCGAGGAACGTTGTACGAGGCGCGCCTTTTATGTTTTTACAGACTATCACTTGGTGGCGTTCTTCAGATGTGTTGTTACTACCAAAATTGTAAACGTTTAAAGATAGCAATTTTCTGAAAAATAATTTCGCTTGAAAGTAATCGTTGGATGGATTTTTTACAATTGTAGTAAAGGCCAAATTCAACAACGGTGTATAGACCGCTTCGTTCAATTTTTGGTAATGAAGCACCATTAGAAAAGGCTATTTGCAATTGGTTTACAGAATTTCGCCGTGGTCGTACGTCCGTCAGTGATGAATTGCGTGAAGGTCGATCAAAATCCGAAAAGCATCGATGATGTGCGCAACATGATTGAAGAAGATCGGCACGTTGCTTACAGTGAGATAGACGCATTCTTAGGCTTATGAAAAACTGCAATACATCCGATTTGGCATGAGCACCTATCTGTGAGAAACATCTGTTTCCGGTAGATTCCACATAATTTAACCGAAGCTCAAAAAAGGGGCTCGTGTTAATTGATGTACATTCGTGTGAATCGAAAACTAAGCAACAATCCACTCTTTGGGCATTCCAAGATGAATCTCATAGAAGTTGTTCGTTAACTAGGCGTTTCCAAGAAAATGATGTTTGCTTGTTTCTTGGATTGTACTGTACATGTCGCAACCATTCCTTTAGACCAGGGGTCTCCAAACTACGACCCGCGGGCCAAATCCGGCCCGCGACAGCTAATAGCTTATTGTTGCTGTGATAAGTTGGATAAAAAACCCAGAATGATAATAACTCGGATTTATTTACTTGCTAGGTAAAGCTTAATGACAAGTATAATATGCAGAAAACTCACTGAAGTAATCAGTATGGCCCCAAGGCTGAAAAGTTTGGAGACCCCTGCTTTAGACAATCGAAGAACAGTTAATGCTGAATGATATACAAAACATCGCATAATTCTGATGCACTATGACAATGACACGCAGCACGTCAAACAATTGATTTGTGTGGGGAAGAAAAACATGGAATTAATGTCGCATTACCCGCATTCACCAGATTTATCGTCTAACGAGTTCCTTCTATTCCCGAATGTCAAACAAGAAATGCTTGGACCACGATTTTCAGCATCTCAAGAAGCTTTCGAAGCTTTCAAAAACGGCGTTTTTTGAGCTATCATGTTCAGAGTGGAAAAAATCTTAAAGGTCAATATTCTGAAAAGAAATAAAACAATTTCTTCCATGAAATGCTAGTTTTTGTACCCACTCGAAAGGTGCTCGTAGTAATAATACTCACGAAGCGTATTTTCCTATCTACTGGGCTAAAAAATTATTTCGGGAAGGGACATCCACGTCATCTCAAATTCTTAGGATTATTTTTCTATTCACCTAACCTTTAGGCAAAAGGCAAACTACCTCTCCCTATTCAATAAATCAATCAGTACAGACCGATCGAAGTGACCGTCGTCTTTGTTCGAAGGATTCGTATTTTTACGTGTATGTATCGCTTCGTAATATAATAATACACAAAGCCGATCTTAACGAAGGCATAATAACGGGTAAAAACACAAGTAATAGCATATGCCAACAGCGTATTGATACTCACACTCAAGAAAGAACTTAGTAAAGTTATTGGAATTGCCAGACAAAGAAGTAAAAACATTCGGATTTGAGATAAATGAATGGAAATCAAAATAAATGAAGCTGGGAGAGAAAGCAGAACATACAGAGGAATATCTATCAGCTCAAAACTACAAGTTTGACACAGTCAGCACGTTCATTTACGATGGAACAGAAGGAAAAGAAGGAGTCCAGGAAAGAATAATAAAAGGAAATTAGGTATATGGCAGGAATAGAAAAATGTTCAAATGCGAGAATATAGGCAGAAGAACTAAAATTAATATATACAAAACATTAATAAGACCCGTAATTGGGAACGCAATGGAAACGACAGTTCTGAACAAAAGAGAAGAGGAACACCAAAAGGGGGTAGAGTGCAAGATAATGCGAGCAACACTTGGACCAAGCGTAATAAGAGACGCAGAAAGACGTCTAAGAATAAATCAGAAAATAGAGGAGAGAGCTTAACAGAGGATATGTGGTAAGATTTATAAAATCAATTCGGTTGGAATGAAGGGAACACATCGTGAGAAAAGCACACGCCGAAATGATAAGGAGAATAACTACATGGATCCCACTAGGGCAAAGAAGTAAGACGACCGGGAAAAAGATTGTTGGAGGACTTGGTACAATTGATGGAAACAGGAGACTGGAAATTTATTTGCAAGGACAGAAGGAAATGGAAGGAAATAACGTGGAGAGTCAGTATACAGCGTGTCCCAAAATTGCTGGGACATACACCTACTATGCATTGTAGAGGTCAAAATAAGTCGAATGGAAGCAATTTATATACAGTAGAAGCCGCTTATTATAATCACGGTTAATGTTATCAAACGGTTATTGTTATCGAAAACCGTTGGTCCCAAATCACTCTATTTAAAACTCATTGAAAGAAAGCCGCATATTGTAATCAAAAGCCGCTTAATGTTATTAGTTATGAATAGTATTCTTTGTCGGAAAGTTTCTTCAGGCGACGGTGTCTGCAGCGCAACTCCTTTGAACGAGCCGCTTTTTCTCGCCGATTTTAATTAAAACTCTCATATCGCATATTACAATCTAACGAATTGTTATTTCTATATTATGAAGAGGTCATCTTTTTTTTGATGTACTTTATGTATTAAAGGTCCGTTCGTTTAAATGATATTCAGTTTCTCCTATACTCTTCTACGAATCTCACGTTCTACAGTCTTGTGTACGGGTAAATTATTGAAATTTCACATAAACCACCGTGGTCATGGCAGAAGTGAATAAAAAACGTCGCGATCTATCGAACGAAGAAAAACGACAAATTCTCGATAACTTCGATAAACTTCCGAAAATGAGTCAAAGGAATGCTGCGGTACAATTAAAAATTTCGCAACCGCTGTTGTGTAAAATTTTAAAAAATCGTACAGAAATAGAAACGTGTGCGCGTTCGAATGAAAACATAAAACGAAAAAGGGAAAGATCTGGAAAGGATAATCAAGTTGAATCAGCTTTAAAAATTTCGTTTACAAATGTTCGCGAAAAAAAAATGCCTCTGTGAATGGTCCTATCATGCGTCAAAAAGCAGAAGATATAGCCAAAACTATGGGGAAAGAAAATTTCATTGCAACAGACGGATGGTTCAATCGGTGGAAAAAGCGAGAAAACATCGTTTATAGACCTCTGCACGGTGAAGAAAAAGTGCTGATTCGTTAGCAGCCGCTGACTGGATGCGTTCGGAATGGCCAGAAATTATTGCAAAATATCCGCCTCGGGACATCTACAATGCAGATGAAACAGGACTCTACTTTCGCGCGATGCCTAATCATACTTATTTGTTCAAAAACGATAAAGTAAGAGGTTGCTTATCTTCAAAAGAACGAGTAACAGTGTTATGTTCTGTTAATATGGAAGGTGAAAAGGAAGAACTTCTAGTGATAGGAAAAAGTAAGAATCCTCTGTGTTTTAAAGGTGTTAAAACTTTGCCCGTGGAGTATTTTGCTAATGCGAATGCTTGGATGACAAGTGTCTTGTTCAGCGAGTGGTTACTCAGGTGGGACAAAAATTGAAACGCCAAATCGTCTTATTAGTAGACAATTGTACTGCGCACAAAGTGAATGCAGTTTTGACGAACATCCAACTTATTTTCTTACCTGCGAACACTACGGCATTGATACAACCATGTGATCAAGGAATCATTCGAACATTCAAAGAATACTATCGAGGGCAAATTCGAGCCCAAATTATACAAGAACTTGATGAGAATCGAGATGCACCTACTGCAGATGCGATAGCAAAAAATCAGTCTTCTAGATGCGCTGCATTTGCTGGTGAAGTCATGGGGGCAAGTTCAACCAGAAACGATCCGAAACTGTTTTCGAAAAGGAGGTTTTTCCAAAACTGGTGATGAAGAACTTGATCTCCATGAAACGTGCGCTGACATTTTAGAAGGTATGAAAAAAGAACTTGTTTTGTACATCTAACTAATATTTTTTAATTTTTTTGTAGTTCAAGGTCTGTCCAAAAGCGAATTTTCCGATTGGGGGATATCGACAATGATGTTCAAACAGCTGCCACAATGACTATATCAGACATTTGTCGGGAAGTTGTGGATCAATCGTCCGAAGGAAGTAATCCTGAATTACCCGAAGTAGGAGAAGAAGAAGAAGAGGAAATGTCTGAAGAGCCGCCAACTAATGGCCAGATGCAAGAAGCGTTAAATATTCTCCGACGTGGTGTACAATTCCGAGAAAGTAATTTTGATAGATATTATGATTTTGAAATATACATACAAAATCTTATTAATAAAAATAAACGTCAAACGACGATCGACCAGTTTTTCGAATGAAATCGTAAAGTGTAAATAAATGTACCTACGTATTGTATCGATGATAAAAAATAAACAAATTTGGTAAAATATTAAAAATTGTTGATTAATCGTTAATTTTTCCCTTGAATTTTATTTGTAAGTCGTTAAATAATTTGATTACATACATACATATTTATTATTGACTACATCAGCATAGAAAAATACATTTATATTTACCTTCCGCTTACTGTTATCATTCGGTTAATGTTATCAAAAAGGGTTTGTTCCAAATTGATCACAATAAGCGGCTTCTACTGTATATACCAAAATGTATCGTTTGTCCGTGAGAAGAGTTCAAAGTTTACTTAAAAATAACGTTTTTGTACGCTATTTAGAAATGCGCGAAACAAATTTAATGAAATTTGGGAAAAGTACATTTTAGAGGATTACCCTACTTTCAGTAATCAAAGAAACCGAAAGGAAATTGTAGAAGGGTTAAAACCACCCTCACCCCTCATAATGATTTAAATTATTTCTTAGGGGTGGTAATGCGGTTCTAAGCCTTCTTTTAGCGGGAAGGCTTATTCATCATCTTCATTTTTTGACTCTTATAAAAACTCCGTATTTCGCATAGTTTCGAAGGGAAAAATGTTTTCTCAAATACTGATCACCTACATTCTTAGTACAGGTTTAATAAAATTATAATACAAAATTTACTTGGTGGTGGACACAAAGACATAAGTCATGATTTTGAGAGGAAACAAATTCATAATCGTCCCAGTTTATTGTTGACTGTAAATAATTTCAATAATTTGTTCACTTTCAGTTGCTTTTGTATTGTTTTTTATCGCGATCACCGTTATTGCTTTAATTGCTATTTCTGTTGTTGTTGCAATTACTTGGGCAGCTATCAAATATGGATTTCCCTTTTAATGAGCAGACAGACGTGCTATTAGTTCTTGGATACTGTCAAGGTAACTGCCGCGAAAGTGTCGGGCGTGTATCAAGAGAGGTGTCCAAACCGGACAATTCCAAATCACAAAACTTTTGCCCGAATCGAAAGACGTCCTCGAGAAACAGGAATGTTGAAGCCAGTCAGAATTAGCGCTGGAAGATCTCGACAAGCCCGAACACCAATTACGGAAGAAACTGTTCTTCAAATGATTGATAACAATCCTAAGACTAGTACGAGAACATTGCAACGATAGACTGGGATTTCAAAAAGCACTGTAAGACGGATTCTTAGCGATCAATTAATTCGTCCATTCCACATACAACTAATCCAAGAGTTATTACCACTTGATCAGGGTTCACGTTTAAATTTTTTACAAATTGTTCGGGCGCGCTGAGTAGTCGACAACGGATTCCACACTAATATCTTGTTTACTGATGAGTCTTGTTTTACACGTAGTGGCATGACGAACCTACACCATGAGCATATTTATGCAGATGAAAATCCACATGCTATTAAGGGTAGATATCAATGAGAATTTAAAATTAATGTCTGGGTCGGAATTGTTAACAATTTTTTGGTTGGGCCGTTCCGATTGCCTGATTGTTTAAATGCCGCTAATTACATTCGTTTTCTTCAAGAAATTTTGCCAGAAGACTTGTCCCTTAATTTGCGTCGACACATGTTCTTCATGCACGACGGTGCACCACCTCATTTTGCACGTGCCGTAAGAGAATATCTTAATGAACAATTTGCTGGTAGATGGATTGGTAGGTGACAAGAAGCACCCATTCAGTGGCCTCCGCGGTCTCCAGATTTAAATCCTTACGACGTCTTCATCTGGGGAGCGTTAAAAACACAAGTGTACCAAGTTCAAATTAATAATTCCGAACAACTGTCGGACAGAATTCAAAATGCTGGAAACGCACTAGGAGATAACGACGATGTTTTAAGAAGGGTGCATTTCAATTTTTTACGCCGAATTGACCTCTGCATTAACGAAGATGGAGCTCACATTGAATACCTGTTGTAACAAAAGTTTTGTCTTTGTGTCCACCGCCAAGTAAATTCTGTATTATAATTTTATTAAACTTGTACTAAGAATGTAGGTGATCAGTATTTGAGAAAATATTTTTTTCCTTCGAAACTATGCGAAATACGGAGTTTTTATAAGAGTCAAAAAATGAAGATGATGATGCCTTCTCGCTAAAAGAAGGCTTAGAACCCTATTACCACCCCTAAGAAATAATTTCAAAACATTATCAGGGGGTGAGGGTGGTTTCACCCTTCTACAATTTCCTTTCGATTTCTTTGATTACTGAAAGTAGGGTAATCCTCTAAAATGTACTTTTCCCAAATTTCATTAAATTTGTTTCGCGCATTTCTGAACAGCGTACAAAAACGTGATTTTTAATTAAACTTTGAACTCTTCTCACGGGCAAACGATACATTTTGGTATATATATAAATTGCGTACATTCGACTTATTTTGACCTCTACAATACGTGGTAGCTTTATGTCCCAGCAATTCTGGGACAGGCTGTATATAACAAACTATAGCATAAACGGGAGACAGGAATCATTCCCTTCCGGAAATGGATGGTAAATGGTCCTTGAGCAGAGCCATAATCCTCAGGGATTACACGGCGTTAACGATGATCACTTCGTATATATTACGTTCTCTCGATGAACTTCAATTTCAAACTTTTCGATTTTAATGTCGTGCCCTGCTTCGTTCATGTGCTTTGCAACACTCGATGAATCTATTCTACCGTAAATAAAAAATGTGACTTGCAGAGTTTACCATCTGATTTGTTAAGCGGGGTTGATATTGTGTTAGTGAAGCCCAAGACAATTTCAACAGAGTGATAAATTTAAGACATGATTGGTTAACCACGCAGTTCACGTAGTTTTATGAAACCGGCTCTTAATGGACAACCAAAGTCCCTTGCAGTGGCTTTTCGAGCTTATTTCAGAATGTTTCACTGAAGTCAAACGTTCCTACTAATTATTTTTAAACTTTTTACAAACAATTTTTTGACAGTTTCCGGTATATCAACATTTAATGCCGTTGGGTAATATTTAGTGGCTTTCGTTGCTACTAATTTGTCAATCCTGTCTATTGATTGTATACGTGTATATATTACATAGTATGAAAATTTATTTCTAAAGTGAAAAATATCGTGTACGTACGCATAAACGCTATTTGCGTACAAATTAATCCTAGTAGTAATAATAATAATAATACAGCGACAACGTAACTAATTCACTTATCGTAATGAAAGCCGATTGAAATTATAATAACGAACATTATTAATTATCGAATTAATATGCATTGCTTCCCGAGTTAATGAACATGTCGTATAATTTTAACATTAAGCCGTTCCTAAATGTTCCCTCGACCGGCACATTTTTCATACGAACCTGCGAACAACCGCCATTTAAATGCACGCGTCGTGGAAAAAATAATTAAAATGCATGCGTTAGATACACTGCATAAGGCGTGCGAAACAGAATGCACCGGAGTGACACGCTAAAAAGGCAACTCGTAGACTACATGCATTTGTGTGCGCGTTAAGTCCGGCGCGATTCCAAGAAGCCTATTGTTAACAACCTTGCCTAACGGTTCAAACGTTCCAAGTTGTACAGGCGTCCTTCAGGGATCGATTCTAAGGCCGTTCCTATAAATCTTTCGTCCTATATTTGTGTATCTATCGATTTATCTTAGGTTTAAATATCCGATTCGGTCCACATACGACGTTAATTAGTTTCCTTTTGCCCTCAGGATTTAATTACTAACGTCGCTGTTTTGAGGTTATCTAACAAGAATAGCATCCTGATGCTTTGTTTCAGTTTTTTAGAGGGAGAATCGGATGAAGATCATGACAAGAATGACGAGGTCTCCATTTCAAATCAAAATGTCGATAACATCGCCGACGTGTAAATAACACACTTTAAGATTTTGTCCAAAAGAGATGGCTCCGTTGGGTAGATTAGTACTTTTCAGGCTTGTATATATATTGGCATGCTTCGTTTCCACATTAATCGTGTCACAGAAGTTTATCAAATTCAGACAAACAAAAATAAAAACTAAACTTAACTAAACAGAAAAACATAAAAAGATAACAATCTCAAGAATACCAACAATTACACCTAGCTGCTAAGCGCTTTGTAATTTAAAATTCTTTTTAAAAAAACATCTCCAGCCCTCTTTCTCATTCAAACACCACCGCCAATTGCCCAAAATCTCCTCTCTCTCTCTGCGTCTGACCACACCATTCCTCTACATTCCCTCCAGTGCATCCAGATTTCCTCTTCCTCCCCACACACTACACACTTTCTTTCCTCCTCCTTCATCCAATATCGATTTCCTCGTTCCTCACTTCCACACCTAAATCTCGCATTCATACGCTGTTCTCCGATCTCATTCACTCTACTCAAATACTCTGGTAGCATTCCGAACAAAGAGATACCCTTGTACTTCTTATTGTTATCGGACTTATCGATCATTTCCATCCTCTCCTGCATTTCCACATTTTTCGCTCCCACCTCTACGTAATTAGCAAGCGTCCTTCCTTTACTCTTATACCGCCCCACTTCCATACTAGACATGCTCACACTCTCATACATTCCTTTTCTACACTATCCCCACTTAGTGGATTGCTTGCCATCCATTTCCTCCTTACTTACACTTTGCATCACCTCTTTCGCTATCTTTCCCATACAATTCCATCCAACCTTATACTCGAATTTCGCAATTCTTTTTGCAAGCACTCACTTTTACCTTGAACTTGTTCCTTTCATGCAGTACTATACAATTAGGCGTGGATTTCTCTATAGCTAACGCTTTTTTAATATACTTCACCTGCATTTTCTCTATTTCCTCAATTCCTTTCACACCCCATACTTCCGCCCCATACAGCAAAATATTCTTAACACATGCTTCCCAGCTAATCATCTGCGCTTTAAAAGTCTCTGATTCATTCCATTTTCTCCCCAATCAGGCTTGTATATGGAGGTGTCGTCCAAATTCGTAAAATAGATTAGCATTTCTTTACGAGGGGCGTCTTTTATGTTTTTAGAAATTGCCACTAGATGGCGCTATGTCATCACTAAGGTTTGAAAAAAGAGTGGATGACGTATTATCATTAAGCAGTGGAAACCGGACACACGCTATCACTCCTTGGAACTTTATTATTCAATGATAACTTATCATTGATAATTTTTTACATTTTATCCAAAAATCGCAAACAGAATTTTTCTGAATTGCTCTACAAGCTTTCCTAATTAAGCTGGAGAGCTCGGAAAGGTATCATTTTACAGCCCTTTTCGTGCCGTTTCTTGTGATATACAACATATTGTTGACTAATCCAAACATGTTTTGTCAAGATCTTATAAAATAAGCACTTTAATTTTTTTTTTAAGTTCGTATTTTAAAATTTTCTAACTTGTTCCATGAATAGTTAGTATTGTTGTAAATCACGCGGCAAAATATAAATTTGGGATGATAATGGGATCATTGTTACAAAAATTTATTCGGTGACTAGACAGAGTCCTTACTGAGTGGATTTGTTCTCACTTAGGTATTGTACTTCATATTGTTTTCTTTAGTATTATTTTAGTCATAAATCATTAGAGAGATCATAAGAGAGAGTAAAATATGTCTTAAATTAACAGTTTTTAAAGTAAATTGATATCAGTCACGTATACTATAAATTGAAATGGTGTTCGAGTGTTTTTTCCTTGAATATGGAAACTAATGATTTGTTGAGAATTCAGTCTTGTAATCCATTCATGAAATCAAACCGTTTTATTAAAACCAGAAAACAGCATACAAATATCACAACAGGGATGCCTGAATTGTTTCCAGAAATAGTCAAAGGCTCAAAGATTTGTGATAACTGTAGGAAAGAAATTACTGTATTACAAAATGCACAACTCATAAGTCGTAAAAAGGAAACTGAAGATTCTTCTGGAAACATTCTCGGACAAAGGCCCAGACTTCATAATAAATTCAGGTGTTGTTCAGACACTCAACAAATCCCTTCAAGAGTTAGGAGAGACCCTCATTGATAAGAGAAAAGTAAAATCTAAGCACTATGCCACATCAAAGGTTAGAAAGATTTCCCCATTTGTGAAACGTACAGTTTCTGTTGCTGCTCTTTCATCAGAAAATTATAATGTTATTGACAAATCAGTCCATCAAAATATCAAAAGTAACTTTTTGAGTTGCACGAATAGAACGAAACAGGTAATGGTTCTAACATGTTCACTCTAAAATTGCAGTGTTAGGAAGATAATGTGTGAATTTAATGTACTTAACCACATGGTCCGGAAGTAAAAAAGAAATTTTGGAAATTCCATATTGAAAACCAGGAAAAAGGAAAGTTAGCGGGGCGATGCCGGGTATAAAAAATTGTGTGAAGATTATGAATCAAACGGAAATAAAACAAAGATTTCAAGAAAACTAACATTGTGTAACCTTAATGAAGCTTACAAACACTTCAAACACAAGTTTCCTAGTATAAAAATATTCTACTTGAGAATGATATATGCCAAACAAATATGGTTTTCCCTAACTTCAAATGAAAAACTTATCCCATTATTTGAATGAACAGTTTTACTTTATTCTCATTAATACTGTGCACTTTCTTTAAGTTAGTGTTTATAATTATTTTCACGGAAATGTAAAAATTAGCATTTTTATGATATTCAGCTAATTACCATACATTGTATTCATGGAACAATCAAGCTTTAGTTTTAATTTTTTTTTTTTAACAATGGAAATTGATATTTTTCCATGTGATTTTCAAGAATACTAAATATTCGTGGAATAAGTTTGAAAACTTTAAAATACGTACTTTCTGAAAAATTATAAATTTCTTATTTTTTTAGAATTCGGCAAAACATATTTCGATTAGTCTACAGTATGTTCTATATCACTAGAAAGGGCGTGGAAAATGGTTCCAAATGGGGCCTCTCCCAGTTCTCTAGCTCAATTAGGCTTGTAGAGCAATTGAAAAAATTTTCAGTTTGTTACGGCCAATTGTTACAGTTTTCTGCAATTATTACTTGTGGTATCTCTTGCTTCCGTAAGTTTCTGATACGGGTTGCGCCTTTTCGATGCGCATGAGAGATTCTGCTTTTAGTGTCGAGTTGAACAGGTGAATAAGTTACTCCGTTTTCGCTTTTCAATCACGTTTATCGAGGATATACACAGAAATTCGACTGTGGGAAGCGTAATAGTATCGTTGTATAAATCTGGAAGTTTCGCTGCCTCAATTTTACTGTTCGAACTATCGCCCACGCTTTTCCCGTGGGTTATTTTCTCTTTCACGTTGTTATAGGGAACAAGTATAGGCTGGTATAATCAGTATAGGACTAGCAGAGAACAGAGATTGAGAACAAAAGAGAAAAGAAAACTGAATTATAAATGGTGTCGACTTGAAGATTGATGCTTACAGCTATAATTTGCGAGCCGATAAGAATTAAAGTTTAGAAATGATTCTGCTGAAATCTGCTCTTCGAAAGCAACAATTTGATGTATAACACGAATCACATTTGACTATATCGATTTTTCATAAAAGTTCAAAGGGGTACGCTTTGAAAAATGAACAAAAATATAACTTTGACAGATTTGATTGAAATTCCGTAGATGCACATTTTCGACGGCGTGGAAAACGATTTTAAAGTCAAAATCGACGTAATAGTTTCTGTTTGTTCATTATCGCCGCTCGAATTGGTGGAAAATGTCGATTTCTTAATAATTATCTAATTTTTAAGGGACCTTTCATTTTCACAATCTTAAACCAACTAATTTACAGACCTAACTAAAGAATGGGAGAGGGTACGATCTGTTGGTTTAATTAGAAATCATTAATTTTTGTACCAGACTCACATTCTCGGGAAAATAACACAGAAACCAGGAAATTTCTGATTCCTACAGCTATAATTTGCGAGCCGATAAGAATTGAAGTTTAGAAATGATTCCCCTGAAATCTACTCGTCAAGAGCTTCAATTTAATGTATAACACAGATCACTTTTAGCGATTTCGATTTTTCGTAAGAGTTCAAAGGGGTACCCCTTTGAAAAATTAACAAAAATCTAACTTTGACAGATGTCACTGAAATTTCGTGAGTGCACGTTTCCGATGGCGTAGAAAACGATTTGAAAGCCAAAATCGACGTAATAGTTTCCGTTTATTCATTATCGCCGCTCGAATTGGTTGAAAACGTCTATTTCTTGATAATCATCTAGTTTTTAAGCAACCCTTCATTTCCACAATGTTAAACCAACCAATTTACAGACCTAACTAAAGGATGGGGGAAGGTACGACCTGTGAGTTTAATTAGAAATCATTAATTTTTGTACCAGACTCACATTCTCGGGAAAATAACACAGAAACCAGGAAATTTCTGATTCCTACAGCTATAATTTGCGAGCCGATAAGAATTGAAGTTTAGAAATTATTCTCCTGAAATCTACTCGTCAAAATCTTCAATTTGATGTATAACACGAATTACTTTGGGCTATATCAATTTTTCGTAAAAAGAAAAAATTAACAAAAATCTAACTTTGACAGATGTCACTGAAATTTCATGGGTGCACGTTTTCGATGGCGTAGAAAACGATTTGAAAGTCAAAATCGACGTAATAGTTTCCGTTTATTCATTATCGGCGCTCGAATTGGTCGAAAGCGTCTATTTCTTGATAATCATCTAATTTTTAAGGGACGCTTTATTTCCACAATCTTAAACCAACTAATTTAGAGACCTAACTAAAGCAAGCAAGAGGATTTTTCTAATTACGTTCTGCTAAAGCTGTAATGTGTCCGTGAAGCCTCTGGAATTCCCACAGTTATCCAGAGTTTTGTAAGCATTATTTAAGTACGGTACAAAGCTAGCTTATTTGAATTTCATTACGATACTATACACCCAAGGGTGTTGACAGTGACAAATAAAGTGCTGTTAAACGTCATTCTCTCGCCTCAAATCATTTCATTTATTTCTTTCATGATATTTTTAAATAGAGTGTACAAGTGATTTTGCTGGTCGCTTCACGACAGGATAAAGACCCAGAACGTAAGCGGTTCGGATAACCTACTGAAGCTGGAGGGTCTCTCTGACTCTAGACACTCAGATGTGATCCAGTTCTATAATTGGAGAGTGGCGCCTTGTTACTAATTTCTCCAACTTTAACCTACGCCGAACTTCCGTATTGGTCACGTTCCTGACTATTCTCTTTTTTATTTCCATCCAAGTCAGTAACAAGTTTTTGGGCAAATTTACATATCTGTAGTTGTAATTAAAAAACGATTTGACATATCTTTATGAAATTTGATATTTTCCAAGTCTATATAAAAATTAAGCCTGCATATAATTTCAAGAAAATCTGAGAAGGGTAGGTTTATAGTGCGCGTTGAGTTGACCTGGAACGACTCAGTTGTAGAACGTCGTTCAAACGATGTGCATTTGTCTTTTTATCGTGACAATGTCAAAAGATTTAAAATGGGGCATAAAAATATTTTGTATAATCCAACAACTGTTTGCTCCATCGAAATAACTGCAGATTGTTGTCCAAAACCAAATTAATGCTAAATTTGTTGGATGTTCCGTTGAGAACATTTTATACTTGATTCAATGTATATACTTTATGGCTTCGGATTTTACGCAAGATTCGTTCTTATCGAAAATCGAAACCAAGAAGTCTTTCTTTAAGAAGAGGATGACAAAGATCACTCCATACATACGAATGTTCGCTACCACTTCTTTCGTTAAGCTCCTTTACCGTCTTTCGACACCGCACTTTCACAACCCTGCTGTCCCAATATTTACTCCGGTGCGGTAGTCCGAACCGGCGGCGCGGCGATTAAACGAGCGGACACAGGCGCGTAGATATACGCCGCCTGAGAAATCGGTAATTTTCTTCGCGGCTCCAAACGAGATGGTCGACCGCCGACCTCGGCGGTGTGATCGCGGCTCGATTTGTACGGCGTGAACCGGGCCGGCCGATCGTGAGCCGAGATGACTTAACAAGATACGGCGGGTGGAATTCCTTAAAATCGGTCCTTGTCGCACGTAACGGGCGGCAGGTTGCTCCGTCTCAACCTCATTATCTCACCTCGTCTGCCCATTCAGCTTGGGAACAACTGCCAAACCAGCCGGGGCCCCGGACACGCACAATCTCAAATATTTACATACCTACACACAACTGCTACTTCTATTTGTCCCGGGTATATCTACGTATGTACGTATGTATGTTGGATTGTACATATGTACGTATGTATTTATATACTGTGGTGGTACGTGGATGGATAGATGACCGAGGATATACGCACGTGAGGTGTATATGTGTGTACATCCATCAAAGTGTGCGTTGAATGTGTGCTTAGAGATATCAATGATTGCTGTGTACCGTTCCATATTTACCGACGGAACGTGTTCTCGATATGACCTTTTTTCTTCTTCTCTCGAAGGGAAGACGAAAATGTTGAAAAATGTCTCGTAGGTGAACGCGGACAAAAATCAACACGTTTACCACTATTGGATCTGCTACCACATATTGTGATTAAAATATCTCGATAAGGCAGGTTATTGGGTTTAAAATATACAGGGCGTTAGAAGCAAAAATTACTATAGTTTTGTTGTGTCGCTTTTCCATCTTTTCTTACTAATGATTCTAGGAAGCATCTGTGTTCCGGAAGATACAATCGGTTATGGTTAGTGCCCTATCTACTTCCTACGTTTGTTACATCAATTGATTTTAATTCATTTTGTAATAGCACGATGCTAATTACGCTTAACGTATATACACTATCGGCCATAAGTGTTTAACAACCCTCAAAAACAAATCAAATATTAATTATAGAACAGAGCTTTATTCTGTACAGCTCTCACAATATAAGTTGGCGAGCGGTGGGGATGCGCCGTAAACGTATTTAGGACACGTACCTCCCACCTGTCTGATTCGGATAGTGCATATGAATTACCATTGTCGCATCAATATGAGTTCCGTATGGAAAGGACGAATGATAGGCAATATATCCCTCCTCTATCTGCGCGAACTCACTCCCACCCTTCGCCAATTTATATTGCGGGAACTGTACTTATATATATACATATACACTACCGTCCATAAGTTTGGAAGCAAGGTGAAATTCCTTTAAAATTATACAACTGTTACGCATATCGTGAAATCGTTAATCCCTATTGTAAATTATTCTATGCAATTATAAAATCGTTACTCATAATCCGTAAATTCCAAACATTTAGGTACAAATTTCACTCGAATACGTTTTATTGCTCTTTTCCAAGAGTACAGCTATTATTTGGCGATGATGAGTAGGACACCTGCAGTAATTGCTTTCGGTCAAACGGTTTAGTATTACTTCAGTAATCGTTGAGTGCGTGTGGTAGAAGTATTAAAACTTTTGTGTCGTATCGGTTTCCTTTGCGGAATTAGTGTTTTGAATTCAGTGCGGAATTAAAACAATTTGGTGAAGTACTGAGCGTAAAAATGCCAAAACGCAAACAGTTGACTGCAGAACAACGTTGTACGATTTGTACTCTCCGCGGCGAAGGATATACCGAAAGAGAAATTTCACAACGGTTGGGAATTTCACCGAAGGGTGTGCATTATACCTTGGCCCGGAGAAGAGAGACCGGGCAAAATCTTGATAGGAGACGAAGTGGGCGGCCACGGGTGACTTCTGCAGCTGATGACAGATTCATTGTAACAACTTCTAAACGAGATCGACGTCTAACAGCACCGGACATCGCACCGCGCGTCAATACGCAACGAGAAACAAATGTTTCTGTTACCACCGTCAAGAGACGGTTATTGGCAGCTGGCTGGGTGCGTCGGCCGCAAAACCGTTTTTGAAACATGTGCATAAGCAGAAAAGGCTAACTTGGGCAAGAGAACATGCAAACTGGTCACTGGAGGATTGGAAGACAGTGTTATGGACCGACGAATCTAAATTTGAACTATTCGGTACGAAACGGAGAGTTTTTGTTCGTCGGCGACCCGGGGAAAGAGTCAGTGAGGCCTGTTTAGTGCCGTCTGTTAAACACGGAGGTGGTAGCGTTATGGTTTGGGGTTGTTTTGCTGGAAGAACGACGGGTGATTTAGTAAAAATTAGTGGTACAATGCGGAAAGAAGAGTATTTGAATATTCTGCAGAATCATGGTTTTCCGTCTGGAAGCCGTCTTGTTGGCGAGCCGTTTGTGTTTCAGCAAGATAATGACCCCAAACATACGGCTCGAATCTGCAAGAACTTTTTAGAGGAGAAAGCAGCATTAAATCAACTAAAGTTAATGGTTTGGCCTCCTCAAAGTCCGGATTTGTCCCCTATTGAGCTCTTGTGGGATGAACTTGATCGAAGGGCTAGACAGCAACAGCCTCAAAACACCCAACAGCTATGGGAATATTTACGGACCGCATGGCAACAAATTGACGAGAACTGCCTTGAAAATTGCTTCGAAGAATGCCAAAAATTTGTGGAGCAGTTATTAAAGCTAAAGGTGGTCATATAGACGAAAATAGACTTACTACCTAATATATTATTATATTTTTGAATAAATTTACTGTTTATGGATGATAGTGACGTATGTTACATACATTCATTAATAATCACAATAAAAATTTACTTTATCTGTTTTTGTAAAATCCGTTGTTGGCGTCGCTGCTTCCAAACTTTTGGACGGTAGTGTATCTTAGCCCCCTCCGCCGCTTTCGCAGCGTGGGAGATTCGGAGTCTATTTTTCTATTCTTCAATGAATTCTTTCCACTTCTTCTTATCATATATCTGTTGCGTCCCTTGGTGTTTTTCTTTTCTTACTCAGGATCTCCTCAACGCATTTGTTGTATGTCTGCTTTGGTCTTCTTCTATTCTCTTGTTTTTTTTGGTTCCCGCTATCCACGCTTGCTTCACACGTCTATTCTTTTCTAATCTTTGTAGGTGGCCCCACCATCCTAGCTCTTTTGTTTCTATATATTTCGACATAGGCTGTATTTCCAATTCTTATCGTATCTTCTCGCTCCTTATTCTGTCCAGTTTGGTTACCCCTCTTACTCTTCTTAGGAATCTCGTCTCCGCCGCTTGTAGTTTACTTTTATCCTTTTGTGTTAGTATCCATGTTTCGCATCCAAAAGGTAGAACTGAGCGATATATGGTTTTGAATACGCGGGGCTTGGTTGATTTGGATACTATTTTATTATTTATGATGATGTTTTTAAGTGACTGATATAATTTTGCCGCTTTCTCTATTCTTTTGTTTATTTCTGTTTCCATTCTTCCGCTACTCTTTATTTATACCCCTAAGTACTGAAAGTTGGTCACTTGCTTTATTTCTTCATTATCAATTCTAACCTTCATTGACTTTGTTGTGCCACTATCATCACCTTGGTTTTATCCTTGTTCATTTCCATTCCAGCTCTTACTAGTTCTGCGTTCCATACTTCCAAATTCTTTTGTAGACTATTATCTGAATCTGCCATAATCACCACGTCGTCGGCAAAAGCTCGAGATCTCGATTTCCCTTCCCCCTTCTTCTTCCCTGCTCGTTCACTTTTCCTGATTATATCGTCCATGTACGTAATAAACAGCGTTGGGCTTAGAGCTCCGCCTTGTTTTAGTCCGCTTCTGGTTTTAAATAAATCTGAATTTTGCTTGTTGTGGATTATTGCATTGGTATTACCTTCGTATATATTAATAATTCTTCTCATTTTGTTGCTAATTGTTTGTCTTTTAATATTTTCCATAGCTCTTTGCGCGGTACCATGCCGAATACTTTTCTCATATCTACGAATGCCAGATAGATTGGTTTGTTGGGCGGGTGCGTCATTTCTATGAGCCATTTGATTCTGAATATGTGGTCTTGGATATTTCCTCCTTTTCTGACACCAGTTTGTTCTTGTGACAGCTGTTTTCCATTTTATGTTTTAGCCTTATATTTATTATTTGTGCGTATATTTTGACTCCTACGCTTATTACATTAATGCCTCTGTAGTTGTCGCAATCCTCAGGGTCTCCTTTCTTATGCATTGGTAGTATTAGAGCAGTTTGCAAATCCTCCGGTGTCCTTCCTTCTCTCCAGGCCTGGTTAATTATTTGTAATAATTCTTTTCTTCCATTATCTCCGAGATTCTTAATCATTTTACCTTCGATTTTGACTCTCCCCCCCTGTTGCCTTTCCATTTTTTAGTTTCCGAATAACTTCTTCAAGCTCTTCTGCTGTTATTTCCTCTACCTCTCCTTCGCTTTTTTCGTCATCTGTCTCGTCCGTTGATTCTTCCTCTTCTCCCTTGTCCATAAGCTCCTTGAAATACTTCTTCCAGCTGCTTCTTATATCTTCGTCCACCGTTAAGATTTCCCCCTGCTCATACTTATTGTCTTATAAAATAGTTTTATATTTGCTTTATTATTTTTTCCATCTTTTTTCCAAATTTTATCCACTCATCTTTTTTAGCATTTACCTACTATCAATTATTTGGTTTCTCTCCGTTCTATTTTACATTCGTTATAACTTGATGTCAACTTTGTGCTCAAATATCTCTGCAATGCTTTCTTTTTAGTTTTAATTTGTGCTCTTATTTTTCTGTCCACCTGTACTTAATTGTGTAAAAACAATACGTTTGTTAACACATCACTCAATAAGTTCGTCGGATAGCATATTTTTAAAAAGTACCAACCTTCAAATGATAGGATAAGTCTAGGAAAGACAGACCACATTTTTGAAAAAATCGATAACTTTTGAAAGATTTGACTGATTTTACAAAAAGTAATTGCAACTCATTACTTACGTTCTATTGTACATCTAGATATAACAACCACAAAAAAGAACGTCCAAAACCGCAAACAATTTAACAAAAGAAAAATCTACCTAGCGGATCATCTCTCCTTTATAGAGTAGGACAGATGGACTACCCGATGTATACATACCCTGCTTTGTGAAACAACTCAATTTCGATCGTAATTTTTTCTAAAAGTTGAAAATAAGTATTGACAACTTGTTTTGATATTACTTGCGAACGAGCAAGAGACACGCCTTCTGACTTTCTTACAGATAGCTTCGGATGACGTCGTAGAAACTTCTTGAATCAAACGTAACCAGCCTTTCCACTTTCTTTCTCAAATTTATGTTTGATGCCCATCTTCTATGTCAAATCATAAGCCATCGTGCGCACGGCGGCGTCTGTAGTAGGTGAAAATCCAACGGCTTGAAGTTTCCTTATATGTGTCACTAGTTTCGTTTCAGCTGCAGCACCTGCAGTCGAAGAAGGGCCTAGGCGGTTTTCTTTGAAAATATTATGTTTTTTCATTCTTCTGTTGAATGGAACTGCACTTGCACTGCTTCTACTGCTTTTTAAAGTGAATCAGTTGTCCACCGGTTTTTACTGCCTTTTCTGACATGAAAATTAGGCATATTGCTGAAAGATAGCAAATTGGATTTCGTGAGTTAGTCATTATCTGCTTTGCTAACATACCTAAATAATTAGCTTGTAAAATTTAAACGTTCTTGTAGCAATTAAATAGTTCTTATTCAGGTTGATTCAACTTTATAGATAAATTAAGTTGGTCCAACTATCCTCGATATAAATGGTCCGTCTCCCCTAAAACTGCAGTACAGCGTTTTGTGAGGTTAGGCACATTTGAAACGTAAATACTAACCTAACAAATTAGATACTTCCAAATAAAACTTACCACAACAACGCAGTTGTTTAAAAGTCCCACTGTGGAAAAAATTAGCACCGTATTCACCCCTTTCTACCTAAAATACTTCGGCACTGATAAAATGACCGACAAACTGTAAGAACAATCATTATGCGAATCGTAGCGCCCTCTATTAATGCTTACTCTGATATCAACCACCGGTTCACCCCTCTTCGTGGTACACATCTCCTCGACTTACCGTACGTGTTAAAAATTTATGACATTCTGACGTTTACTTTAGAAGTTGCAACAGTTTCAGTGATTCTACTGTAATTTCTAAAACAATGGAAAAATCGGAAATTCATGTGTTGATAAAGCATTGCTTTTTAATGGGGAAAACTACGGTTCAAGCAAAGCGATGACTTGACAAGAGTTACTCGGACTTTGCTCCATCGAGACAAATGGTAGAAAAGTGGTTTGTTGATTTTAAGCGCGACCATACAAACACCGATTGTGCTGAACGCTTTGGTCGTCTAAATTCGGCAATTGTTCCAGACAACATAAAAAAATCCAGAAAATGGTTTTGGCGTTAGGTGAAATAGGTGACACCTTAAAGATATTAAAGTACCGTGTTTGTTCCCAGTCAAACAAAACCAACAACGCGTCGACGATAAAAACAATTTTTTATACGGTGTGGCTAGAACATGGCTCCATCACTACACTCCAGAGTCAAATCGCCAGTCCAAAGCAACCAAAAACGCAAATGTCAGCTGGTAAGTTTTTGGCCTTCGTACTCTAGGATGCGCACGGTATTATATTCATCGATTACCTTGAGAAAGGAAGAACGATCAATAGTGGATATTATACGCCGTTATCGTTGCGTTTGAAGGAAGAAATTGCCGAAAAACGACCCCAAATGAAGAAAAGTGCTCTTTCACCAAGACAATGTACCCATGTCACAAGTGCATCGCAACAATGACAAAATTGCATGAATTGCACTTTGAATCCCGCTCCATCCGCGGTATTCTTTGGATCTGGCTCCCAGCGACTACTACCAGTAAAGAGAATGCTCCAGGGAAAACGATTTGGCTCCAATGAAGAAGTGATTACCGAGACTGAAGGATACTTCGAGGGCAAAGATAAATCGCTTTAGAAAATAGGAATCGAAATGTTAGGGAAGCGTTGGAAAGAATGCATCATCCTTGAAGGGGACTGTGTTAATGAGTAAAGTAGAATTTTTCTAAAAGTGGTTGTTTTATTAGTCATCCTATGAACTTATTAAGTGATGTGTTAACTTGCTGACAAAGATAAATATAGATTAACTTAAATCCACGGTGTGTCAATACGCCTACCTTTCAAATTTAATACAACCGTACACAATCTCGGCATTCTTGCTAACAGCTTCTATTTTCCTCCACGCATCTTGTAGTTGCGCCTAAGGCATTGTTGCCGATGTTAGAGCCAATTTTCAATTTTGAGATGTGGACTTTTGGGCGGCCATTTCATAACAACGATTTTCCCTTTGAGCTCCATTTGTTCTAAATAGTCAGGGTGCTTTTGATCATTGTCGTGCTGGAACACGAAGTTTTCATCCGTTATTTTTGTTCCGAATGAAATGGCATTCCTCTCCAAAATCTCCCTCTAGCCTTCTTTTTCGGAGGATAACATCTATCTTGATCAAATCGCCCGCAGAGGTATCGCTAAAACAACCCCAAATCATGACGCATCACCCACCATGTTTTATTATTGATGTAATACAGGATTCAAGTGCTCGTTTCTTTTTCGATCTACGAACAAATGTTTGAATCAAAGGTGAGAAATTTAGATTCGACGCTAACTGATTTTGGCCGCGAAATATTCAGTTCGGCAGAAATTTCTGGCCCTGTTTTTCGTTCTTTTGCTTGTTATTACCATTTCGCGATTTTCTACTGGTGTTGTTATTTTTGGTCGCCCGGATCGCTGTTTATTTGACACCAATTTCAGTAATTTAGCAATTTCTCGGTTTCTTTTACCGATGTTGATACCACTATTTGAGCACGCACTTTTATAGGTAATTCCTTTCTTACCGACATCATTTTAACGTTACTCGCGGTTTCTAAAACATTGCACAAACTCTTCACTATTCACTGCTTGCAACACGAAAGCTGAATGCAAACTAAATTTCTCATTATATTGAAATGCGTGTCGTCTATTATTATATTTTATAACCGCAGAAGGGTCAGTTTCAATATATTAATTTGAATTACGTACGCACAGAACATTACAGAGGCATTTTAATCCATCTCGTATTTACAGTTTAATAATACGAATATTGACAAAAACAAAAAGAAAAACAATTACAAACGTCAAACGTTTGAAAAACACAAATATGTATCTACTCGGAGGTTATCTCGTAATTATCAATGACTTTTAAGCGAAGCTACAATTTTACAGATATCTTTAGGATATCAGAAGAACTTTAATTCTGGACAAATAACGAGAAATAAAACTAGGATGATCGAACTTAAGCTTCGTTTGCGTGAAACACTTGCATACTCAGTGGAAATAACTAACTAAGAAAATTATTCTCAATCCTCTAGAAACCCTAGAATACATAAACCTGTCGTTTAGAGGGCTGTCACCTTCGAAACGACTTACAACTTTCTCCAACTTTTGCAGTCATAAAATTTTGCTACAATTACCACTCTATTAAACAAAATCTGATATTTCTCAGCTGGTTTAGGATAGTTTCTAATGACAACCGAATTGCAATTATCGTAATTTACCGTATTTGCGCAATGAAGTTTCCGTAAATTACCGGCTGGCTAATACGTTATTCTAAGAAAAAGATTAAATATGCATTTAGAGAAACCCCTTTATAAGAAATATTGTAAAAGCGCAAACAACACATATAAATGTAACGTATTAGTCACACGTGATCGTTTAACCAAAAAGACTTGTGCTGTTAGCGTTTTCAAAATCAAAAAATTTAAATTCGAACTTGCACGCTTTATTTGCTAATTTATATTTTAAACGTAATCCGATTGTCCAAGCATTTAGAGAATAAATTTAAAGAATGGGTTGCCTTAATGAAATCAAGACACAAATACGACAGAGCTCCAAAGGATTAGGAATAACGAAAATAGAAGCAATAAGTATAAGTAAGTAAAGAAGGAATTTTGAATTCTTTAGCAAGAGCATGTTTTACTAATAATAATAATGCTGAGGCGTCTACGCTTCTTGAAGGAACATGGGATGAATCATCGAAGAATGATGGGGCATGCAAAGGAGAGGCATCAAGGACCACATATCTTCGCTCTCACACACATAAGAAATATTGTAAAAGCCCAAACAACACACATAAATGTAACGTATTAGTCACTCGTGATCGTTGTGTTTTCATTGTTTGCGTTTCTCGTTCGTTTATAATTTGAATGTTTAGTGTTTACAATGCAATGGGGCGGAAAGGTATAATCAAAGAAACTTGTGTTGTTAGCGTTTTTAACATAAAAAAAAAAATTAAATTCGACCTTGCATGTTCAGTTCACAAATTTATACAAATGTTAAATGTAACTCGAATGTCCAAGCATTTAGAGAATAAATTTAAAGAATGGGTTGCCCTATTGATATACATATATGTTTAGCACGAGAGGTCCTACAGGTCCAAGGCTGGATCGGTTACTGCCCTCCACTTCATCCTGTTTGCAGCCCCTTCTTCCCAGTCTCCAATGCACATTCCTCTCAGGTCCTCTTGCTCCGCATCCAGCCATCTTGATCTTGGCCGCCCTCTTCTCCTCTTACCACTCACTCCTCTCCGCAGCACTGTCTTAGGTGTTCTTCCTTCAGAGAGCCTCATTACATGACCCAACCATCGAATACGTTGGGACTTCACCATAGATGTTATGCTGGGTTACCCATACATGTTCAATACCTCACTGTTGGATCTTCTCTCCCACTTCTCGCCCTTCTTCTTACCACCGTAGATCCATCTTAGGATATTGCTTTCCCACACTTCCAAACGATCCTCTCCCTTTTCTTTCAAAACCCGCACATCACTCCCACACATAACAACCGGTTTTATTACTGTTTAATATATACGCACCTTCGCGCTACGCGACACATTTTTCGACTTTAATGTTCTTAACAATTCGCCTGCACACCTATTTCCCTTTGTCCCAATGATATAAAGAGACAAATACGACAGAGCTCCAAAGGATTAGGAATAACGAAAATAGAAGGAATAGTATAAGTGAGTAAAGAAGGAATTCTGAATTCTTTAGCAAGAACATGTTTTCATCGAAGAATGATCGGGCATGCAAAGGAGGGCATCAAGGACCACCTATCTTCGCTCTCACACCAGGTTGCTGCGTACCAATCCATTCTGGAGTGATACGTCATGATTAGTGAGCATCACGAATTACACAACCGCATTACTACTCCTTGTTGTAATATTCCACTAAATTTTACTGGAATTGGCAGAAATCTATTAAATTATTTGCTTTTACAAAACAATATTTGCAAATAAATCAATTTGTTTAGCATATTCTAAAACGATTAGATTTCCAAATGATGGTTTGGGGTAATGAATGAGTAGTTTACTCTAGTAATGGACACGGAATATAAGAAAGAGCAATGCTCCTTCTGATGATTTCAGATAACTACGAATAATTTTGGATAGTTTTTCCTATGATTTTATGATGATCCTATGATAATTCCTGATGATTTACAATCAGTCCTGATTATTTCGCATCATCTACAATGATTTCCTGACAATTTCGGATGAATATTGACCATTTTCAAATGGTTTCGGGTAATTTACCTGATAAATTTCGACGATTTCTGACAGTTTCCTTCAATGGCAAAAACCAGCGGTAAGTTGGGGTTAGATGGAGCTCGAGCGCCAAAGCGGCAAGAAGATCATGGATATGTATACATCCTTGTTGAGCGAAACTACTTTTATAGTCGTAGATAGTAAAATTCTATTTCTCGTTTTTTCCAGAAGTTGTTGAATCTACTCTTATATTAATATCAGCGCTTAACGCTATTCTATTCAAAGACCGTCCAATTTTACAATGTCCAAATTTACGATACGATTTATACAGCAACAATTATAATCTTCGAATAATCAGTTTTTAATTACATACATTTTACTACCACCCCGTCTTTCTCCATAATTTTTCCTTCGTAATTTACGTCACACCTAATAAATATTAATAAACGAACGAACGGATCCCATCCGAACAGAAAACAGGTACCCCTTATACAAAGCCGTACGTACTCCCGCCGGATAGACACGACACGAGAAAGGAATCTTTTCTCTCGAGTGATTTGTTTTCCGGGAGGTACGCACACAACATTCTGTAAACGTATAATGCTAAGTAAATGGGGGTGGGTCCTTCCTGGAACCTCGAAGCCACCCAGTTTTTAACAAACCCCGCTGTCGAAAGATCCTTCAACTTCTATTCGTTTTACAAGAAACGATTCTATCATGCACTTGTGTGAGTCTGTGTGTGTTTGTGTGTGTGTGTGGTTTTTGCGTCTGCGGTACTACAAATATGTATGTATGTATGTGTTTATGTTTTCGAGTTCGTGTTACGTGTCCCAAAGATTGTTACTTATAGTTTGTAATGATATTTCTTCAAAATTAAATTAATTTCAATCAATAATTTATATGATATAGAATAATGGAGAATAACTGTCGTTGTTTTAATAAAAAAACGATTTCTTTTCCCAACAGCAACCTAATTATCAAAAAGCAGAGTCAGTAGCGACTGCATTTGAGGATATCATAAATTCCATTATTGATGAACGAGATGAACAGATAACAGATTCCAATGAACCTGCTTGAGCCCACAACCAGTAAAGCATTCGATACAGCTAACCACATTGTATTAACTAATTCAAAAACTGGAGTACTAGGAACACGTACCTGAGTTATTTAAATCGTACTTCTGTCAAAGAAAATAATTTGTGGAATATAATGAACAAGCCTAGCTCCTTGATGTTTCATATGGCGTTCCTCAAGGATTGGTCCTGGCACCACTTATTTTGTAATATACAGAGTGAGTCCTTGCGGATTTCAGGAACCAGCGGAAATACAAAGACGATTAAATAGGGAAAGAATTGCAGCTTTACGAGCTCAATTTCATGAGATATCTCGCAAAAATAGAAAAGAAAAACAATTACAAACGTCAAACATTTGAAAAACACAAATATGTATCTACTCCGAGGTTATCTTGTAATTATCAATGACTT
Organism: Chrysina gloriosa; assembly: GCA_038088585.1. Taxonomy (NCBI): domain Eukaryota; kingdom Metazoa; phylum Arthropoda; class Insecta; order Coleoptera; family Scarabaeidae; genus Chrysina; species Chrysina gloriosa. The sequence continues at coordinate 14,493,937 of CM076087.1, read as the reverse complement.
TTAAGCGAAGCTACAATTTTACAGATATCTTTAGGATATCAGAAGAACTTTAATTCTGGACAAATAACGAGAAATAAAACTAGGATGATCGACCTTAAGCTTCGTTTGCGTCAAACACTTGCATACTCAGTGCAAATAACTAACTTAGAAAATTATTCTCAATCCTCTAGAAACCCAAGAATACATAAACCTGTCGTTTAGAGGGCTGTCACGTTCGAAACGACTTACAACTTTCTCCAACTTTTGCAGTCATAAAATTTTGTTACAATTACCACTCAATTAAACAAAATCTGATATTTTTCAGCTGGTTTATGATGGTTTCTAATGACAACCGAATTGCAATTATCGTAATTTACCGTATTTGCGCAATGAAGTTTCCGTAAATTACCGGCTGGCTAATACGTTATTCTAAGAAAAGAGATTATATATGCATTTAGAGAAACTCCTTTATAAGAAATATTGTAAAAGCGCAAACAACACACATAAATGTAACGTATTAGTCACACGTGATCGTTTAACCAAAAACTTGTGCTGTTAGCGTTTTCAAAATCCAAAAATTTAAATTCGAACTTGCACGCTTTATTTGCTAATTTATATTTTAAACGTAATCCGATTGTCCAAGCATTTAGAGAATAAATTTAAAGAATAGGTTGCCTTAATGAAATCAAGACACAAATACGACAGAGCTCCAAAGGATTAGGAATAACGAAAATAGAAGCAATAAGTATAAGTAAGTAAAGAAGGAATTTTGAATTCTTTAGCAAGAGCATGTTTTACTGATAATAATAATGCTGAGGCGTCTACGCTTCTTGAAGGAACATGGGAAGAATCATCGAAGAATGATGGGGCGTGCAAAGAAGAGGCATCAAGGACCACATATCTTCGCTCTCACACCAGGTTGCAGCGTACCAATCCATTCTGGAGTGATACGCAATGATGTGGTGAGAATCACGAATTAGACAATCGCATTATTACTCCTTGCTCCTTAACCCACAAAATTTTATTGGAACTGGCAGAATTGTATTAAATTATTTGCTTTTAGATAAACAATACTGGCGAATAAATCAATTTGTTAATGAAAAATAGCCTATTTTAAAACGATTGGATATAGATAGGATACAGAGTGAGTCCTTGCGGGTTTCAGGAACCAGCGGAAATACAAAGACGATTAAATAGGGAAAGAATTGCAGCTTTACGAGCTCAATTTCATGAGATATCTCGCAAAAATATTTTGTCTTGTCATTTTGTTTGGTGCCAATGGCTTTGTTATTCTTGACTTTTAAGAGGAAGAAACACCGGCAGATAATTATATGCTTAATAATACAGTCTAAACGATTTTTTTATTTAAGCTATAATTCTTGAGTTATGATACAAACTTGTGCTTGTTTTAATGGGTAATAGACAGATCCGGGAATCAAGGTGGCCATGTAAGCAGCGCGTTTCTTCCTATCAATAAATTCGAGAATTTTTGATTAAAATGACTTCGTTAGCTGATTGTGTGGTGCCCCATCGTGTTCAAATCATTTGAGCATACCACGTATCTGTAAGGGCAGCTCATCCAAAATATTATCAAATATTTCAACACAAAATGAAGATAACGATTATTATAATGATTAGGATGTAGTGCTTGTGCAACTTAGATTTATAGAGATCAAACCTATGATTTCTCAGACTCGTACATCTGACGTGCCTGCTTCTGTTTCAATTTCTCGGGGTGAAATCGTTGGAGTTTGCATTACACGTGCCAACACGTGCCAACACGTGCCAACACGTGCCAACACGTTTGCCTGTGCCTCTTCATTAACGTCCCTTGCAGTCATATTTGTTTTACAGAAAGAACCATATTCTCCAAAATTATCACACAGTCTCCTAAAGGTAAGTAGAGAAAGCTGGCGACAATCAAAATACCATTAGAAATATTATTCTGCAGCTTGCACGGCATTTTTATAAAACGTAACACTTAATTTTATCACGCATTTCTTGATTCCACGAATAGATATTGACAATTACCAAACCTCAACCAACATTAATTATAAAATAAGTGATTTGCAAAACAGAACAATGCGAAAGGAAATGAAGTGAAGTTAGACAAAACAAAGCAAAACTGGACGAAGGTGAACGAAACTAACCGAATAAATGCGGAACTAAACGAAACTAAACGAAATAAAGCGATGTCAAAGGTAATAAAGTTAAGTTAGACAAAATAAAGGGAAACTGAATGAAGGTGGACGAAACTAACCGAATGGATGCGGAACTAAACGAAACTAAGCAAAACAGAATGATATGAAAGGAAGTGAACTGAAGTTCGGCAAAATAAAACGAAACTGGGCGAAGGTGAGCAAAACTAACCGAAACAATGCGGTACTAAAAGTTAAGAAAGATGTCAAAGGGAATAAAGTAAACTTAGACAAAACAAAGCAAAAGTGGACGAAGGTGAACGAAACTAACCGAATAAATGCGGAACTAAACGAAACTAAACGAAATAAAGCGATGTCAAAGGAAATAAAGTTAAGTTTGACAAAATAAAGGGAAACTGAATGAAGGTGGACGAAACTAACCGAATGGATGCGGAACTGAACGAAACTAAGCAAAACAGAATGATATGAAAGGAAGTGAACTGAAGTTCGGCAAAATAAAGCGAAACTGGGCGAAGGTGGGCGAAACAAACCGAAACGATGCGGTACTAAAAGTTAAGAAAGTTGTCAAAGGGAATAAAGTAAACTTAGACAAAACAAAGCAAAAGTGGACGAAGGTGAACGAAACTAACCGAATAAATGCAGAACTAAACGAAACTAAACGAAATAAAGCGATGTCAAAGGAAATAAAGTTAAGTTAGACAAAATAAAGGGAAACTGAATGAAGGTGGACGAAACTAACCGAATGGATGCGGAACTAAACGAAACTAAGCAAAACAGAATGATATGAAAGGAAGTGAACTGAAGTTCGGCAAAATAAAACGAAACTGGGCGAAGGTGAGCGAAACTAACCGAAACAATGCGGTACTAAAAGTTAAGAAAGATGTCAAAGGGAATAAAGTAAACTTAGACAAAACAAAGCAAAAGTGGACGAAGGTGAACGAAACTAACCGAATAAATGCGGAACTAAACGAAACTAAACGAAATAAAGCGATGTCAAAGGAAATAAAGTTAAGTTTGACAAAATAAAGGGAAACTGAATGAAGGTGGACGAAACTAACCGAATGGATGCGGAACTGAACGAAACTAAGCAAAACAGAATGATATGAAAGGAAGTGAACTGAAGTTCGGCAAAATAAAGCGAAACTGGGCGAAGGTGAGCGAAACAAACCGAAACGATGCGGTACTAAAAGTTAAGAAAGATGTCAAAGGGAATAAAGTAAACTTAGACAAAACAAAGCAAAAGTGGACGAAGGTGAACGAAACTAACCGAATAAATGCGGAACTAAACGAAACTAAACGAAATAAAGCGATGTCAAAGGAAATAAAGTTAAGTTAGACAAAATAAAGGGAAACTGAATGAAGGTGGACGAAACTAACCGAATGGATGCGGAACTAAACGAAACTAAGCAAAACAGAATGATATGAAAGGAAGTGAACTGAAGTTCGGCAAAATAAAGCGAAACTAGGCGAAACTAACCGAAACAATGCTGTACTAAAAGTTAAGAAAGATGTCAAAGGGAATAAAGTAAACTTAGACAAAACAAAGCAAAACTGGCCGAAGGTGAACGAAACTAACCGAATAAATGCGGAACTAAACGAAACTAGACGAAATAAAGCGATGTCAAAGGAAATAAAGTTAAGTTAGATAAAATAAAGGGAAACTGAATGAAGGTGGACGAAACTAACCGAATGGATGCGGAACTTAACGAAACTAAGCAAAACAGAATAATATGAAAGGAAGTGATCTGAAGTTCGGCAAAATAAAGCGAAACTGGGCGAAGGTGGGCGAAACAAACCGAAACGATGCGAAACAAAAGGTTTCTTTTAACTCATAGTGTTAAACCGCTATACCTAGTCTAATCTAAGACTAACCACTAGCTCATTTTTTAACGAAAAAATTACTATCTTAAAACTAATATCAATCTAAGTAATGTCTAGTGACAAATCCTTGTTCTGAATCGGTTAAACCATTGCTCTGCGCTCTTGTATTGCGCTCAGTAAAAGCTAAGAAATTAAATATTAAAGGAGGCAGACGCGACAATTTGTGTTTTTTTAAACAGTTTTTCTTTACAAACAATTTACCTTACATTAGTAATATTTTGTCCTTTCTACTACAGAAAATGTACTGTATTAACATTTACAATTTTTATTCTAACTTCTACGACGTACTTGATTATTGTCTTTAATAATACATGGTACAAATTAGTTTCTAGCCAGGCAAGGCTGAATCCCACAGGCTGAAATTTCAGGGCAGAAATTCAACGAACTTTTTACTTATTCATACGTCGATTCGGGGATAGACTGTATGTGTGGATTTTCCTTGTTACCATTTTAAACTATTGCCTGCTGTGCTGTAATTTGTTCCACGCCGAATATTGTGATGGCTCTTTTTCCGAGGTACGAGGGTTGCCTTTTATGTTTCGGGATTTGGCAACCCTAGTGTTGCAATCTGGCAACTGACAGCTCTATCGTAATGTTGGGCATTTTGAGGTTATACGTACTCAGAACGTTTTGACATACGAGCGCTATTTGTGTTGTTTACAGTAACTTAAAAGATTCATCTCGGCCCAAAAATGGAATTAAATCGTGAACATTTTCGTGCGATTATTTTTTACAACTTTCGACGTGGATTAACTCAGCAACAGTGCATGGATGAACTTAATTCAATTTTTGGCGATGAAGCTCCATCAAGGACCAGTGTTTATCGATGGTATGGTGAATTCAATCGTGGTCGTAATTCACTCCAAGACGAATTTTGTGAAGGTCGTCCAAAATCAGTTGTTGTTCCGAAAACCATTGATGCTGTGCGCGAACTGATATTGCAAGATCGTCAAGTGACCTATCGTGAGATTGAGACGACCTTAGGCATTAGTGGGACCAGCATACATTCAATATTGCATAAACATTTGACTGTCACAAAAATTTGTTCGCGTTGGATCCCACACAATTTGTCAATCGCTCAAAAAAAGGCTCGTGTCGATTGGTCGAAGGAAATGCTCAAAAATACGATCGCGGTGCTTCGAAACACGTCTATGACATCGTGACAGGTGATGAATCGTGGATTTACGCGTATGAGCCCGAAAGTAAACAGCAGTCGACTGTATGGGTGTTTCAAAATGAACCAAATCCAACAAAAGTTGTTCGCGCACGAAACACTTCCAAGCAAATGGTCTCCTGTTTTTTCGGAAAAACTGGACATGTCGCAAGCGTACCACTAGAACAACGCAGAACAGTCAATTCTGAGTGGTACACAACCATTTGTTTGCCAGTTGTTTTCCAAGAAATCAGGAAAACCAACCGCCGAAGACGGATCACTCGTCACCACGACAATGCGAGCTCTCACACATCGGCTCAAACAACTGCATTTTTGAGCACCCAAAACATCGATTTGATGAGTCATCTGCCGTATAGTCCTGACTTGGCACCGAATGACTTCTTTTTATTCCCGTACGTAAAAAACAAACTGAGAGGTCAACGTTTTTCGACACCTGAAGAAGCGGTTAGAATGCATGTTTTGGAAATACCTCAATCAGAGTGGCAAAACTGCTTCGACAATTGGTTCAAACGCATGCAAAGGTGTATAGATCTTCATGGGGAATATTTTGAAAAACAATAAAGTGATTTTCGATGATTAATATTTGTTTTTGTTCTCTAATCCCGAAATATAAAAGGCAACCCTCGTATTGCATTGTATTAGAAGGAAAAATATTCGAAATGAGTATTTTGAAAAGTAGGTTATCATATTCCAAACGTGAGAAGGGAGAGTCTCGCATCATATCGTAGCCTTGCATCCTGTACCTACATATGTACCTATACATTCTAAACGCAAGAGGAAGTCTCGCTAACGAAAAGATCATAAACAATATGAGTCCTGGAGTGTATGAAATTGGTTGTAAATTTTAATTAAAATCAATTATATAGGTCTTGGTTTATAATTATCGTTTTTTTTTCTAGTTTAATAGGTGCAAAAAGACTAGCTCATTGCATTAGCAGTTATATCAAATTAGCGTTTTAATTGCCGCACCTTTTCGCACATCGTCAGGACTAACATGAATTTTCATAAAAATTAAAACCGTTAAATGCAATTTAGAATACTAACGACCAGATTTATTTCAATAACAGCTACGTATGTCTATTTCTGCTCCCGTTTATCTAGATGTGTTGCATGCGTCTATTAATTATCTGATTTCGACATCTTCAATGAATGTTTCTTATTTTTTATTTCAACATTTTCCCTGATTCGATGTGTAATACATCATTACAGACATTTCAACTTTTCACCAAGACTGGGGTTAAAGGGTTAGCAGTCCTGGAAAATTTAAAGAAATTCTACCTCGCACCGATCCGGGTGTAATTTTGCACCTAAAAAAGAAAGCCCTCGGGAATCTCTTCAGACAACGGTCTTAAATTATCGACAACCTCCTCCATCCCTCACACTAAGAGAAAATGTCCTTTCCTTGTTCAAACGGTGAAAAACGTTCAACACTCTCCTAAAAAAATAATTTAAAACAATCGACATCTCGAAAAAACAACGTAAAAGTAATTTGATGACATCACGGTACAGTTACTTATTCTTTATCACTGTGACTTCTATTTGTGATATCTCTGTTTATCTTTTTTTGGTACTTGTCCCAATTCGAACTTGGGACGTCACTCCTTTTATTTTTGGCAGAATCTATAACCGAAACCGATCGAAGGTGAGCGAAACTAACCGAATGGGAGCGGAACTAAACGAAACCAAGCGAGGCCAAAGGAAAAGCAATGTTGTTCGTTGATGTTAAGCGAAAAAAAAAAAAAACCGAACCAGTGCGGATTCATCGCAAGGAAGTAAGCGAAACTACACAAAAGTATAGGTAACTAAACTAATTAACCAAAATCGAGGCGATACACAAATAGCCTAAAATAATCGACCCGCTGAAAGTTCAGAACGACGGCTGGGGTCGGTATTTTAACAAAATTGGTTCCAACAAATGTGACGTTCCCTCTCCTTATATAAACGATATAAAACGGCTGACATCATCTAAAAAGAGATAAAAGGAAGGTGCTCTTGAACCGCTTTCGGACAACGACTTAAAGTTTTCGACATCCTTCATCCCTCACACTAACGATAAGAGGAAATGATCTAGAACAGGGTTTCTTAACCTGTGGTCCGCGAAAAGCTTATAAATTTGTTCATTATTTTTTTTTTGTTGAATGCCACATCTGATCCGTAGTAAAAGACACTAAAAAAATGTAGACCGGGAAATGGGGTCACTTTGAGCAACACCGGTCTAGATCGAGTGAACTTTTCTTTTTTGAAACGGTCTAAAGCAGTGTTTCTCTAACCTCTAACGAATCATTGAGCTCTTCAATTAAACCGTTACGTAGCATTCCTCTCTTCATTTCGAAAAAAAAATGGTTTCTTTCAACCTTGAATTTGTAAGATCATTAACGACTGGACTCTTTAAAGAAGTAACAAACTGTGGAACTGTTGGGTTATTAATGCAGCCAGAACCGAGACGATTTGTACCAAATAAATTTTCAGGCGTATCCTGATTAAAAGTTGGAGGTCGGATACTACTTCATGATTTGCCATATTAAAGTAATAGCTTTAATGGAGTGCATCCAACCAATTTATGATGGTAGCTTTCAACAGATCTGCTTTCTGCCACGCACATAATTCCACACACATCTCGACTTTAGAAATGGTGTTCCAAAAGTCCCCACGTTTGTAACTTCGGATGACGCAGCAGCAGAGTGTCTTTCCGTCTGGTGGCGCTTCCATTAAAGCTATCGAATAGCTCATCAATATCATGGACCAAAGCAGCAGTCTCCAGTGTCTGCTATGGTAACAATCCTGAAAACTATAAATTGAAAGCATTGGTATTATTCATAGGTAGTCAAGTCTATTGTTTATATTTAAACCTAGAGTGGCTTATTCTGCATGACGATGAAACTAATCAAAGAAATGTTTAGAAACACAGGAATTTATTACACCATCGTACAATGGCATGGTCACCACATATGGAACAACGAGGAGAATGCACAAAATCTTGTTGCGTGAAAGCAAAAGTTACTGGAATTTCAAATTCATTCGGTCGTTGGTCCACGTATCAGCTTTTACACCAAGCGCAAGCAAATAGGTCGTCGTATTTTGGCGCTGAAAGTTGATTATGAATAATAAGAGATTGTAATTTCATAATATTATTGCATTCATGTACCGCAATATCGCAACCATACAGTAGTACAAGGTCAGAAAATGCTTCGTCTTTCCTTCCCATTTTTCCAAAATACGTAACAGCGTTGGTTTTATATTCTAAAGTTACAATACCTCCTCCTTCTGGTGTACACTCTTCTTCTTCTGCTTCTATTGCTTCTAACGCTTCTTCTCCTGTGGGCGCATATCCCTCATCTATAAATTCTAGGGAATGTGGTCTGTGTGGTTGCAAAAATTCTAGAGTTGCATCAATTTCCAGTGCAAGCGATGTTTCTCTTTGAACATCGAGAAGGGCATTTTTTATCATGTCGTGCAATTCGATTTCGTTGGTATTCACAAGGGGTCCATTATTATTACTGGCAAATTCGAACGTTACCATCAGTACGTAAACGTAACGAATCGTATTTATAATATACTTATGGCGATCATTTTCAACACCACAGGTCTGATATATAACCAACCAATAACTATTATTCATTTCAAGTTTGATAAGTTATATATACCACTTGCTTTTCTCATTCAGCCTATTTTCTTTTTCTAAAAACATGTTTACTATCGACTGGTCTAATATAGCTTCCTTCGATAACCTACAACTTTTAGATAAGAAACAATCTAATCTAATGAAAAAATCCTGCCTGCTTGATAAACCTTGCCCAAACAAATTTTGCCTTAAAACTTTTTCTCTATCTCTTACCGTTAGCGAGTTATGCGCATCGGCAGAATGCAAAATTTTCCATTTCCAAAATCTCAGTGTTTTTCCTCAGAAAAAAAATGGCGTAGTACATACCGCTATGTGATCTAAATGTTCCCAAAGTTTCATAATTTTTTGAATTTTCGGGTTCGGGATCTTCCCTTGCAAGCCAGGTAAAGCAATTAAGTTAGGCAAAATAAAGCGAAACCGAACGACACTGAGCGAAACTAACCGAATGGATGCGGAACTAAACGAAACTAAGCGGAATAAAGCGATGTTAAAGGAAATGAAGTGAAGTTAGGTAAAATAAAGCGAAACTAAACGAAGTTACGCGAATGGAAGCTAAAACCCTTGGTTAAGTTGAAGCAACGATATAAGCGCAAAATCGAGATCGAACGGAGACGATAAGAAGTTTATGATCAGGCATAAGCCGCGGTACGCCGTTACGAAAACGGGAGTCCATAAATTAGCGGAATAAACGTCTGCCGGAGAAATTAATCAGGAGATAAACGACGTAGCGGGAGAAAAGACAATAACAACGGCAACAACAGCGATACGTAAGAGAGTATCAACGCGGACGACATCGGAGCGGCGAAAACGGGTCCTCGAAGATGAAGATGAAGAAGAAGAAGAAGAAGAAACGTCGGCGGCGAGTTGTTCAGGCGGAGCGGCGAAACGTAGAGAAATGCGGGCGTTTGCTCGGGAGTCGTCGTGCGCAGTCGTGCCGGCTGCCATTACTGCGAGCCGCCTCGGCGGATCAAAGCGGCCGGTGATTGGTCGGACCGACAACAGAGCATCACGCAGCGTTCAGTTGTTTCAACGGGCCGCCGTTCGCGTTCAGTGCAGAGTTTGTACGTCGTCGTTGTCGTTCGTTCTCGCTTTTTAGCGCGTCCCCTTCGGTGTCTCGTCGCCGTGTGCGTCGTATTTTGCACCTGTGCGTGTAACCCCCGCAGCAGTTTCGAGCACGTGCGATCTTACGCGAAGGTCGCGGCCAGCTGGATTTTGGACGGACGACGGATGCCGTGATGGACGCGGTGGTGTCGTGTTGTGCGCGAGTGATGACTGGCAGCTGAGCTGGTGCCATGTAGCGAGCTGTGATGCCGCGCCGCGAGTGAACCATGCCACACGTCTCGTCCAGTGGCGGCGATGATCTCGGCAGCACCGATGAGGTTAAGGTGTTCAAGGACGAGGGCGACGGTGAGGACGAGAAGAGGTCCTCAGAGAACCTCACTGAGGAGAAGAGCAGTCTTATTGACCTCACGGAATCTGAGGTACTCGTCCGTCCCCTTACCCATAAACGTGCATATGAAATTTTATGTTCGGATCGTTACGCTTCCATTATTATAACGCCTATACCCCAATCGTTAACCTTAAAAACACGTTTCGAGCGTTATTATTTACAAAACAAAGGTCCCCGCCACTTTGCCGTCCGTCTCGCGGAAGCTTAACACCTCCAAGTACGTTTCACGTCCATATTTGCTTGCACAATCACACTACCCAGAATTTACTAGCCCAAAATTGGATTTTTATTCGCTTTATACGTCGAAAACGGCTAAGTGCAAACGCGTGTTGGCGTCGGTTCAACAATTCAAAACAAAACCAAAACCATTTGGTGCCTTACCACGATCGGCTTATTTTTCTTCGATTTCCAGTAATCTTCCCTTTTTTTAAACATAATTTTTGCATTCCCTTTCGCTGTATTTTTTTAATTTCGGCTCACGTTATGTTTATATTAAGCGTTCTTAATTTTTGAAATATTTCTTCATTCCTTTTCCTCGGTTTTATTAGTACAGCACTAATTTTTACAATTCGCCTTTTACGGTTATCAGTGAATATGCTTATGTCTCTCCGTTGTTCTACGCTTTTCTTCGAACTCATTCCGTTCTCGCCTTTTGAAATACTTCCGTTTTGCCCTTTCGCCCTTTTTTCTTCTTGTTTCCCGCTTCTTCATGCCCTTTTTAATTTTCTGTTCCTCCTTCATTTTAGTTCGTTCTTTCTGGTACCCCCGTTCTTCTAATTTGACTTCAAACTTTTGTATTGTAACTTACTTCTTCGCGTTTCCCTTTACATAATTTTTTCCGCCCTAACATTCCTTCGTAGTTTTCTTTTTTCCTTATTCCGTTTCCCGAAACGCTGAAAATTAATAAATTTTAATTTTTCCTATCTAACTTTAGTGTCGCAAGCGCGCCCAAGAAAACAACGCGGTTTCGCCTATTGAATTAATTCCGGTTTTACCATTTCGCTTCCTTTCTCCCAAATTGCATCGTCTTTATTTTTCCTCTCGTTTCCCGCTTCATCGTGTCCTTTTTATTTCCTGTTCCTCCTTCACCTTAGTTGGTCTTTTCATTATACTCGCATTCGCGAAGCGAGTTTAACCCCGTTCTTCTGATTTGACTTCAGACTTTTGTAACTTACTTCTTCGCGTTTCCCTTTACATAATTTTTCCGTCCTAACATGCCTTCGTTGTTTTTTCCTGCGATTGATCCTGCGTTTTCTTTTTTCCTTATTCCGTTAACCGAAACGCTGAAAATTAATAAATTTCAATTTTTTTATTCAACTTTAGTGTCGGAAGTGCACCCAATAAAACAAGGCGTTTTCGCCCCGTTTACCATTTCGCTTCCGTTCTTCCAAATGGCATCGTCTTTATTTTTGCTCTCGTTTCCCGCTTTATCATGCCCTTTTAATTTTCTGTTCTTCTTTCGCTTGTTTGTCGTTTTTGTACTCGCATTTGCGCAGCGACTTTACCTCCCGTTTTTCTGATTTGATTTTGAACTTTTGCTTCTTCGAAGTTCTCGTTTTATAATCTTTTTGCCCTAGAATTCTTTCGTTTTTTCCCCTGCGATTGTTCCCACGCTTCCTTCTTTCCTTATTTCATTAACTGAAACGCCGAAAATTAATAAATTTGAATCTTTTTATCTAACTTTAGTATCGCAAGCACCCACAAGAATGCAACGCGTTATTTTGTCGTTTCAAGCAATATTCAAAATTGACCCTAACAATTCTGATTTCTTCCAATTATCTTGCTTCCCTTTGTCGCCTTTTGAATGATTTCCGTTTCACCATTTCGCTTCCGTTCTCCCAAATTGCATTATCATTATATTTTCTCTTGTTTCCCGCGTTATCATGCCCTATTAATTTTCTGTTCCTCCTTCACCTTAGTTGGTCTTTTCTGTACTCGCAGTCGCGAAGCGAGTTTACGCTCCGTTTTTCTGATTTGCTTTTGACCTTTTATAACTTGTCTCTTCGCGTTTCCCTTTACATAGTATTTTTACCTGATCATTCTTTCCTACGATTGGTCCTACGTTTTCTTTTTCCTTATTCCGTTAACCGGAAGGATGAAAATTAATAAATTTAATTTTTTTATTTTAAACTGTGGTGCCGAAAGCGCGCACAAGAAAACAACGCGTTTTGGTGTCGTTTCAAATAGTATTCAAAACTTCGAACTTTTGTAACCTGTTTTTTTCACGTTTCTCTTCTCATAATTTTTCGCCCCAATCTTCCGTCTTGTTTTCTGGTTATTATTCCTCTTTTTTCCTTCTCGTTATTCCATTAACCGAAAAGTCGATAATTATTTGATTTGAATTTTTTTATCCAATTCAGTGTCGTAGAAAGGGCGCAGAAGAAAACAATGCGTTTTGGTGCCGTTTCAATAATGTTAAAAATGAAATCCGATAATTTTAATTTTTTCGAATTATCTTCCTTCGATTTTTTACTTTTCCTCTTACTTCCCGTTTTATCAATCCCTTTTAATTTTCTGTTCCTACTTTCACCTTTAGTTCGTCTCTCCTGTACTTGCAGTCGCGAAGCGAGTTTACCCCCTGGCTTTTTTTTTATTTGACTTCGGACCTTTGTAACCTGTTTTTGTTATGATCCTCTTCTTATAATTTTTCGCCCCAATCTCCCATCTGGTTTTCTTGTTATTGTTCCTCTTTTTGTTATTCCATTAACCGAAAAGCCGAAAATTAATAAATTAGAATTTTTTATCGAACTTTAGTGTCGTAGACAGGGCGCACAAAAAAATAATGCGTTTTGTTGTCGTTTCAATACTATTAAAAATGAAATCCGATAATTGTAATTTCTTCCAATATCTTCCTTTCATTTTCCACGTTTTGAAATATTCCCGTTTTACCATTTCGCTTCCGTTCTTCCAAATTGCATCGCCTTTACTTTTTCTCTTGTTTCCCGTTTTATCATGCCCTTTTAATTTTCTTTTCCCACTTTCACCTTAGTTCGTCTCCCATGTACTTGCAGTCGCGAAGCGAGTTTACCCCCAGTTTTTTTTATTGGACTTCGAACTTTTGTACTTTGCTTCTTCGCGTTTCTTTATTCCTGATTTTCCGCCCTAATATTCCTGCTTTTTTGTCCTTGCGATTGTTTCTACGTTTTCTTTTTCCTTATCCAATTAACCGAAACGTTGAAAATGAAGGAATTTGATTTTTTTTTAATCTAACTTTAGTGTCTTAAACGCGTCCAAGGAAACAACGTGTTCTCGCCTATTGAATTATTTCCGTCTTACTATTTCGCTTCCGTCCTCCCAAAATGCGTCGTCTTTATTTTTCCTTTGGTTTCCCGTTACATCATGCCCTTTTTCATTTTCTGTTCCTCCTTCACCTTAGTTGGTCTTTTCATTGTAGTCGCATTCGCGAAGCGATTTTAGCCCCCGTTCTTCTAATTTGACTTCGCGTTTCCCTTTACATAATTTTTCCGCCCTAACGTTCCTTCGTTGCTTCTTTTTCCTGCGATTAGTACTACATTTTCTTTTTGGCTTATTCCGTTAACCGAAACGCTGAAAATTTATAAATTTGAATCCTTTTTTATCTAACTTTAGTGTGTAATTTGCCTCTTTAGCGTTTCTCTCTTCATAATCTTTCCGCCGGCTCATTCCTTCGTTTTTTCTTGCGATTATTCCTACTTTTTATTTTTCTTTATTCCAGTAACCGAAACACTGAAAATTAACAAATTTTTTATTATTAATTAGAATTAAAGTCTTAATTGATCTTCCGTTTACTATTGACTTCTCCCCTAATATCTTCTTGCCTTTCTTGTTCCTAGATTCTCTTCATCTCTCTTCCATCTCTTACTTTCGAATGCTTTTTCTAATCTCTCCAGCCGTTTCTCTTTTCTTTCCTTCCATTTTCGTTTTTTTTTGTTACCGTTTGCCCTTTCTTTATCCGTATTTTCCCACTGTTCTTGGTCTTTGTTTATTTCGTTTCTTTGCGTTTTTTTCATTTTCGCCAGTAACATTCTTTCACGTTGTTCCCGTCCGTATTCGTTTTATCGATTTGATTACATTAATTTTCGACTGCTTATCCCTATCGTGGTTTTTTGTAATTGCATTTTGTTTTTTTATATTCCAATTTGATGCGCCTACATATCAACGTTCAAATTAAAATTATCCAATCACAAAAACCAAAATCCAAATTTCTGGGATTTTAATTTTTGTTTCATGCATCAAATCTCTTCTCTGTCTCAAATTTCCAAGCACCTACGTTTCGACGTCTATCATTTCTAATACGTTTTTATTTCGTGTTTATTTTGGGTATTTCCTAATTATTCTTTTCTTCCCATCCAATCAGAATAATAATTGCGCTCTGCAATTCATCTGCCTGGCCAGTACCTAATAAAAATTCGAATCTTATCCAAAGAGATCACGGAAGTCTTCTTTGTTTTCCCTATTTCTTTTGTCATTTCATCCATTCTACGCCTACTTGGGTCTCAAAAATATTCATCCGTTTGGATACGCCTAATATCCGATTATATCCAGGATATTTTCTGCGTGAGAGGGTTAAGTTATCTTAAGTACCTGTCCGTAATTGTTTCGCAGAAACTTTCACTCAAATAGTGTCCGTATTTCAACTTATTGTTAGAATAGGCTAAAACGTCCGGCTACATCTTTCTGATGACGTTTTTATTCGAAATTCCTGCGTTGCATTTTACCGTCGCATCGCTTTTGTCGCCCGGTCTCGTTCTCCGAACTGATTTTCGTTTCCGTTGCCGTCTCTGTCCCCCTTTTTAAAACTGAAACTGTTGATTTTGAGAGAAGTGAAGGTTTTTAAATTTGACCAATTTTTTAATATTTACAAATTTTCAATTCGATGAACTGGTGATCTTTTTTAACGATATAAAGAAATTAACTAGCACCACTTTATTTAAGGCTCGTTTTGTGTTCATTTCTTCCCTAAATTTTATGGGTTTAGTTTCTGGCTAACAACCTCAAGAAAGAAATCTGTTTTTTTTTTCATGATAGAAAATAAGCATTTCCATCATTTTTCATCCTAATAATTTATACGTAAAAGTTTTCGATTGTCTTCCTTGTCGCCATCTTTAGCAGATCACCGAGACTGATAGTTTGAACATCATCCAATCTTTACTAATAGATCTATTATGTGGAGGACTACGAAGGCGTAAAATCAAGAATATTCACATCGCTTATAGGGATCTAGTCTTAGTCCGCTCATGTTAAATATGTTTCTAAATGATGTATGATGTGAAGTTTTCTTCTCTATGCCGATTATTTGAAAGTGTTCTGTGTTGTTGAAGATAATGTTGACTGTCCTATTCTCCAGGGTGATTTTGATAGTTTGCCCGTTTCTTGCCCCTTCACGCGACGGTAACGACATGCTAGTCTTGATATTTTCCTTTTTTCTCTTCATAATTTGCTTTTTTCTTGCTCCCTTGACATAGCAACAACGACCCTTACGTCTTGATATTTTGCCTCTTTCTCTTGATAAATTGCAGTTTTCTTGCCCCCTATACGTGGTCATAACGACATGTTAATCTTGACATTTTCCCTCTTTCTCTTTATAATTTGTCTTATTCTCGCCCTTTTGCCCGACAACAACGACATGTTAGTCTTGATATTTTCTCGCATTCTCTTAATAATTCGTCTTTTTCTTGCTCCCCTTTACTCGGCCATAACGACATGTTGGTCTTGATATTTTCCCATTTCTCTCTTCACAATTGGCTCTTTTCTTGCCCTTCTCGCGGGGATAACATGTTCGTCTTGATTTCGATTTTCCCTTTGCCCATCATCTTTACTCAGAAGAAGCGTAATATGTGGTTTGATTAAAAATATAAGTCGATACTTCTTCGAATTCGCGAGCACTTCCGAAAAATTAATATCAACATTTTCTTCTTTGCTGTCGTGGTGGTCTGGAGGTTCTATTCCCATTTATTCTCATTTCCATCGTTTCTGGTCAACCCGCTCAAATATACCGCAACATATGTTCGTTGTTATTAGTGATTTACTGATTTCGCACATGTGGCCTGTGTGTATATTCTTTGAATGCGGCGGTCTTTGCAACGTTACTATCTCGCTTATTTTTGCGGTCGAGTTAATTATTAACGTTCCCGCTGGTGTGTTGCAGTAACGGTCCGCTTAATTATCGAATAATTAGCTTCTTGCAGTCGAGAATTGCTTTAAATTCTTTGTCACGAGCGATAAGATAAGTAGATGTATCGGTGTCTGAATCTTTCTTATTTAATTCAAAGTCTACAAAATGTCTACGAATGGGATAAAGAGAAAAACAATTTCTTTTCTAAAACAGGACGTTCGTTTTTGTATCGTTTATTTTTTTATTTTTGCCAAAACTTTCAGTTTTTTCAGGCACTGATTTAATTGATTTTTATCAGTTTTAATGTTGTAAGCATGTCAAATATAAAATCGCGACGTGTGTAAACAGCCGATAGACAACTAGCAAGTGACATAACCTAATACGTAGGTCTAATGTAGCATTCCATGCACAATTCCATGTTATTTCACGCAGATTTACACCAAATGCTGCGAAAATATGATATGGCAACTGATTTGAAACCCAAGAGAAAAGTAATAGGATTTAAGAACTCAAGGGCGTGAAATTCGACAATTATTTTCTTCATCACAATATTCAACCTCTTCACTTGAATATGTAAAATGTAAGATATAGTCCACTTGCACCTTAAAAATAGAATATACAAAGCTGATATGAAATGAATACATTGTTGCCATGATATATCCGACTAATTTGTAAAGGGAAATTTTTACATGTGGTACCATTGATTTCACTTTCATGTTGCAGGAATGATCGCGAAATTGTTTTAACACATCTATTGGTTATGTTTCTTTTCTGTTTGCTCTGCGGAAGAAAAATTGAATATAAAACAATTGGGGATTGAGGACGAAAAGAGGCAATGATCCCATAAGTTCTTTACTATTTACTAATGGGGCGCCGACGGACTATAGCGCAACAGATAATTATACAATTTTATCGAATTAGAACGATTGGTAACCTGCAAAAGGAACACAATGTAAAATGCAAAACGATAAGTGTCCCATTTGAGGTTAGAAAAAAAATTACATAACCATAACACTTTAGCCATCTCCAACAAGACTAGACTAGGCATGTTAGATAAGACAACAATTTTACTTTTTTTTACTGTAGGCAAAGTCTAAGCTAAAGCAAAAGTATATTAGGTCATATAGGGGAGTTAAAGCGGTAAGTAACGCCCCAATAGCCATTTAAAATGCAAAATAAAAAGTATCCAATTAGAAGTGACAACAGAACGAATTACATAACCTAACTCTCAAGTGACAGACTACATGCTTATAACAAACGATAGTGCCAACGCAAGAATGATTTTCTTGCTGTAAGAAATTTTAACTGATGTTTGAAAAACTACAGTCGAGAACTAACGCCGAAATGCCATAGTCTAAAATTTAACTCTTGAATACCCTCGACCACTAAATCTAAAATGCGAAATGAGAAGGATGTACAACGCATAACCTAACTTCCAAGTGACAGTTTTAGACATCCCTAGCAAGCCAACAATCAGTATTGCCGACGTAAAAAAATCTCTTGTTTTATGCAAAGGTTAAGCTTAAACAAGAGACTCTATTGTGAAAATTTAAAGAATTGAAATGAAAAAACGAATAACTTAAAATACCAAATGAAAAAGTCTCGTATTTTGAAGAACCACGAAAAGAGTTAGGTACCTAATCACCAAACGACAATAGGATACTGCAATCAATATGACCAACCTACATGTAATTAGAATGACAGACCACATATTTGACGCTGTTTGTGCTATGGCTCATTTTCTATGTGATATATAGATAGTTCCAAGTTCTAATCCCCGTGTATTAGATTGACCCACAAAGATCATAACAATATACATGATAGATGGACATACTCAGCTCAATGTTATATAAGTTATGTATATTGTTAATTTGCAATAATTTAGCATTGAAACGTTGGTAATAAAATTTTATAACCAGCATTTCAGTGCTTTCAACTAATAACTCTAATTTACGCGTTGAACGCTGGCACTATAACTTAATCGATATCTACACCTCAAAATTGACAAGCAATAACACCAACATAAAGTGTAGTTCTTCCTTTTTGTTAAAAGAGAACTAGGATAGTTCCAAAATTCTTACTAAAACTCCTAATAATTACATTTTACAACAGCTCTGGATCTAAATAACTTAATTTATCTGATTACCTCTACCATTTTCTAGGTCAATAAAAAACAAATTTGAAATTTACAGCTTACCTTTCATAGTATTTTCGTAAAAACTTCATTAGTGAAATAAATAATAGCAAAAGGAATTACCGATATAACCCAATTATCAAATGACAGACTATACAATCAGCACAGCCAACATAAATATGATTGAAATGACATATCAATGCGTTTGAGGCACACAACGGACAAATACCATAACGTAATTGATAAACGTCCAATTTGGATAATTGACAAGCAGATGATGCCAACATAAAATGTATGTAATATGAAAAATTAGGAAACCATCGAGCTTACTCTGCCAATATTGCAGATTTATACGTATTCTAAATTGGGAACCACTGGCTTATTCGATAAGCGCCGAACTTGAAAATTCATAAGCAAATGATGCCAGCATATCTGAATTGTAATTTCTCAATTTTATTAAGAAATGAATATGTAAATCAGTTGTTTCAAACTTGAGTTTCAACTTGAAGTTGCGCCGATGGACCCGTTGCCCAATCGATCAATTTCTATCCATCTAAATAACAAAAGGAAGTATATAATCTAATCACCAAACGACAGATTTCACAATCAGTGTTGCCAACCTAATTATCATTAGAATGACAGATCTTGTGTCGGTGGAATATAACCAGGAAATACCATAACCTAATCGATAAACGTCAAATTTGACAATTGGCAAGCAATAATACCAACCTAAATTTGCAAATTTTCTCTTTTGTAGATAGATAATACATAGTACCAATGTTTCTAAAATTCTTACTATCCAGAACATTCTTGAAGAATATTTTAAAGCAACACTCCGTATAGCGGTTACTACATCGATTAATTTTTCTTATCTCTAAATAGTTGATGAAATCAATTAATTTATAAAGGTTAGTTCATCTCGCTAAAAAAACATTAATTCAGGAGAGGTTTTAGATGTTCTACAAGAATATCGTTTTGAGCATAATCTGTGCTCGTTCGAGTACCGACGTACATACATACATAGAAACACACATAGGAGCTAACCGCGATGCGATATCAGACGCATTTAATAAATCACCAAGCTTTTAAATTTAATTGTCGTAATAGTCGCCGTTCGTCCTAAATGTTAACGAATTTTATCGCGCAAAGTACAAAAGTTTGTCGAGCAAAATCGATTTTTTTTTATCAGGAATTAAGCTGGAAGATTTATAATAACTACATACTTGAGTGGAATATAAATATGTTTGCGCGCTCTGAAAGTGGGTATTGGAAATGGGCGATATAGTTATTGATTGCGATGTAAAAAATAGATTAGTTTTCGATAAGGCTAAACACATTGTAGAGAATTAGGCAAAAATATTTTTTCCCCTCTTCAAACGAAGTTTAAGAATAAATCCAAACAATTGTAACTGATCTTTTGAATTTTTTGTTTCAGGAAAAATCGGGAGGTAGTTATCCATCTAATAAAAATGCATCCAGACCCGACCACAGTCCAGTATTTGGTAAGCCCATATCGACGTTTTTGTTTTCTCTTTTTCCCTATCACCGATCCTTCATGGTTTTAAACGCGTTGGTGTGCAGAATGAAGGAAGTTAAATTATTAAAAAATTATTTAATTTTCAATTCCTGCTGAATTCATCCATTCTTTGAATATTTTACGACATCGAGGGTGAATGACTCACAAAGCAACTGTGGAAATCTTGCCGAGGCAGTTGGCTATCCGATATTCGCAAAAGAGGATGATTTATTTAAAACCACAGAAAATATAAACTGTGAGAAAAGAAAACGTTTCTGGAATAATTACATTCTCAAGATAAATTTCTAAGCATCCGGGCAGTGTATTGTCTACTTAAGACAAACAAATAAGGATTATTAGTCAACCAACTAATAAATACGCCATATTCAAATATCTTTGGAATCCTTTAAATAGGAAGTTACATCCAGATAAGCAGAATCTACTTGTAAGTCTTTCTATCTTTACGACACGGCACGTACGGATGACGATTTTACTCCGGGTCCATTGTGAAACCTTTTTCTTCGATAAACTTCAAGTTTAGAATAAAACGGAGAGAAGGAAATGGTTCTTACCTGCGTTATATAGGCACACTAATTGTTCTAAATACGTATTTCGGTAATTAGGTACGTGTAATATTTTAGTCCTTGTCTATTAAGAATGATGACATAGCTGTGGAAATACGTATTTGAAGCTTCTGGAATCGATGTGCTAAGAGCAAAAATTATTTTTATTTGGATGGATTACAATTACAATTAACTTTTTTTCCCTTTAACGATGCGGTTTTTCTGTCCCATTGTACTGAATCCCAATGGCTTATTATCCCAATTAAATATTAGTAGCAATTTTACCACCTTACACAGAACCCCGGGTATGTATGCAATAAATGCTATATACCGGGCGGCTCAAGATTTCGTGGAAGGAAGAGTACGTAGTTATTACTAAAGATAGTCAAGAAACTTAATTAATTAATAAAACTTATGGCTGTACTCAATTTCGAATATACAGAGTAATCGGTATAAAATTGACGGACCAAAGTTTTGTCTTTTCTAGTGGAACACCCCGTATATTTTAAGAAAATATTTAAACTATTATGCCTTTAAGTTACAAATAGAGGAGTTTTTTCCTTTTTTAAGAAAAAATTACACACAAATTGATGATGGTATGTTTTGATTGGATGTGGGGGATATGTTTTGAGTCGATTTATTCTGTTGGGTACAATTTTATTTGATTTGTTTCGGTTTTATTGAATTTGATTTGAGTTTGTGTAGTTCGATTCGATTTGATTTAGGTTTTGTTCAGTTTCGATTTGGCCAATTTAGTTCGATTTAGTTTAATCTGAAAATCTACGTTGCACCCTGTACAAAATTGATTGCACATTTAATACGGCGCATAGCATCTGTACGAAACTAATACAGATTTTCCAGATAAATTCGCCATTATTCTCATATATATATATATATATATACAGTGAAATCTCCCATAAGCGGACACCAACGGTGCCACAATTTTTGTCCGCTTAACAGAGGTGTCCTTTTAATAGAATGTGAGAAGAAAAAGTTGTAATATATTTACTAATTTACTAAACTTGTAAAAATTTAAAAACAAATAATAAATTCTCAAGTAAATATGACATTTTAAGTAAATTAAAAAATATAAAAACAAGCAGTAAGTTCTAAAGCAAACATCACATCTATAATAAGATGTATCTATATAATATGTTGTCCCGTAACTAGACTATTTATTTTTACATATACAATTTATATACAACACATATATACAATTCCCAAGCAGTTTTCGTAAAAAAGTCAAACAATGTTGTTTGTTTTTCTTTGTTTGCTTTGAAATAACCTGTCAACGTAATAAGCTTATAAGTTTAGCAGCAAATTCAAAGCCTTTTATGTCGCCTTCATTCTTTGCCAACAATTTTAAATTCTTTGCTACTGTTATGGCATCAGAATGATTTTTATTGGGGTGTCCAAAAACACATCATCGACAATATGATCTTCTTCATTTAATTCTGCATCAGGATTTGAGATAGCTTTTTCTATGTCAGAATCAAGATCGCCGTCTTCGATTGCAAGTCCACTATCCAAATTAATGAAGTCGGCAGGATCAATGTTAATATTGTCCGTCGCCACAAATGATTTTTGGATTTGTGCGTAGACGGACAAAGAAATTTCATCATTTGCGTCAAAATCTTCATACGGAGAAGGAGGAAGATCTCCATACAAAAATTTAGCTTTTCGAAAACTGTTTTTAATAGTTATGTTGGTAACTTGTTTCCAAGCTCTTTTCCCAAAATATATGGCGTGTAAATGGTCAATAGATTTAGTTACAGCTTGAACTGAATTTACAATATCAATTTGGGATAGCACTTGCTCTAAAAATAAGCATTCTATAAAAGGTTTTAAAGTTTCTTATGATTCCTTGATCCAAAGGCTGGCAGACTGACGTAGTGTTCGGCGGAAGAAATACTATTTTTATGTTACTTAATTTTACGTCCCGAGCATGAGATCTAGCGTTATCTAAAAATAATATAATTTCCCTATTCTGAAGCCTCATCTTCCTGTCAAATTGTAGTAACCATTCAGTCATAATCTGGCTCGTCATCCAGGCCTTTCTGCTGAACTTCCACTCTACTGGCAATGCATTTGTACCAACTTTTTTGAACGCTCGTGGTCTAGCCGCCTTTCCTATTACAAGCAATGGTTCTTTACCCTCTGCCTTATCAACACAATGTAAAATTATGAGTCGATCCTTGCTCATTTTACCTCCTCTACATTGCTCACGCTTTAAAGCAAGGGTTTTATCGGGCAATGCGCGGAAAAAGTAACCCCGTTTCATCGGCGTTATCGATATCTTCTGCATCATAACCTCGAATTAACGACCGTAACTTTTCGGTAAACCCGGTAATGTCTTTTTCATCGACACTGCCAGATTCGCCAGAAATACATTTAAAAACTATGCCATGACGCCGTCTAAATCTCTCTAGCCACCCTTCGGATGCTTTATACTTGTCACAATGTAAGCTTTCTGCAATCTCCTTCGCGTTACTTCGCAGAATTGGACCGAAGTATGGGATATGTTTATTGCGTGCTTTTATAAACTAATCATATGTCAATTGATCGAGGTTTAACCCATCTGTTTAAAAAGAAACTACGCTTAACGTTCATATTTCCACTTTCACTCCATTTTCTTACTAGCTGATCTTTATTTTTTACAATATTTGATGCTTGAGTTTTTCCTATTTGAAACCTTGATGCTAAATTTCGTATGGAAGGGATATACTTGTTGTACCATTCAATAATTTGAATTTTTTCTCGAGATCTCTCGTGCGTTTAATAGCATCCGCCTCTATTCGGTCCTCCATATTGTCCGCTTAAAGGAGAGGAATTTAACTAAATTTGCGATTTTATGTTGTCCGGGTCCGTTTAAGGGGAAGTCCGCTTAATACAGGTTGTGTCCGATTTAAAATACCATACAGTTGTCCGCTTATGGGAGATTTCACTGTATATATATATATATATATATGTATATATATATGTATATATATATGTATTTATTGACATTTATAGGTATCATCATTTAGCAAAGCTGACTAGGGTTGTAGAATCTCAGAGACAGAGAGAGAGAGAGAGAGAGAGAGCCACTCTATTTTTTCAACACAATGGTGCATCAGCACACTCCACACATGCAATCATCACTTATCTAATTAATCAATTCAGGGAACAAAAATGGACCAATAAGGTGATCTGCAAAATCTGCAGACTTTACAATTATGAACTCTTTTTACTGGGTTTTCATAAAATCTGTGCATAAATACCCTTAAGTGTCTTAACCTTCCTATACTCACGCATACGGTCTGTGAGACCGACTTATATAGTATAGTATACGTCTTTCATTTTGACGTGAGTATAGGAAGGTTAAGGGGGCAATTTTGCTTGCACTCAAATCAGTTTGATTCTTGTAAAACTCTGGTTCACCTACTCTTCACTTTCGGTTTCCCCACCTGTATTTTCTTATGAAGAATGGCGCATTATTATTAGTAGAACATGGACACCAAATATGTTACGACGACCCTGCCAAATAGAAAAGGAAACGTAAGGATCATGAGATAAAGAGACCACGAGAAAATTTTGAAGAAACGCATGTCTAGGGACATGGATAGGCATACATTTGAACATTTACTACATTAAATACTTTTCTACGATTTGTTATAATTTATTTTTCTTCTTCTTCTTCTTCTTTTCCTTCAAGTGCCGTCTTCTCTAAGAAGATTGTCTATCATCATGACTATTTTTATTAAATTTTGAAGCTGATGCACCAAATAATTGCGCAGAGCTACATCCATACCATTGTCTCACGTTATTCATCCACGAAATGCGTCTTTTTCTTTGACCTCGTCTATTTTCATTATAATTTACTAATCTTGAAATAGAATCAACTATGCCTGCCATAAAATTGAAAATATGGGAATAGTATTGGATCCATCTCGAAAATTTAGTTTAATTGAGTTAGGCGTAGATGTGATGCATAGTATTGAAGGTATAATAAATTTTGTACATGATATAACATCAATATACGGAATGTTCCTTCAAATGGAACTCGAGAAAATTATCGATACACAAAAACTTATCGCCTCGTATACTGTTCGTAGACAATCCGGAATTAGCCATTGCTTAATGTAACAACCGAACTTGAACTGCTGTGGTATAAATGTTATATCATTACGTGTGTTTATTAACACGCGGTATGTTCATGATGGGAGTAATTGTTTCTTAGGAAAATTTCTGTATTTGTGATTTCAGAGACAATAGTATCGTATACCTCTTTTGTCAAAACGTTAAATTCTTTCAGATTTTCTAACAATATACAGGGCTTTCCATTAGAAAAACAACGTAGATCATCCACGGTAATAGAGATCGCTTGCATCGTTGAAACTCATTTGAGCTGATGCTCGAATCATGTATCTTTAAGTTCTATTAACACGTTTCTTGTTTATCCTTAGTAATAATTCCGTCTACGGAATCTTGGGGCACACGATATATACAGGGCGAACTCGGTCACCTGTGGGAGTTGGTATTACTCTGGTATTTGTATTCGTGGTTTGTTTTCTCCATTAAGGATGACAATTTAATTGTCGAAATACGTATTTGATGATTTCGTCTTCTGATATTTGCATTTTCACTCGAAACGGAGCTGGTCGTGTACTGATTTTGACATTTCTGCACTTGCAACTTTCGGTTTTTAAAGAATTCTTATCATTTCGTTGAAATAATCTTAGCTTTTAGTTACACCAATGGTTCCCAAATTGTGATGAGCGGTCCGCGACTGATTGCTAGGGTGTCCGCGGCCATCATCAAAATTTAGTGAAATCGGGAGTGTTTAGGCGGCGACTGACTTGTAACAAAACAGTGTAATGTAACATGAGATGAACTTCCGCAATGCAGGAAAACGAGCGGCGAATCGAGCCGTTTGCGTTAACCAATCGTGCTCCATTGAGATTTTTTTTTTTTGGGGAATCTCTTCAATTGTTACGTTATAGAATTACATTACAATGTTCGCCTCGAGTCAGTCGCCGCCTTTAGAATTAAGATAATATACAAAATTACAAATGTTCGAGTCTATCGGGCCAAATTTCCAGATTTCTAGGTTTTCGATTAATACGAGGGCGGAGTGTTACTCCTTAGTTTCTAATACATTAAAGAAAACGGAGGGGTGAGGCGATCTCAAAGAGGCTCTTAGGGTGTCCTTGACTGGTGGATAGTTAAAAACCTCTGTTTTAGACGATTTAGCTATGCCATAATTACAAATGTGACCGGTCGTCCGCCGAAGGAATTCTCGTCCTTTAATCAAACGTCAACTTAAATATAACAAAGCGTATCCAGTTAGCGTTAATTAAACGTATATTCAGTTAGCACGGCTTATTATCGAAAACATTCCCTCGGTTCGTTCGTGCAACGCGTCCAGACCGAGAAGAAAGAATTTATCCTCGCCGGCCCTCGGCGTCTAGTGACTGAGGATGGTTCCGAAAACGTCGACTCACCGCAGAGATCTTCTCTCTTCGGTTTCTGTTGTTTGCATAACTCACTCGGGCCCAGACCAGACCAGGCTCGAAATTTACACCCGGAGATAGTTACAGTCGACCAGACGAACACCGATCGTCGCGCACGGATCGTGCGCGACGTTCCGAAACGGGTCTCCTTCTCCGCGTCGTCCTCCTATTTACGGAGACGATCTCCGTTTTTGTGACGAATTTCTTAAACGCTTAATTTGATGGCTGGCCGACTGACTGGTTCATCTGGTCGTTAATGCGGAGGACGTAACGGCTATGCCGGCTGTGAATCGAAACGGTCGTACGTACAACGTACATATGTTAGCGCGCATGTATGGTACAATGGGCTGTTTTAATTATTACGAGAATAATTATTTAATTTTCGATGCCGTTTACGTATTGTGTTGTCAGTAATTTATGTTAATGGGTCTCGCGAGCAGGTAACTAGTTTTTGCCGTTTCGAATCTTTCCAGTCTTAGAGCGATATCCTCGTTTAGAAGGAGACGGTCGGTTTCTGTTAAAAAATTCCACACAAGACGTGGAAATTAGACAATTTGTTTGAATGGGACTACCATTTTTAAAAATTTATTATAAAATACAAAATGCGATTGAGAGCATTGGCCACAATGATAGCGACACATCTGCCCCAAAATAATATAAATAATCGTATCAGTAATTTATATATTAATACGACTTGGTGTCATGACACCTCCTTTCTTCTTCTCCAAGTTTCAGACTAAAACATTATTTATATTAATTCTCCTTTTCAAGTTTTTTACTGAAACCTTATTTCTTCTTCAAGTCTGGCACTGAAACTTCATTTATTTTTCTTCGAGTCTCGATACTAAAACCTTATTTCTTCTTCTTCAAGTCTGGGACTGAAACTTCATTTCTTTTTCTTCAAATCTCGGTACTACAACGTTATTTTTTATTCTTCAAGTCCCGGACTGAAACCTTATCTCTTCTTAAAGTTTTTTTCTACTGAAACCTTACATCTTCTTCAAGTCTCGGACTGAAACCTTTTTCTCTTTTTCAAATCTCGGTACTGAAACCTTATTTCTTCTTCTTCAAGTCTGGGACTGAAACTTCATTTCTTTTTCTTCAAATCTCGGTACTACAACGTTATTTTTTATTCTTCAAGTCCCGGACTGGAACCTTATCTCTTCTTCTTCAAGTTTTTTCTTTACTGAAACTTTATTTTCTCTGAAAGTCTCGGACTGAAAACTTTTTTCTTCAAATCTCGTTACTGAAACCTTATTTCTTCTTCTTCAAGTCTGGGACTGAAACTTCATTTCTTTTTCTTCAAATCTCGGTATTACAACGTTATTTTTTATTCTTCAAGTCCCGGACTGGAACCTTATCTCTTCTTCTTCAAGTTTTTTCTTTACTGAAACTTTATTTCTTCTTCTGCAAGTCTCGGACTGAAAACTTTTTTTCTTCAAATCTCGTTACTGAAACCTTATTTCTTCTACTTCAGGTCTGGGACTGAAACTTTATTTCTTTTTCTTCAAATCTCGGTACTAAAACCTCATTTCTTATTCTTCAAGTCTCGAGCTGAAAACTTATCTCTTCTTCTTCAAGTTTTTTACTGATAATAAAACCTTATTTTCTCTTCTTCAAGGCTCGGACTGAATCCTTTTTTCTTCAAATTTCGGTACAGAAACCTTATATCTTCTTCATATCTGTGACTGAAACTTCATTTCTTTTTCTTCAAGTCTCGGTACCAAAACCTTATTTCTTATTCTTCAAGTTTCGGATTGGAACCTTAACTCTTCTTCTTCATGTCTTGGATTGAAACCTTTTTTCTTCTTCAAATCTCGGTTCTTAAACCTTATTTCTTCTTCCTCAAGTCTGGGACTGAAACTTCATTTCTGTTTCTTCAAGTTTCGGTACTAAAACCTTATTTCTTATTCTTCACATTTCGGATTGGACCCTTATCTCTTCTTCTTAAAGTTTTTTTACTGAAACCTTATTTCTTCTTCTTCAAGTCTCGGACCGAAACGTTATTTCTTCTTCTTCATGTCCCGGACTGAAATATTATTTGAAAATACAATTCATTAATAGAGTTGACTAACACGGGATCAATACCTGAGCGTTACAAAAGGGAGCCAATATGAACTTCGATTACTAATATTAAAATATAAACACTTTTACTTGTGTAAATCGAATATGTTCTAGGAATGATGTTACAAGAGGTGCGATGGAGTAGAAATTTTTGACTTTTATTATTAAGATTCTGGGATTAAATTCTCCTCGGTGTGAATCTAATACTAAAAATATTTTCAGTTTTTCAAAGTCGACCTTACCATCGAGGCGCAAACTATTTTCTTTGCAAGTAAAGTATCCTTTTTTATGATACTGCAAGATGTTACAAAGAAAATTATCCAGTACGATCCTATACAAAATTTCAGGAAAATCTACCTACTTTGATAAAGCTGTCTTTTTTAGAGTAAACAAAGTAAATCATACTTATTAAAAATTTAACTTACAAAACGTAATAACATTGTGTCCATTCTGAACAACTTTTTTTAGTAATATTTTGCCATATCGTGAAAAATGGTAGTTTGTCTGGAAAGAAACTAGTTTTCGCTTCACTGTCAAGGCCTACTAATGTCACTTTAATGACGAAAAATTCATATATTGCTGTTTCTTCGGCAAAACATTTAAGCTGATTGGTTAGGGCAATATCGTCACTATAATTTGGGATAGCCTCTGGTGGTATTGTAACCTCATCGACATCAGAATCTTCGGAAAGTTCTTTTATTTCAACTGGAATTTCAATTTCTGGTCTTGATTCTGGATCTTCTACATACAAATTTTCATCTAGTTTAAAAGAATGATCAAGGTTTTCATTATCAGTCAATTCCAACAAATTCTTATTTTTGATGATATCGGTAAGTACGTTAGGTGGTAGCTCATCTGCTGGATTAGATGTAACTGTCTAAGTTAATTGGTATTTACTTTGCATATTTTCATGCTTGAATTCTCAACATTCGGCTCTTGTTGAGGCTCGGTACTGTTTGGAACGTGACCCTTGTATAAACTATAGAGATTAATTAACGAGGTAAACTAATTTTCTAAGTAAAAAGCATGCCCCCTCTTAAATTTTAGTTCTTCATTTAATTATCTACTGTGGATATCCTATTTCCTCAACACTTCGGAAACCTAACAAATTTTTGTAATACATGGCACACGCTTTTCACACCACATCGGTAAGTTTTCGACATGCAAAGTACACAACAAGACAACTAGAATGCAAAGCGGTGTACCGGCAGCATGAACGTTTCGCGGCGCCACCCGCAACCCCGTACGAGTCACATATGGGATCAAACCGATTTTAGTTAGACTCTCTTTATTGGCCTATATTGGTATAAAAGTAAAATAATTTCTTGGGTTCGCGTTTGATGTATTGAGGCTCTTACATCACCAACTTAACATTACCATTTCTGCAGTAATTATTTGAATTTTAAATTGCCCCAGAAATCAATTCGATAATCGGCCGAAATTAGCCTAAATCGTTCTAAAATGCATTTCCCGTCCCCCTTTTACGAAATCCACGTCGAGCCGACAGATCTTACATAATTCCCCCGTTCGACCGAGATTTAACCAGAGCTAACCGTCTTATTCGATTAGATTAATTAATTAATTAGATCGGACACGGTAATCGTGCGCAATTATTTCGATATCGGTAATAGCGAAATCGCGTACTAACTAACTACCCAGCACCCTTTCATCCGTCGGCAAACTACTTTTCGAAATTGTTTCGCCGAGTGATACGCGTTCGTTGCCCGAACAAAAGCCAGGTTTAATTGCGGTTACTTCGAACGCGTTCGTAGTTCTCTCGGGGAAAGAGAGATAAGAGGAACGAAGGAGGGAAGAAGGAGAGAGAGAGAAAATCGTCGCCTTCGTGTTTTGCGTTTCAAAAATCCTTTTGTTTTAACATTCATAATTGATGTGCTTTGTTTTATTACAATGCGTTTCCATTAATTAACGTAGTAAAATTCCTTAATAGGCCGTTAACGCCGAGTTACTGGAACTATAAAATTAAAGGTAGCATTCATATAGGAGTAGTGTGTATGTGTACCATTGTTAGGCAAGGAATAAAATTTATGGATGTGCGTATGTATGCGGGACATGCCGAGTACATACCAGTTCTCGGGTATCTTTGGTACCTTGAGATGTATTAAACGGGTGAGCTGGACGCGCAATGGGTGATGGGTAAACTGTTGCAGAAATTTTTCCAAAGTATACGAAGAAAAGTTTACTTCTTTTCCTACATTCTCATGCCTTTCCGGAAGTTAGATTACATACATACATACATACATACATAAGTATTCGGCAATCCTCAGTTACTCGAAGGTGCAGAAAGGAAGTTAGATTGAAGAATGTCAAACAACAAAGAATAAAATTTCACCAGTTTATTCATTTATATGTCGAAAACAACAAACTTTGATATATATTACACTCTGTAATTAGTTTTGGTGTGATATTTTGAAAATCAATATCCAAGATGCATCCTAGGTTTGGCAGGACACGTATCACAGTAATACGAAATTTCCCGCCTACCTCCAGGCATGCTATGATCAGAACAAACTTTGCAGTCCCTTTTTGGCCTTTTTAGTATTACGTGGAGCTTCCCGTTTAGTCGGATTTCATCTGAATGCGACGTAGACGCTTGCTCTCGTTGCTGGCGATACGATCATCCAAAGCGGCTAAATCGAATTCGTCCGAACTCGAGCTCATTTGATCTTCCTCCATATTTTTAGGGGTCAAACACCTTTTAGTTACTATATTTACTGCCAAGACTGTTTCAAGCGAATGATACGCTGAGACTGACTAAACTGAACTAAGATTTGGCTACAATGACAGCGGGCGCCGCAGCGGCGCCGCTCGAGTGCAAAGGGTTAACCCTTATGTACACACCCAACTTTTTACTCGTTGTTACAGACCCGGGGTGCCGGCCTGCCCACCACTAGTTTTTCTTACTTCCTGAATTTGCATATGAACGGAATCGTTTGGAATCAATTTATTGTATTAAATAAACATCAACAGAAAGTACCTAAGCCATTTCCAAGTTCACTAGCCCTCTACAGCTTCCATGAAAACAGATAGAAGTAGAATCTCTGAATGATGCGCAGCTAGCGCACGGAAAAACTGGAAGTGTTGGTGAAGGAAATCAAGGACAGAGAGTTGCAAAAGAACTTGCAGCATCATTCAAAGGAAGTGGCAGAAATATTACTGTGGATAATTAATTTACTGCTTCCCATCTTGATAAACACTCATCGTCAAGGAAATGAACTATTGTTAATACTTTGAGAAAAAATAAGCCCTACATTCCAAAACAAATGGCTCACTATATATCTAGAGAAGAATATTCTACTCTCTTTGGTTTTCACGAAAACGTTGCACTCTGCTCATACGTGCCAAAGAAAGCTGTAATTCTACTATCGATAATGCACTCTCATGCTCACTTATTATAATAAATACAAAAGTGGCGTAGATACAATGGGGTAACCCGTACAGCCAGGCGCACTCAGAGATGGCCTCTTGCTATGTTTTTCAATATCTTAGACATAGGCCTATTTGCTTCATATATCGTTTATTACGAGAATAACAAAATGATTCAAAAGAAAACTAATCAGAGACGTACTTTCTTGCGCCAACTAAGTGAAGAACTGGCAAGATCTTTTATTGAACATCGTTTTGTGAATGGCCAAATAATGATTGCGATTGCGATTGACAGCGTGATCGGGTTACAGCTTGCTCCTTCCGCTGTTTCTAAAGAACAAACTCAACCTCGAAACAGAACTGGTAGGAAAAAGTGGCAGGTTCTCGTCATGTTTGCTACAAAGAAACGATCAAAAGATGCAGGAAAACGCGAAAATATTTTGAAAATTATTGTAATTCTTTATTATTCACCGCTGTTACCTAAATTAAATATTCATCAATGATAATAACTAGTTCCTGAGTCAAAACATTTTTCATCTGTTAGGTACCCGGGTGTGCCCGCTAAGCACATTTAACGTCATTTAGTTCAGGTTCAAAAAATTTGAAAAATTTACCAGTGTGTTTTTAGCTTCAAAAAGAATAACGGGGATTTGAAGGCCCACATCGATATTTCAATTTTTACTGTAGTTATAAGAAAAAGATGACGAGGTGGGCACCCGGCTGTGTACATAAGGGTTAAGTGAAACATTCCTAATGGTTGTAAATTATCAACTCTAACAATAGGAACCTTAACCAACACACAATACTTTTGAAAATGCGCATGTAACACGTCACTCGTTCACTAAGTTCGTAGGATGACTAATAAAACAACAACTTTGAGGCCCAATTCGACTTTATCCATTAACATAGTCTCCTTCAAGAGCTGTATATTTTTTCCAACGGTTCCTTAACATTTCGATGCCTCTTTTATAGAACGATTTATTTTTGGCCTCAAAATACCCTTCAGTTTCGACAATCACTTCTTCATTGAAGCCAAATCTCATTCCCCGGAGCATTCTTTTAGGTCTGCAAACAGGAAGTAGTCGCTGGGAGCCAGATCCGGAGAATACAGTGGATGGGGAAGCAATTGAAAGTGCAATTCGTGCAATTTTGGCATTGTGCGATGGACTTGTGACACAGTGCATCGTCTTGGTGAAAACAATTTTTTCTTCATTTGATATCGTTTTTTCGCAATTACTTCTTTCACTGTTGATGGTTTTTCCTTTCTCCTGCGCACCCCAAAATACGGAGGCCAAAAGCTTACCAGCTGAAATTTGCGTTTTTGGTCGCTTTGGACGGTTTTCATCATTTTCTATTCACTCAGCTGATTGCCGATTTGACTCTGGAGGGTAGTTATGGATCCATGTTCCATCCATTGTGACATATCGCATGAAAGACTTCTTTTTATTGCGCTGAAGCAGGTCCTAACAGCGCTCTGAATCGTCAACGCGTTGGTGCTTTTGATCGACTGTGAGCAATCGCGGTACTCATTTCGACCAGAACTTTTTCATGCCGAAATGTTCCTGCAAAATGTTGAAACCCAGCCTGCTGATATCTTTAAGGTGTCAGCTATCTCACGCAACTTCAATTTACGATCGGCCAAAACCATTTTGTGGACCTTTTATGTTTTCTGGAACAACTGTGGAATTTGGGCAACCAAAGTGTTGAGCATCATCGATGTTTGTACGGCCGCGTTTAAAATGAGCGAACCATTTCTCTACCATTTGTCTCGGTGGAGCAGAGTCCGAATAACACTTGACAAGCCATTGTTTTGGTTGAACCCTATTTTTCCCCATTAAAAAGCAATGTATTATTGGCACACGAAATTCCGATTTTTCCATCGTTTCAAAAACTACAGAACTTGTATTACTGAAACCGCTGTAACTTGTTAACTGAACGTCAGATTCTCACAGAATTTTGACACATATCGTTGGTAAGGTTAGTACAAATACTTGGTAAAAATCATATGGATATGTCAATAGTGGCGCCATCTATGTGCCATCCTACGAGCTTATATAATGATGTGAAATGTGCGATAAATTAGTGCGTGATAAGTAATAAGTAAACCGGACTAACGCCGTCCTCACTTACGTGCAAGGCGCGACATTAATCTTGGGAGGGGGACAGAGTCAGTCCGGTTTACACAACTCATCATGCACTCGTTTGTCGAACTTTAGTGATGTGTTAACAACTCGTAACAATAGAAACTTTAAGCAAAACATAATACTTTCGAAAATGCGCATGTATAATCCCATTTCTTCCACACACACACACACAGATCTACGATACGTTAATTCACCCCTCCAATACCGTCGATATGTTAAATTATAGTCCCTACCTGTGGCGGTCGGCGTTAGAACCTCGAAAGCGGTAATCTATGTAAATAGGACTTTGGGGAAGGCTTTTACGTATAACGTAGTTTGCACCGTTTAAAGTATACTTATTTGGCTACCGAATTTTTACCATTCGAATTTTCGGCTCCGCCGTTCGGCGTGGGAATCTGCTATTATCGCATATTGATGCATATGAGAGTTTTGGCTAGGGTTTTCCTCCTAAATACCGTCCTTCCGATGAGAGGCCTTTTATTTTATCAAAGATATGCACCTTGTTTTTCGTTAGAGATTACCGATTTCGTAATGCTCTCGTTCGTGAGCACTTTACCACATTCTTTGATATCAAATTTGACAGGAATGTTCAATGTTTGGCAATTCTTCAATGGAAATGTATACAAGTTAAGATGGCGTCTAAATCGTTCGGCGATTTTACGAAAATGTGTCATATTCGTGACCTTGCTCAAAAATTTGAGTCAATTGGCTCAGTACTCAACCAAACGAGGTCAGTACATCCTCATATCACACGATCTAGTCCTTCAATCGCCCGACAGATGATTAGAGCTATTTTCAAGGATAGACAACGTGCGTAATTTTCAAAATGGCGAATTGAGATTAAAAGAGGATTCAGAAAAGATATCAAAGTACTTGCCGTGTTTCGGAATTTTTGCACCTTGGAAATAATTCGGTTAAAATCAGAGTTCGAAACGTTCTATTTCTCGAAACATCTTCGAGCATATCCAATTTTCTTAGTTTTGGAAATGGTGACTTCATATTCATAGGAGGTATGAGATAAAATGTTTAGATTTCTAGGGCTGTATTAAAATTTTTATATCTTAGAAACAATATCGATGCAGAAATCGAACTTGAATCGCCTAAACGCTCGAGATAATCAACGCTATCTTCAGAGACGATCGCAGCTGGCGTAAATTTCTACATGGCGAGTTCAAATTTGGGGAAGATGTGGAAAAATGTTCATCCGTTTAAGCTACTTTTCCAAATTTTCCAAATTAGAAAGAATTTTCCCAACGTTAAAACCCAGATCTTCCTAAAAATAATTATAGTTTATCTAGTTATCTTTAAAGATATATAACTAGCCTAATTTGAAGAGTGGTTACTTCAAATTCGGACGAGATTCCTGGAGATTGGAACACGTTTGGGTATGGAAATATGAGAGAAGAAATCACAATCTAAAACAAACTCCCGAGATACTCCGGTTATCTTATTTACACCGGTTTACGTGAATCACGTTTTCAAACAAATCATCCTAATTTTTGGTAGCGAGATAAACATTGTGTTTATTATATTTCGCATCGGGACCATCATTTTTTACTGTTCCTTCCTACAGTGATTTTAAGAGCAGATCAAAGTATAGGAGAGTCGAGAAATCTTTTCTTTTGCGTTGAGGATAACAATATTGTCGTTGAAAGGCGGTGTATTGCTGCTTAAACAGTTGATTACATGCAAATGAAACGGCGGAATTTTAATTAACACAAAAATAAAATTAATTCCCCCATAATTATCTGGTATCTTTACATAACCTCAACTTGTATGTTTATGATTTACAATTTGCATAACTACACCTATTCCTAGAACTAATATCTGCATACTCATATCTCATTTCTTATGCGGTGAGAGTGGTGTCGATGCTTTACTGAAAAGCGTCAACACGCTTGTGATAAATCCGTTATGATAAGTGAAATTTACGATTCGTACGGATCTATTGTAAATTAGGTAGGTAAATATTAATCGAGAGATCCTTCTGTAAACATTAGTTTTGCGTAACGTACGAAGCCTTCGGGCGTTTCGAAGCGTTCGATGTTAACTCCGTCTCGTTAGTTCCGTTCTGTAGTAAATTTGCTTCCAAAACTGGAATTTGATAGGTTATTTGGGGCATGGATATACGAGTACAAAGGAGGCTAGGAAAGATCTGCAATACTGCTAGATTTGTCTCACTTTCACAAAATAATTTCTTTTCTCTCGATCTGTGACCAGTGGCCTTCTTTTCGACCGAGTCTTCACTTTGTTGGAACGAGGGTAGTATACGATTGTTCGGCCGGAATCTAGAATTGACCAATGAAGTAAAGGTTTTGGGCATAAGGCTTGATGCAAAGCTGGATTGGACCAAATACTTCGTCAAAGTGATAAGCAAGGCTGCATAGCTGTTCTGGCGATGTCCCAGAGTTATTGGCAAGACCTGGGGATTTAAACCAAGAGTGTTACATTGGTTGCACACCGTGATAGTAAGGCCAACGATTACCCGCGGAGGTGTGGTCTGATCGAGAACAAGATAACGACCCAAAACACACATTGAAGTGGGCAAAGGAATGATTTTAAAGAAATATTGTTGAGATTAAGCTGGTCTACACAGTCGCCAGACTTAAATCTTTGTGGTGAGAAGTCAAAGTGACTCTGAGAGGCAAAAATCCTAAATTAATAAGAATTAGTTGCATGGGGGAACTTTTAATTTAATTTGTTTATTTATTTTATAATGAACATAGCGTGCAAATCGTCGAAAATAGATATGTAAACCTGAAATATACAACGTAAAACACATTAAAACGATTAAAATAAGAAAATACATATACACAACTTAAAACGTGTTCAAATCAAAATATTTCACTAAAGAACTCGTCTATGGAGTATAGCACTTTTACATACAAAATATTCCTTAACCTTCCTATACTCACGCATACGGTCTGTGAGACCGACTTATATAGTATAGTATACGTCTTTCATTTTGACGTGGGTATAGGAAGGTTAAAGTCTGTTTGAATATGTACGGGCAATATTTTTAATGTTTGTGATAAGTGATTGTAAATTTTCAAGCACTTTTAGTAGGCCTACCACGATATGCCAAAAACTAACTAAAAATTCAGGGCGCACACGTTGCTTAGCTGTTATAATAAAAAATAATATTTATTCCACTAAATATTGAAGTAAAATTAATAATAACTGTATAATTTCCTTTATTCAATCCACACAAATGACGTTTGGCTCTTTTTTAATTCACCGAAAAAGGAAGACAGTTTGAAGTTTCTGGATTTTTTTAACTTTAATTATAACATTCATTTCTAAACATGCTTCGTTTATATTAATACTCTACAAAAATGAAAGATAATCCATAAGAAATCGAAAATTCTGTAAAATTTATGGGTCTGAAAACTTTGGTTCCGGGAGGATCTATTTCATCGCACACTACTGTATAAAGCCCTAATAGGACAACAACAATCAATAAAAACTAGTGAGAATCCTTCTAAGGATAGTGAGAAGACAAATAATGAGAGCAATACGAGCGCCAAATGCCACAGGGCAACGAGAAATAAGGGTGAAAGCAAACAAAGAATTAGAACTTATGAAAATAAAACCACTACTTTGTTACATTGTTATTTAAAAAAACGTGACTGCAGTTTCGTAAACACTGTTACATTGTCAAACTAGAAATATCTTATAATTACGCTTAAACAACTATTTATATGCTGGATTTTTTCTACAAGAATACTTAGAATAAGTGAAACTTTCAGAACGTCATTAGGTATAATTGTTCATTAAGTAAGATTAACTATAGCGTCTATGGATTTCAAGTATTTGATATTAAAAATACTTGTCAAACGATGGAGAGGCCATTAGGTCCATTTCGTCGTTGAGGAGGGTTATCCTTTTATCCTTGCTGTGTTTGTAAATTTCTATTGATTCTAATACATTGAGTTTGCGGCTTTTCGGTGCGGTGTGCATTATATCTTAATGTTATTAGCTTCGGGAAACTGCGTGTGGTTTCTAGGTAGTGATTTGGAAAATTAGAATTTTGTTTTTCTAGGTGGTATTACGATTTGTGTGTCTTTAAAACGCGTAATGACGATACAATTTGTGTCATCATCAGTTGTATTGACGTTAAACTTATTCCTACAATTTGAATTGTTTGCATTTACAAAAATTCTAGTTCGTGAACTATGACCGTCCAACTCAACAACTGAAAGCTGCTTCGACGGTCTCGTTTGCTCAACAAAATATTTCATAAAATTCAAGAAGACGTTGCGGTCCATGCAATCGTTGTCTTGTAGGAAAGCTAGACTTCCATTAGGTGCATTGCCTATCAGCTCAGGGTTAATTCTTTTTTCTGGGAAAAGTTAAGGCAGCTACAAAAAACTTTCCGCTTGCACTCATAAAACTGACAATACTAACATTTACTCCTCTTTCGGGACTCGTCAGCTCACCCACCAGCTTTTACCTTTTTGAGTAAGAATTTTTTCTAAATTTTGCACGGTTGTTACGCTGGTTCCATCGACATTCCTTCTATCTGGGCTAAGTTTGTAGTTCTCAAAATTTTTGGAAAAAGATCGTACTATAATCTGATTAAAACCCGTAGCTCTTGCCTTATAAAGTTGCTTCGAGTTTTCTTGAAGGTATATTTTTACGTCTACGCAAAAACCCCTAAATCCATTTCTTGTAAGTCATTCTAGCGTCGTTATCGAATTCATTATTGGCATAAAATGCCAATAGACGAAGTCCTTTTGGTAAGCGATCCTAAAAGCCGCTTCTCGCCGAATCTCGGTTTCTTGTTCCTCAGTCCTGTCTAAATCGTCCAAGATGTTTCTCATTTTCTCCCATAATTTTATTTTTGTTTGGAACTCTTTTTGGCAATGTACTCTGCGGTTTGTCCAATTGATCAGTAATTGTTCGAAACCTTTTGTTATAGCTCCTAACATGTGTTGACCCGACTATTTTCCACGATTGGTTTTTCTTTAATAATAACGATCTATTTCAGGCATCTGTAATTCGCAGATGGAAAGGAAGAATCATCAGTTTCAAGTAGTATTAAACGCTCTAACTTACGTATCTCTACTATATCCCATCTTAAGAAATATTGCCAATTATCAATGTTGCTTAAGGGAGTACCCTCGGTAAGTCAATTAGCAAAGAGAAAATTACGAAAATATACAGAAATGTCAAAACCTTTCCAAAAAATGACTCAATTAAATTTTTGTAGTCTTTGGGTGACTTTGAAAGAAGAATTATTTCATTTCGAAGCACTTAACATAGTGTCCTATGGGAATCTGTGATTTTAACGCACACTAACGCACATCGTTGATCACGTTGGAACAAACAAACAGATTTTTATAAAATTTGAAGGAGATATGAACGAATATCTCATGAACATTCTTCTTTTTCCTAAACATGTAAAACTTGCTTGTGTTAGGAGAAGTAACCAGAAAAAGGCAACATTTTTTAACAATTTCCAAACGTGGCAACACCGCAGTATCATTGGTTCTTTTCCCGTAAACATTGCGAATCGATTTGCCCCCTTTACTTTGTCGCACTCGATTATCGTACACTTTTTTGGAAACTTTTTTCCTTTCCAATAATACCTGCTTTCATTAATTTTTTCAAATTAATAATAGATAATATAGAAACTGCGTGCCGGCTGCTTCGGTGTCCTATACATAAGTATTATACTTGTACGTGAGGACGTACACTAAAGCAAGGAATGCGGTGTTGCCAAATTATATACTACGTTACTCAAGTAGAAGGTTGAAATCCTTGTGACTTAAACTTAACTTAAAAAAGTTCAACAGCCCAAATGTAAAGCACACTTATGACTAACTGCATCAGGGGTCTCCAAACTTTTCAGCCTTGGGGCCATACTGATTACTTCAGCCAGTTTTCTGCGTATTATACTTGTCATTAGGCTTTACCTAGCAAGTAAATAAATCCGAGTTATTATCATTCTGTGTTTTTGTATCCAACTTATCACAACAACATTAAGCTATTAGCTGTCGCGGGCCGGATTGATGACACTGGCGGGCCGTAGTTTGTAGACCCCTGAACTACATTATAATGGCCGTTCTTAATGACTGTCTCGGATAGTTTACCATAATTTACGTTTTTTGATCTAATATCCGCTTTTGTATTACTGAAAATATTTTAATATTATGAGAATCCCAATCTTACAGGTGTGTATCCTTACTTTGGGAAGTTACCTGACAAATATTTGGATGACGCTGTAATGCTAAACTTGTAAATTTATTGAACGTTTCTCATCTAAGAATGCTGTCCTGTTTTAACCCTGCTGTTAGACTGAAAAAATATACGAATCCTAGATTAAGAGACCATTTGGTCCATACTACATGTTTTATTAAAAATGAAAATTTCATCCAATATTTTATATTTAATTTGATTGAAAACCTCATTAATACAATTCATAAACATTATTATGGATCGTGCCATGTGGAATTTCGCATCATCCAGCGTTGGCAACTCCTTCCACTGTTTTACAACTGCCATGAAAATGTCATCGTTGACGACCAACTTGTTGGATTTAGGGGACCATGTTCTTTTCGACAGTTTATGCCATCAATACCTGCAAAATATGGTTTGAAATATTGGTTATGGGTGGATTCACAGTCGGACTACGTCTGAAAGATACAGCCATATCTTGGAAAAGCTAAAAATGCAGAGCCTGAACAAAACCAAGGACAACGCGTTGTATTGAAGTTGACGAAAAGCTTGAAAGGGCAAGATATAACAGGCGACAACTTCTTCTCCACTTTTGATTTGGTAAAAAAATTACTTGAAAGAAAACTTACATATGTAGGAACAGTACGTAAAAATAAAACATGCGTTACTCCGAAGTTGCTGAATGTAAAAGAACTGCCATTGTATAAGTTTACAATTGCTTTCTGTGATATTGCGACATTAGTATCATACATCAGCCACAAAAACAAAGCAACGATATTGTTTACCATAGTTGCAATGCAGAGAACAGCTGCCGTTGATGAGAGTAGGTCGAAGAAAAAACTGGAGATTCTTTCTTATTGCGATTCGACAAAAGGCATGGCTATTTTGTTGTTCGTGTGTAGTGTCTTATGTTTTGTTTCTCATAGGAGGCGCAGATACTGCTGACCAAATGATTGGCTCTTACACCACAAAACGTAAAACAAATCGATGGCCGAACATTGTATTTTCAAATATGCTAGACATATCCGCTTCGAATACATATATACCTTTTTCTAAGATCGATGTTTCATGGGCACCAGCTGATCGAAATCGCAGGAAACAGTTTTTGCGAAAACTAGCACTTTTTTGGCTAAGGCGCTTATGATCAAACGAAGTAGATCACCTCAACAACAGCTCCCAGGAAAGCTATTGATTGAAATACAAATATCTTCAATTTCTACAAGTATTTCAAGTAATGCTACTTCTAAATCGGCGGCTAGAAGGCGTGGGATTTCTAGTTGCTGCGGGTCCAAATCTGACATCAAATGCTCCATTTGCGGCAAATTTATTTGCAAAACTAACTGAAAAAATATTTCGTTCAGCATGTAATGAAAAGAACGATCAACAATGTCACATTCTTTGTAAATAAGTGCAAAAGACTTGGTATTTTGATTCAATCAAATAAGAATATACACTGGACCAAATGGACCCCAATCCAAGATAAGTAAGTTTCTATTTATTTCAGTCCGGCTTTATGTCAGGAAAATTATGGATACAACGTTGTTAAAGAGAAAGTACACGTGAGCCGAAATATCAAAGCAATATATAATATTATTTAAAAGTGATAAAGATAACGAGCAAAATATTGGACCAAATGGGCTTAATCTAACAG
Source organism: Chrysina gloriosa (assembly GCA_038088585.1). NCBI lineage: Eukaryota > Metazoa > Arthropoda > Insecta > Coleoptera > Scarabaeidae > Chrysina > Chrysina gloriosa. The sequence goes on along the minus strand of CM076087.1, from coordinate 14,452,450 downwards.
CAGAGTGAAGCCACTCTCCCCTACATAATGAGAGAATTCCTAATTGAATTCTCTCACAGGTACAAACATCAGCAACCGATAATGCCATTGGGGATTGGTACGAACAACATAATACTCAAACGTCTTGCCTGTTGATGACCAACCCTTAAAAGAATAATGAAATGAATGTACAAGACAGAATCGTACTGGACAAGGTTGGTCCATTACCTTGTCCAGTGCGATGTGGAGGCAATGATGGAGGAAAATGTTGCGCAGAGTGTGTCATTTTCATTTTATTCAGCAGTACCACATTTGGGAGCGGAACATTTACATCAGTAAAATCGCAAATAATTTCATGACTTTAACGGCCGACTCCGACTCACTCACTAATTAAATAAAATAATTAACCGGGTTTGGGAAATCGCCATAAAATATCAATAAAGCGCCCTATCTTTACGTTCGACCGGTCGAACAATGATACATCTATACCGATGTGCAGTAGTACTTCTTTCACAATTAACAATAATCTGAAATTACGATTGTACTCTGCGCTCGTTCGTCCGTTCGCTGTGCGTAAACAAAATTTATAGCCCGACTTTAAAAACGTCGGTAATATAAAATACGACATGTATGCCTGCGTCTATGTACAACATGTAGACATCGCATAGATCGGAGTTCGTAAAACGAGACTCATTAGACGAGAAGACCGATAAACGCTCAGTTCATTGGACTTAGCGTAACTGACTTATCACCCTTTGATATTTCTTATCGAAGGAAAAATATCAACTTATCTAATACGGGAGGTCCCAATAGACGACGGTTGCGGCGAAAACGGGCGAGTTTGGTGTATAAATGTCGATCAGTTGGTGCATGTGGAAAAAGGAAAATATGAAACTGTTCAAACATATCGTCCAATTATAAGGAAAGAAGTAATTTGACGCTTATTTTCTTAATGCGGAATGTGTTTCGTTAATATTAATTATTCTTCCTTAGATCTTCGAGCCGTTTAACAGAAAAAGTTTAGTGACTGCGACGAATTGGGCGATAAAATATTTAATGGCATGATGGACTAGATGATAGTTGGGTCCATTATTCGTTACAGATCTCAAGTCAGGCGTTTTTTTATCGGTTGCGTGTAAGAAACAAGTACAAGTATGAATCTATATCGTACACGAGTTAAAACGGTTTACGTGGACCCGCTGGAAATCGCTGCAAATCAACAAGAAGTGTAGAAGACCTCCCAACACGGCGACCAGATGGAACGAAACAATTCGTTGGTTTACGCCCGAGACGAACTAAATTGCAAAAGGAACATGTTGGTGTCAAGTTAATATCCATTAGAAGCCGCTTATATGAAAATAAAATTTAATATGGCAGCACGGTTGTACGAGGGCTGTTTTTTTTTAAATCTCCGATAGGATAAAGAAAGACGGGTGAATATAAAACAATTATTTTATTACCAAAAGTAATGTACAATAAAGGTTACTTCCCTACATAATCACCTTGACGATGGAGGCATTTGCCACATCTGTAAACAAGCTTTGCAATACCCTCTTCATACAGTGTTGCCGCCAATGATTTGAAGTGAGTTGTGACGGTTTCTTTCAGTTCCTGGTCAGTTCGGAAGCGGGACGAATCTTACCTCGGACGAATAAACAACATCGAAGAAGATTTGTTAAATGTTGTGTTTATGAATATGCAATGTTTTTATGCGTCGTTATCAAGAGAGCTTGAACTAGCCTAGTATAATTAACAATAATTACGTCTTATGATACGTGTCCCGTTGGAAAAGTTGCTGCAAACGATTAAAGGAAAACTGATGCAAATCGCCCGATTGCTTTTGTTGTCTTTCGAATGATTCGCCCTTAGCATCAACATACTTTTCGATGCATTCGATTTTCGAAGAATTTTCTCCAATCTGAAGATGGTACCTCAAAGACCGGTTGCCTAAATACCTCGATGATTGTTTCGGGCGAAGACAAACGCTCACGGCGCATCCGATTTTTGATTATCGGTAAAGAAATCACTCCGTGTTAAACCAGGCGAATACGGGGACTGCCACATCAATTTTTTTTTTTACTGGCTAAATATGAGAATGGCTTATTTAAATAAAGAAAGGAAAAGTCTGTAGCAGGTCTGCAGGTCTGGCGGTAAAAGGCGAACTCGATAATTAAAAATGTTCCCCCTGAAGTTCTGTTACGGCCAATTGTTAGGTTTTCTTTATTGTTACAGTTTTCTGTTTTAGTATTCTATGATCTCTCGCTCCAATCTTTGGCGTTGTGGATGATGCCTGGCGTTCGTAATTTGGATTCAATGATACAGATTGCGCCGTGTTGAATGCGCACGAGGTATACATTTAGCTTCTAACGTTGCGAGTTGAACAGATCGGTTTCCGTGCCTAAGTTTTAAAATCTCTTTATTGAGGATGTATACACGGAAATTCGACGCTGGGAAGTGAATAGCATCGTCAGAAATTTTCGCATCTCCGAGTTTTGCTGTTCAAACTAATCGTTCGCATTGCTTTTCCCTCGTTTGGAGGTGGGCCTTTTTTTTTTTTTTTTTTTTTGTTAATCTCGATGCCGTAAATTTCTCTCTTTCACGTTGTTATAGGGAACTAGTGTGAACTAGTAAAGGCTGGTATATTTAGTATACACTTCCGACATCGTTTCCTTATGTGCGAGAAAACCCGCCATCTTGGATAACTTCCTCCGATACCGAATACTACGCCGTGCAAAGTCGACAAGGGAAAACTACATCACGCGAAGTTTCATTTACTTTTATTTATATTTTGTATCCTTGAGTTCTTGGGGAAAATTCCCTAGAAACATGTAATTAATTTTAAGTTAGGAAATTGAAAATTAGTGTGCGAGTATACTGAGGTTTCTTTGCGTTTCTGAAGATTCAATTATTTTAGTATTTTAGGAGGAGGGGAGGGGGGTAAAGACAAGGATGTGTGCTTAATCCATTGCTGTTTTCAATTATACTACATGAAGCCATAAAGAATGCCAAAAAAAGACAAATGAAACCGCTAAAAGTGGGTCACTGGAAAATGAGATTAACTTGTCTGAACAAATGTTTGCAGACGATATGGCAATTCTAGCCGAGTCAGAAGGAACCTTGAAGTGCCAAGCAAGGAAATTGCGAAGATAAACATGAAAACCAGCATCAAAAAGACCAAGCCGATGATAATTGCAGGAGAAAAGAAAAGACATAACATCGAAATCGAAGTAAAGGCAATAGAACAGGTTAATAATCACAAATATTTAGGAACAATAATACAATGGGACTAGGAAAAATGGAACAAAAAGTTAATGGCAGAATGGAAAAATCAGCAGCAATGTTTTATGTGATGAGAACTACGTTGTAAGGAAGTACCAAAACATACCAAAATAGAAATGGTGAAAAAGTGACCAACAATAACTTACAGTAGTGAGATCTGGATAAAATCAGAAAAAGTCAGATTGTGAGTGAACGCCATGGATATGAGATTCATAAGACGGGTAGAAAATAAGGCGAAGAAAAACAAGATAAGAAATGAGGAATACTGGCCAAAAACCTATATGGAAAAAATAGAGGTCGTATGAGCGATGATAGACTGACAGAAAGAGTGTATGAGACGCGAGTGACAGGAAAAAACAAAAAAGGGAAGACCAAGAAGAAAATGGGATGACGACAATCAGGAAGCAGCGGCCGAAAGAGGAATTGAGTGGGAAGGAATGAAGGATCAGACCAGAGATCGAAAATGATGGAAAGAATTATTCTGAAAATGGGAAACTTGACTCCATCCGAGCCTTACACCGAAAGGTAGATAGGCACAGGATTAAGTACGTAAATATTTTTAAAAAAATTGAATTCATAGAAACCTGTAAACCTCAAATTAATTGTCTTTGAATGACCTAGCAAGTGGTGGTGATAATCCAAAAGATATTGATTACATAGGCCACGATTTATATGTACCAACCCCACATGTCCCGCTATAGGAAACCATTATTTCCTCTTTTTGTGCTCAAATAAAGAAAAAAATTTAATTTTTGCAGATACAAACAACAACTCACTGTACTGTATAGAGTTCTAACTACTTCGTCCTTGTTTCTTTTAATGCAGCAATTGTATAACTGGAATCAAATATCTCAATAGACATCTCAAAGACATTCACACTACATATTTTGATTAGGAGTTACATCACCAAATTCGATCCCGATGTCGTAATTTGAATAGCGCAATAAATTCTGTACTTGCTCTCGCTTTCATTGCCGTCGACAAGAAAGAACGGACTTTTTCTTCTTTTCGATCGAGGGGTGATCCAACACAGCGAGCAATTATACTCGAAGAAAGGAGTAAATGTTTTGGTAAAGCTTTTACTGCGCCTGACATGTGCCCATGTGGCGTTGAATGCGTGTATTTATTTATTTATCGAAGAAGATAGCCCCAGACTCACAACGTTTTGTATGTGTATGAAGTTTACAATTCGGTCCGGGTTTTAGGTACAATAACGTACGTAGATTCGTCTGTTCGTTCGTTTTTAAATTGAGATAACGTTTGTATCTAGAAATTAGGTATACGAACGATATTGAAGAGAAGATTTTATATGGGATTTTAATGTTTCTAATACTCATGACCTCAGGAGAGACGAAAATAAAATTGTCTGATGGTTTATCATAAAGGGATGACTCATTACAACGTATCGTATGTGCACCAGCACCGATATCGGACATAACCACAGTGACGTAACAAATTTTGGATATATTTCAAATTTCAAAGCGATACATAAATATGTAAAAATATGTGCGATTCGTAAAGTAAGTTCCGCTTTCGCTTAGTGACTGGAGTGGAGATATTGGCGCGATCGCAGCACTGCGGTGTAGTCTAGTTCAATGTGAGTCTGGCAGTGCTAGTGAGAGAATCGTTCGAACGTTCTATCGTGCTGTTTTGGTCGTTTCATCCCGCCGACTGTGAACTGCGTGTTGTTATCCGATTTCTGTGTTTGCAAAGAACATGTTGGCTGCCGTGATTTATCGTGAACTTTGTTCTGTTTATGATGAAAATGCCATGAGTGACAGTGTGGTTAGAAGATGGTGCCGTATGTTTCGAGAAGGACGAACTAATGTCCATGTTGAAGAAGTGCTTATCACCAAATTTTTTTTTGATTGGATTTAAATGAAGATGTTTCAAAATATGAAAAACAAAAACAATATTGCATAAATAAAGGCTTTTAACGAATTTTTATTTCGTTATAGATTAATAATAATGAAAGAAATTAAATCTAATTTTTTTGCCCAACGTGAGAAGACTTGAAATGGTCAATGCATAATGCCAGATGGGAATTATCGCATTGATAAAATCTTTTCTTTGTTTTTGTTTTCTTTTCTGATAAATAAACTATACAACGTTTGCGATCTTTCTTCGATGAGGTCGTTTCGATAAGGATTGGAAGATATTGACCGGTAAATCTTCGTGGTAATGATGGTCTTTATTTCTGGCATATTTTTTCAAGTATGTCTTCCGCTAATTTTTGCTTGAAAAGGTGGAATACTCTGTCCTTAATAGTTTTGAAAACAACATAACCATTCAAAGGAATCATGCCGAGATAATAAAATAACTACTTTTTATACACCTCCTGATAACGTACCATAGTGTGAAATTTGCTGGGAAGTTGATTACCTCCGTCAACTCCACCCATGTTTTCATTATAGTCTAAAACAACTATTTTGGCTTTACAATATTTTCTTTAGTTTTGTAGTTTTGTTTACCCGTATCAGCAAACTCTAGGTTATGCATGGTTGACAACATGTTGACATCTTTTTGTTTTTTCCACTTTATTGCGGAAATATTTTTACTTTGTAGTATAGTTGTTTCACCTCGTTTTAATTTTTTACTTTCTAAGGCTTTGGGCATATGTTTCCTATTTGTTCTCATCGTGCCACAAACATTTATTTTTAATTTATACAATTTATTATATCAATCAGGTGAGCTATACCAGTTATCAATATATAAACAATGTCCCTTTTCTAACAAGTTACTTTCTTCCATCATATCCAGAACAATTTTCGTGCTAGCTAGGGCCCTTTTTTACACTTATCCTTTCCCACATAAACCCCAAAATTATGTATATATTTTGGTCTTGAATCGCATAGCTTGCAATATTCTATTCGGGATCGGGATCTCTTTGTTTTGTTATATTGAACGTAAGGAATTCTACTTCTCTACATTGCATCAAAGACTCATCCAAGGAAACATCTCTGCTTGGCGTGATTACTTCTTTCAATCTTTTCTTGATCATGCCCATTATCGGTCTAATTTTACGTAAGGGATCATCACGCTGCAAACGTTTATTATTAGTATAAAGTGTAATTTTCTTGAAATTGCCATGAACCTATTTCGGTACATCACTGTTTAGAAGTACGGCGCTTCAATGCGCTTGCCCGCACTCCAATAATTTTACAGTGCAGGTTTTTGCACCATAGACACCAATATAATGAGTGCAAAATAAACTTGCAATTCCTCTACAGAAATTTCTTTGAAACTTGGATCTTTTCCAGCAAATCAATGTTCAAGAATTTCCTTTGATAAAAACAGTTCGTAAATGTTCTCTCTAGTAAAATTTGTTGTTTTCATTTACACCACCGACAGACATAAATTTATGCAATTTAGGTTAGTAACTTTTTTCCTCCCACTCAAGATCACTGGCACTTTGATCACTATCGTTACTATGAAAAGGAGCCGCAATAAAACGTTTGCGTGTTGTAGGTCCAATACCTCTTCACTGGTATGGGAAACACAACCGTTCTTTTTCTACTTTTTAGTGTTTTTTACCCTGATTTCCGATCACCACTTTTCATCGACTGTGCGCCCAATATGCGCTTTGCTGATAAGTGCCTATGTGAAATGCGCACACATGTGCGCTCTGGTGGTAGTTGTCAGTCAAAATGGGCACATATATGCGCTTGTGATGCCAATGGGCAGGGTTCTATGAAGAGGGCATTAAAAACTGGTTCACCGCTATGACAAATGCCTTAATCTTAATAGCGACTATATAGAAAAATAGCTGACAGTAGTAGCTTTAAGTTGTATATAATAAAAACCTCTTCGTGTATTGGTGTTTTTTCAAGAACCAAACGGAACCAAACCTACTTTACGAATCGCCCTCGTGTAAATATCTATGAATTTTGTATATTAGCGGTCTGTAAAGTTGCACATGTATACAAGATATTCAAGGCAACATGAATTCGTTAATATGAATGAATGAATGAATACGTATTTGATAGCGTCGATGTTGTTATATATCGAAAATAAATTCGACTTACAGTCAATTTTAATTCGCAAACTCGAAACGAGGCGCCGACATGTATCCCGGCCTCGCCTTACGATCTCCAAACCGCAACCAACGACCGAGCTTTCGTTTTCCTGCTGCAACGAATAAATTGGATAACGATAACGCGTTTATTTTTTTAATTTATGGTAACGCAGGCGTAATTTCCCTCGAACCAGTTACGTCTTATAATGGATCGTCTCTCGCGGATCATCGACACATGATCACAATTAAATCGACTCTCGAGGAGGAGAGAAGTACGTGTAACGAATCCGCCGTTGCCCGTGGTAAAGTAGTAAGCAAACAGACAGTTAGCCGGTTATCGAAGCGGCCGGCCGGCGTCGGCGAAGGCAGAGGCGAGAGGAAAAAGAAGGAAGAGGATGAGGAGGAGGAGGAGGAAGAAGAGGAAGGCGACAGAAGACGACGATGTTGTGAAACTGCTGCTGCTGCTGCTGTTGCTGCTGCTTTGCCGGTGTGTATTGCGAGAGCCGGGCCGGGCAAGAAGAAGGAAGACGGAACGGTTCGGTGGAAGGGCGAAGGGGTTAGGTGACCCAGTGTTGGCCGGACGGGCTCGACCTTCAACCGTACTACGTCTTCGGATTGCTGTTGTGCCGCCGCTGTTAAGTCTGTTCCCTGACTATAATTCGAAATTTTCGAGCAATAAAATTAGTAGATAAAAAAGTGGGATCACCGAAAGTCATGAATGATGAAAAACCATCGGAAACCATGGATTTCTTGCTAAAGCTGCGATGTTCCAGAATATTAAGAATTTTCTCATTGAATGCTGAGATTTAGGTCTAGTGGTAATATTGTAGTCATACGGGGGTGGTCTCTTTAGTATTACATATAATCATAAGAGAACCTGATGCGTATGAAGCCTATACACAAAAATACAAATCTTCTTAATCGAGATGGTGGACCGATTCAATCTAGTTTATTCCGGCTATTATAATTAAATAAATAATTAAGTAATATTGCTTATGGAAGGGTAACTAGCATTTTAATTTTAATTTTCTTCGGGAAATTAACTAAATTCACACAGGCATAGTTGTAATTCCTTTTAACGTTCAAACTCATTCGAATTAGCAGATACCTTCCCTTGGCCGTGCACTTGATATAGTATATAGAAAGGGCGTTTACTGGGGACAAGCATTACTAGCCGTTTTCGAGCGGGAAAATAGTTGTTTATGCCGCACAAACGAATACAACAATTGGGACAAAAAGCGCATGAAGCGCATTTATCTTTAAAGAAAGGTAAAAAAAAAGAAAAAAATTTTTGCTCATTTTATTTTAAACGGCTGTGATAACACGTGTGACCGAATTTATTATGGAATAATTGTGGGGTGAGGAGTTTACCGATGTGATATGGTGTCAATAACCATAAGAAGCAAACAGTAGGTAGGCTAAATATGTTTTATTATTTTCTAAACTTTCGAGTTACCTTTACCACGTTTTACATCAAATAAAACACCAGCATATTGTATACTAATAGCGGTATTTTAAACTTCGCCCGGGAAATATAATTTTAAATATATGTATCATACAAAGATTGATTCGTTCATCTCAAAAGTTCAAGTTTCTCCAATTTTCAATGGCATTTTGTCAAAATTGTCAGTTTAAAGGCAAGTTCTTCAGGCGATTGGAACCGTTGACTATGTACAGGGTTTGTCCAGGAAGTATCGGGACTGAAATCATAACAAGATATTTATTAAAGATATATTTACATTGCTAACACTATATCACATCGGTAAACTTCTTACCATACAATTGTTTTAGAATAAAATCGGTGACACTTGGTTCGCTAGCTCGAGGCAAGCACTACAATCGCCTAAACCGAAGGGAACAACAAAATTTCTTTCCTTAAAGTTCTAAGCATGCATTTTTACCCCACTTTCTGACTGTAACCGTGTGTGTGGCGTAAACAAAGATTTTCTCGCTCGAAAACGGCTGGAACCTCTGTCAACCCCGTAAATGTCCTTTTCTAGGGGTGACAAGCGTTCTAACCATTTTCGAGCGGGGTAAATGAATGCATGCTTAGAACTTTAAGGAACAAATATTTTCGCTATGTACGGTTGTGATAATGCTTGCCTCGAGCTAGCGAAACACCTGTCACCGATTTTATTATAAAACAATTGTGTGGTGAGAAGTTTACCGATGTGGTATCGTGTCAGTAAATTACTCCATACCTTCATGTTTACATTGGCTTAGAACTTTTCAAAATATAATCCTCCCGCATCAATACACTCTTGCGAGCTTCACTATTCAGAGACCTCCTGGTAGTCGGCAACCGCAAAGCAGTACAGACAGCCCATCGATGCCGCTTTAATCGTCCTAAAAAGATGCCTTTTCAGGCTCTTTTCGATCCGGGAGAGTCAAAGGAAGTCAAGGGGGACCCAAATCTAGACCGTAGGGCGGTTGGGAGAGTGTTGCTATGTTGTGTTTGTCCAATGCCTCCCTCACAATTAGCGATTGGGGACAATGATGGAGCATCCGGGTATCCATGACTTTCATTAAATTAAATTTAAAATTTATCGTTTACTGTTCAAATGAAACTATTTTAATCCCATTAGGGTAACTCGAGAGTTCCACGCGAAATGAGTGATGGCGAAAGCGATAGTGGGGGTGAAAGATGACCCAGTAATTAGAGTAAGAGGAACGGGTATACTCGCACTACTCGAAGATTCGTCTTTTCTTTCTCACTGGATTCCAGCGTTCTTGACGAGTTGACACAAACGGAATCACTGTGAATCACTAATTATTAATTGTCGATTTTTTTGTTATTGCGTCCATTCAAAGCCATCACGTGCCATTATGCGCCACGAAATAACATAACCTACGAAACGTGTCATTTGACGAATTATCAGTTTTTACTTTGATTTAATTGTATTGATCTTCCTATTTCGTTATTTGCTTAATATTCGTTTCATTGTTTTATTGTATTTGTTTGTAATTTATGAAGTGCAGAACATATTCGAAGTTTTACTTTACCCGCATGTACTATAACGCGTCCCAATTTTTTTTTTTGGTCAAAGAGAGGCGCTCGTGTGCCACTCAGCACTTTGCCTTTTGCCCCTCGATCGTATTTTAAAATTAAAAATTCCTCGCCGATTATCACTCTGTCCAAAAGATTTGAATCGGTCTCCAAAAGTTTCAGCAGTTCACGACCAATTGTCACGCGGTCTTCCTCCTACGCGTTCGACTAAACCATCAGCATCAGAGATCTTCCCAGCAATCTTTAAATTTTATATGCCATTCAAGAAACACGAGCTCTGGGCACCTGGCTTCGTTTTTGTAATACTCACGGATCACATCAAAAGTTTCCGCTGGCGGATTTGTTTAATTTGAACGCAAAATTTAATGGCACAAAGCTCGTCAATGGTTGGCTAGGCATCTTGATTCTAGACCTGAACACTGAACACACTTTTACTTCGGGCGCGATCTACACACTTATTTTGGGCGCGATCTACACACTTTAAAGACTCGAAGACAACTCGGCCTATTGTCTCGGGTTATTTGACCACCATTGACCCCGACAATCCCGGGACTATACGGAGGAAGACCCAATATTTTGATGCTTTGCTGCTCCAAGAATTCAACTGTCGTTCGAGCTATATGTGAATTGGCACCGTCTTGCTGGAGGATAGCCTCTCATCCAGGGGTTTGGGAGCACGGCGATTACCTCTGACAAAACAAACGGTGATGTCTCAGTTCCTCCATCTCGCAAAAGGATATTGGACATGAGTTGCTATTGAGAAGAAAGGATATTGGACGTGAGTTGCTATTGAGAAGAAGCGTTGCGATCATCTTCGACACACTGCGGGTACAGATCTGGTGTTCTCTTCAATAAAACTCTTAACTTTTCTTGCCGCAAGGTATGAGGTATTAGGTTCGTTCCAATACACCACAAAATCAATTTGTGAATCATCGGGTACATGCGCAAGCAAATTTGGAAAGCTAAATTTGCTCTGCGTATATACCCGACGATCCACAAACTGGTTTTGTGCTGTGTTGGAACGAATTTATTATTCTGCATAAATATGCGCCCTGTCGGTATGCGACGCCTTGGCTGAAAGGGTGATAATAGCACCTTTTTTCAGGATATTTATGCATTCTTCTTAGCGCATTATAATTTCTACAAAATATATATAAATCCGTCTTCGCTAATCACACCTGGTGGTGAGTGCTTTACAGCTCGAAGAATCGTGAACTGTGAGACGTTCGTCAGGTCGTCGGCGGACAAACTGCGATCGCGGCTCTAACATACAGAGCGCATCCTTGTCACTAAAGAAAACCTTTTAATGATGCAACTAGTACTTTAAATAACAGATGAAACAGCCTACACGACAGATTGTCGTTTATTTTGGGATTCGTAGGAAGAAATCGATGATTTGTCTGGAAACGTTTTTCGTTGCCTCCTTCCTTGTCGCCGTTTTATGGAGTTGATTGAATGCCGTTTTGTTTTAATTTCTAATCAATTCTAGGAGTGTTTAAAGATTTCTAAAAAAAAAAAAAATGAAAAGCGCGTTTTCATTCTATTTTCCATTTATTACCTCCGCACTTAACGAGCTTAATGCGCCGATCGATCAGTTGCATATGCGATTTGCTGCCTGTTCTTCGAACGCGTTTGTGAAACAACACAACAACACAAGCACATACAATCAACAATTTGCATAACCGCATAAATATCCTTGAAAATGGCAATGTTGGCGCGCGTATGTGATGCATATTATATCTCTTTTTATTTTTTATAGTCTTCGGTCCGCGTTCGTCGGGAGTCCGTCCGAACGGTAGCCTCTTAACTGCTATTATCCACATCCATACGTGTACACCGCATGTAATAGAAAATACCGCAATCTCCATCCAGCGATACGCACCCGACACTTTACGGGCGCGCGTATTAGGACACTGATTTATCACGAAAAACGTTAAAAGAACGTTCGACATACGTAGATTTTAATTGGAGCAGGCGAGCAAACAAGAATGCAAATTTATCATGCGAACTGGTATATAGATATGCGCGCCGCGGCCTATAATAAAATGCAAATTTACAGTTGTTTCTAGCGCTATAACACTCTTGACGTAAGAGCAGAAAGTTTAATATCTTCCAGCTGAAAAATGAGAGTCGGTAAGGTTTATTACAACATTCAACCCAGTTATGGAGTGGTAGCAAGCAATCGTGTGTGTGTGTGTGTGTGTGTGTGTGTGTACGGTTGTGCGTATCTAAAAGAGACGAAGCGTCTAGTTAAGTCGAATAACCAGTTCTGGAATAATTATTAAAAATGAGCTTTAAGTAAGTAGCGCTGCGTCATAAAAAAACGACGAAAAAGAACAATCGCGGTTGTTATCGTATGAACTACACGCACGTATGTTCGCCCGAAATACTTTTAATGACAGGATAAAGGTGATAAAGTAAAAATTAAAATCAGATTGGATATGGTGCTTGAGAAGAATATGAAAACCTTGGATTTAGGATGAACTCAATTATAATCGTTCTTACCTTTATCAACTCATCTATGATATTTTGACATACCAATTTCGACAACTACGTTGTCATAAACAGGAGATAAAATGACGAAAGAGAAAATTACAACACAAAAGTTTCGGCTAACGTTTGCTTACCATTTCATGGTTGACACGACAGATCATTACTAACTAACGACTTATGCTCAACGTTGCCATTCGTTAAACGTCAACCTATTGTTAATTATTAACCCTCCAGCCGCGGGCGGTTTTTACAATTTCCTGTATATAAGTGCGGACTATTTTTAATCACGATTTATAATTATAAGGATTGTATTAATATAAAATTTAAGAATGAAGTTGATATTTTATGGACATTTATCATACATAATGCGGAAAACGAAATTATCACGTTTAAGAGAAAAAATGAAGAAAAATCTTACTAATAACATTTCTGGGCGCGGTACCTTCCAGGTTTTGCCGTGGGTGTTTCACTGAGTTACGAGGTGCGTAAATAAAGTAATGAGACCGATTACATTTTGACTTGTTTTTGTCCCAATAACATTACAATTCAACATTGTCCCCTTCAAAGTAACTGCCTTCGAAAGCTACACAGCGCTGGAGATGTTTTTTCCACTCCTCATAGCAGTGCTGGAACTTGAATACAGGGATAGACGTCAGCTGATTGGTTACAACCGTTTAAATGTTGTGCAGTGGCCTCAGAACCATATCCCTTGAACTGTTGTTTCAATCTCGGAATAAGGAAAAAGTCACAAGGAGTCAAGTCGGCCAGATTTCTCCTGCCTTAGTCTTTTTATTTCCAAAAGTTGCAGGTAGATCCTTGACGTATTTGTTCCAAGAGTTTCATAAATATCTGTTTTTTGTTGTGTCAAATAATCAACAGGACGTGGAAAGATGTTTAAAAATTGTGGGTAGTTACATAATAGCCTTTGTCCAATAAAGGATGTATTAGATGCAACACAAATTTAGTAGACATAAGATACTCGTCATATTTATCAGCCAATAAAAAATAAAAAATTTCACATGTAGCCTGACTGCGATTCACATAAAACAGATTGCGATCTACATCAAACAAATGATTTTCTGCCAAAGCGGGATCTTTTATGGAAATGTATTGTTCCTGCCCAGTCTTCCTTTGAATAAAAAAACAAACTTTTTTTTTTTGAGTAAGTATTCGATAACTTGAACTTTGGGCATGGATGTGAATCTTAATTTTAAGGGTGTTCGGTACTTATTTTCAAGATCGCTTAAAGTTAATTTTTTTTTGGTCGGTTCGAAAACCATTTCGAAGACTGTATATTTTAGCTTTTAAAGATGTATGTATAACGATAGGAAGCTTAAAAGAACTGACAGGGGCACTCACAGGCCACTATACCTGTAACAAGCACCTTCACACAATGGGCTTATCCAACACGGACACTTGCAGATTCTGCGGTGAAGAAGAGGAGTCAATGGAACACTTGATCACTAACTGTGGGGCACTAGGCCACAGGAGATATAAACTACTACATGCATATACGCTGAGTGAGGAGGACCTATTTACACTCCCATTGAAGGAGCTGATCCTGTTCCTCAGCGTATTAAATAAATAAATAAAACAAACAAGAGGAAGCACAATAGATCAACGTGGTCGCAGTGCAAAGGGCCATTTTGGGCCAGACCCCACCTCATTACAATACAATACAATACAATATAACAAATGTATAACGATAAAGTACTAACTGTTTACAATTTTAAGAGTTCAATCAGATCTAATCTTTTTTAAATAATAAGTGAAGAATCAGAAGCTTTGGGGGCCTGAAATCTTGAATACCACATATTCGATACGGTACTTAAGACTTGTCAAAGAGCATTTCTGTAAATTCCTTTGTTATCGTTGCTTTCTTGAAGTCCAAAAATAATGGTAAGACCATGGTCATTTTTCTATTCCTTAATTGAGGTTAAATTCAACAACAAAAAAGGAATTTACAAAAAACCTCGCCGATAAGACGTGGCTGTCGTAACGAATATACGGTATGCACAATTTCGAGCCTCTAAACTTACTAGTTCTTCACTTATTATTGAAGAAGAAAATAAAACTAAAGCTCTCAATATTGTAAAGAACTAGTATTTTATCGTTATACACACTACTTTTAAAGGTCACACATACAGTTTGCAAAGTAATTTTGGAACCAATAAAAAAATTGAAGTTGCAGAAAAGTACCTTACACCCTTAACGCAGAGTTATAGGAAAAGTGTCAGTATGTCATAATCTGTCTAAACCTATCTCGTAACATGATCCTTGAATTGGCTCGCGTTTCGACTAGTACCATTCTCGTTGAAGTAAATTGATGACCCTGTTTAATAGCGAAATATCTATAAAAACGTTCATTTCTTTTCCATTCTCGTCTATCCATTTCTTTGATTTAGAATATGTAGTCCTTTTTTTTGGGACAGCTTAGTTAGTTCCTGGTTTGCATATTTATTAATGACGAGAATGCAAATCAAGGTATCGTCAAAAAATATTTTTATCTATATCTATATTTACTGTCGGTGTTGCAGTAAAAAGGAGAGCTGGTGGAACAGCAGGAATATTATTTATACTAATTTCATTCTATACAGGATAACTTGTGAAATCATCATGCTCATCTGATTCCTCATCGCTCTCACTAACATTTTCCTCAGAAGCACCTACTGTTCTAACTTCTCACTTCACTTTTGAGTCTATGAACAGCCGAAGCAAAGACAAGCATTGGAAGATAGCAGACTGGCCCAAAAGCAAAGCCCTCCAGTCCGGTTTAAGCGACATAATAAATGGACGAAGTGTTCAAACAAGCAAGATATATACTACTACCTCCTCTTTACATCAAGCTTGGATTGATGAAACAGCCCACTAAAGCACTTACAAAAGAAGGTGATTGCTTCCGGTTTTTGGTAACAAGATTTCCGGAAGTTTCTTCTGGGAAACTTAAAAGGGGATCTTTGTGGCGCCGTAGATCAAAATTTTAAATGAAAGGCAATTTTTTGAATGTACAATTGACCCATTGGAAAAGAAACACTTGGGTTTTGTTTAAGGAAGTTGTGGCCAACTTTTTGGGCAACGACAAAAATCCAAACTACAAAACAATGTTGCAGAGTTTCATGGAACTAGGATCTAAGATGGGTATAAAGCTTTATTTTGTGCATTCTCATATTGATTTTTTCGCTGCGAACCTTAGCAATGTTAATGAAGAACAAGGAGAACCACCCAGACATGAAATACATGGAAAAGAAATACCAGAGAAGGTGGAATGCAAACATGATGGCTGACATACTGTTTTATGCTAAAGACAGACGACATTGGTAAATGGGGGAGAAGATCAGGTAAGAGAAGTTTTACCTCACGTCGGAAAGAACTCGAAAAAGGAAAATTAAAATGTTATTGTCTTTTGTTTTCATAATAATTCATAGCATTTTAAAGTAAATAAATACCATTGTCCATCCTAATGCACTACGTTGTAATTCCATACAGGGTTACAAAATACCCAATGTATGTTTTTTTATCTCAAGGGATAAAAAAGCACTTTATAAGATGCTTCTGGAAATAGCGGGTGAGGCAAAAATTAAGGGTCTTGAAGTAAGTACAAACAAAACAAAGTATATGAAATACAGTAGAGAAGCATGTGAAGGCGTGAAGGAAATCAAAATAGGGAGATATAAATTTGAAATGGTAAATAACTTCAAATATCTGGGATTGCAAATGGGTAGGCATGGCTGTAAGGGTAAAGTACAGAAGATTGTGCAGGCAGGAAATCGAGCCTATTATTGTTACAAATCGTCGTTAAGGTAAAGAAAGGTGAGCAAGTACACTAAAATGGAAATTTATAAAACAATGATAAGAAATGGCGTAACATGTGCAGGCGAAACATTAGCCATGACCAGAAAAGAGGAAGAAGAACTAAGAGTATTCGAGGAAAGAATAATCAGAGCGATGCTGGGGCCAAAGAATGTAGGCGCGAATGAGTAAAGAACGTTGTTGAATCACGAAATACAAGAAATAATGGAAGCAGAGGATATCGTCAAAATAATGAAATCACAGCATACAAGATGGTTGGGACACATATGGAGAAGTGATGGGGAGAGTAACATCAAAACTACAACAAATTGGACACCAATGGAGAGAAGACCAAGGGGAAGACCTAAAGGTAGATGGATTGACCAAGTGACAGAGGATTAGAAATGATGAAACTAGACAACTGGAAGCAGATAGCACAGGATAGGAAATTATGGAGAGGTGTTTGCGCAGGGCTAGGGTGTACGAGAGATTATAACTATCTAGGCAATACGCTAATCACCCAGAAAATCGATTGGAGAGCTTCAACGGCGAAAATTCCGAAGAGGAATGTGGTGCCTTAAAGATAGAGATAAAATAATTTCTCCTTTTCAAAACAATTTTTGTTAAAACTGACGAACTGAGTTGTACAAAAACTTTACGTGATACGATGGAAAAGTACTTTTAAAGTCACGTGACTGTCATAAATCATCGTTCCAAAAGTAGCATCCTGCGGGCAGCATACTAATAAATCTGTACCTTCTCCAAGCTCACACAACTTATTGTTAGTAGTACTCGAAGGCTACAAAACTTCTTATTCTTCGTATTCTTTTGGTGACATTTACATTATGAAATGTTTTATTACGTATTGGGAGTAAGTGGAAAATTGGGGGTAACACGTTGGCCAAATGCTTAGCAACAATAAGAGATGTCTCGGTCGTAGTACTACTAACGTCATCCTTTCACATGCACAGAATCGTTGGGCGATTTAAAAACGTAACATGGAATTCGGCCCCTTTTTTCACGTTTTACCTAAAAAAAAATGCATCTTATCTGATAAATTTTATCGGGTTATCTCGAGCATCCGTATCGATTTACGTTGGTAAGTGACTATGAAAAATACGATCGTATAAGCCTATCGAAATGCGAGCGCGAAAATTAATAGGGACCACCATGAAAATATGCACGTAATGCGCGAGTAGGCACACGTAATTTTTTTTTTAATTATTAGGCATATCAAATCCCCGCTAATAACGCAGGTTGATGTCTGCAGAGTGACAAAAATGCTGAAATTGAAAGACAAATTATCGAGTTGGTTCGGACATGTAGTAGGAGATACCGAAGAATAGGCAAGTAAGAAACTATCTGGAAGGCTAGAAGAGTGGGAAGTAGTGGAGGGGAAGGTCGGGGAAAATGGAACAACTGTGGAGTGGAAAAATACTAACAATAAGAGGAGGAGGGAAAGATTGAAACTCGGCTTTGTAGTATTGGGAAAGAAAAGCGAATGGAAGCAATTTGTAGGCTCGATACCCTAGGGTGCAGAGAGGACTGAGATTGTCATGATGATGATGAAGAATAAAAGAAAAAAATTTGCAATAATCAGGATCAGAAACTAAGTGACACCGATGTTGTGCTCCCAAAACGAAAAGGAGTAAACTGTAGTGTAACTTGTAGTGGTAACACTGGTTATATTGTTGTCTTTCCATTCGTCAAGAAGTGGCAATGCTGTACGTCTGTGATCGAGTGTATTACCACGCTTTTAGTATGGCGCGTCGTATAGACGTTTTGTCCGACGTGGAATTAATATAAAACTGTAATCGTAAAACTTCAGGCTAAACTGTTCAAAATTAACACACCATTATAATTGCTGTCTATATATCTTAACTGGAACAATCGGATCGAAAATAGAATAGGGGAGGCGGAAAAGGAATCTAAACAGCGAAATACGACTGCAATTTTCAAGCACGGATTCAAACGGAAAAGAAAGAAAGCAATTACTACAATCGAAATCGAAACATTGGAAAATCATTTCAGAGAAATGTACGATGAGGACGAGAGTGAGGAATGGGGAAACAGGCAGGGAAAGAGAAAGATGAGACAGAAAAAGAGAGCGTCGGAGGGCCTGACTACGAAGAAATTGTTGATGCGATTAAAAGATTCAAAAATAAAAAAGCGGGTGGAACTGATGAAATATGCGCAGAATTAATTAAACATGGCGGAGAAGAACTGCACCAAAGAATTTTCCAACTCATAAGGAAAATATGGAAAGAAGAAGACATACCTGATGAATGGAGAACAGGAATTATAATACCGATGCCAAAGAAAGACGACCTGATGCAATGCAGTTATTACACAGGCATCACATTGTGTCTTTGATCAAATCAACAGAAAACAAATCATGAAGGACATAAAAAACATCGAAGTACTAAACAAACTTAGGAAATTGATAGGAATGACGATGAACGAATCTAGAGCAAAGACAAAAATAAAAAATGTAGTAAGACAGGGAGACGCTTTATTGGCATTAGACGCCATTATAAAGAAAATTGAAAACATAGGAAGCTTAAATAATAATACCTCGAGTAGTTGAAATCATAGCACACGACGCGAAGAAAAAAGGGCTAGAAACAAATGAAAAGAAGACTAAGTATATGCGTTGGAGCAGAAATGACAGAGCGCTGAGAGGTTGGAAGTGTGGAAATTCCAGCTTCGGGGAGGTGAACATCTTCGACTAACTTGGAGTTATAATTGGCAGAAAATATAAGAGACTCAATATAGAGGAAAAAATACAGAAGGGATATGGTGCATACTATAGTAATAAAGATTGAAGGATAAGAATTTGACTACGAGGAATAAACTAAGAATATACACGACAATAATTAGGCCAATAGCAACATATGCCGCAGAGAGAACGACACTCACCGCAAAAGAAGAAGACAAAGTGAAGATTTGCGAGCCCAGAATAATAAGACAAATAATGGGACCAAAGAAGACGGAAAATAATGAATATAGGGTTTGAAGAATTTTGAGATAGACAGGGTGTTAGAAGAAGAAAACGTAGTAAGAACAATCAAAGCGCTAAGAATTAGATGGTATGGCCACATAATGAGAAGAGAAAGATAATCCTCGATAAGAGAGATAACAACATGGCAACCAACACAGAACAGACAAAGAGGGCGACCCAGAACAAGATGGAAATAACACGTGGAGGATGACGTAAGAAAACTGAGTCCAGGGAGATCGCCGACAGGAAGGAGTGGAGAAGGCGAAAAATTTATAAGAAAGAAACAAGAAGAACGTGAACCAACCCACCACATGGAAAGGATTCGAAGAGTTTCTTAAAGGAACAGCTACAATTTCATTCTGAAATATTAGCTTCATTAATTAATATCTTAACTATTGCAAGTATTATTCAATATTTATATATGGTAATTATGAAAAGATACTTAGAAAGTAATGCAGCCATGCACTCTTGTCCTAGTTGATATCTGAACAAAAAAATTGCTTTATTGTAGTCGAAAGGAAATAATGGTTTATTCAGTATTGTAAGTACAAGAAAAACTCAGAAATTTGCAAAATCTAGTAACGTTTGGCACCACCCTTAGCTCTGATAACTGCTTGCATTCGCCGTGGTTGCGATCAAGTTTTGGATAGTTTCTTGGGAAATATTGTCCCATTCTATAAGAACGGCACGTTTCAGGTCTTGAAGTTCCTAGGGGCACATAAATGACATCCCACTTTTTTGTCAGAGCATCTCAAGGAGGCTGTATTGGATTCAAGTTAGCGCTTCGCCGTGGTCAGTCCCTAACTTGAATATCAATGTAATTTAAGTACTCCCAAACCGGTCTTGCTGTGTGCGGTCAAGCATTGTCTTGCATTAAAATGAAATGATTTCCTATAAAAGGCGCAAAAAGGCATGACATGGTCTTCAATAATGTTTTGCAGATGAAACCCAGCATCGACTTCTGAATGATAGGGACTAATTCTGCGTGAAGGTCAAAGCAAATTCCTTGCCAGAACATTTTAGACCCACCACCAAGCGGGACCCTTGGAGGGATAGTGCAGTCTAAAAATATTTCTCCAAGTTTTCGCCATACCCTTGCACAACCATCTGGAGATTTTGAGCTTATCCTCGTTTCATCGGTAAACAAAACTTTATTCCATTCGTCAACAGTCCAATTTGCATGATTTCTAGCGAATCTTAATCGTGCTAGTTTGCTGCGGTAAACAACGATGCAATTGCAGCCTTCGTACTACTCAATCCTGCTTCCTTTAGTCTTGTGACAGTTAAAGCGGAAATCCTAACATTTCTGACTGTTTGGAGACAGTTTGGCCATGTTGGTCACATCGTACACACTAATTCCAATACTTCCGAAAATG
Source organism: Chrysina gloriosa (assembly GCA_038088585.1). Taxonomy (NCBI): domain Eukaryota; kingdom Metazoa; phylum Arthropoda; class Insecta; order Coleoptera; family Scarabaeidae; genus Chrysina; species Chrysina gloriosa. The sequence goes on along the minus strand of CM076087.1, from coordinate 14,431,511 downwards.
GGGACCACATGAGCCTTGGTTTACGTTGGAATTTCGACCTGGACGCAATTGTAACAACAAATGTCTTCAAATCATGCCAACTCCATATGCCAAGGTCACATGTTCCAATGTTTCCTCCGTTTGCGTTGAAACCTCGGTCTAGACGCGCCCTCAGATACCTAGGAATATCTCGATCTCATAGTATCTCACATATCCATGCTCCTGTTACTCTCGTCATCGTCGATGGAAGCTAAAAGAACGTCCCTCGTAACAAGAAAAAAATTCTTTCTTTTTTCCTCTTTTTGTTTTTGCTAGATATTCTGCCATGAATAATTTCCGTTACTCTTTTTTTTTTTTAGTTTTACATTTAGACAAATGTCGCAACGTCTAGTTCAATACCGTCGTCTACATTCCGCAAATTTAGTAAATAAGCGCGACGCAAATAGGCGGAATTAGAAACGCATATTTGCATAGTTGCTTCATATTTTAGCGACGGAATCGCGGGCCCTCGCGTACGACTTATCTGTGGCAATAAATGTTGCAAAAGATATTTCCATTAATTCCATCAAGTAACAAAGTATCCGCCTAGATGTTTGCTATAATACGTAAGGCGTTCGCGGAAATGTCTAGTATTTATTAAAAATTTACATACGTTCGTCGATATCACACCAATACACATACAAATACTTTCCTGTGGAAACACTACTACTACACTAATGGAAATTTGAGACATTACCTTTCTTGTATACAGATAATAGACGAGGATCATTCGTAGAGTAAGTTCCGTTTGGTTATTAAAAAAGAAGAAGTTGGCATGTGTGGTTTACGCACGTCTAAAGTGAATACCTATTAATTCTTACCCTTTGAAATTTCATAAAAAAATTAATATGTTCTAAGTTAGACCAAATTCTGTATATAGATGTTTTCGAAGGTGTAGAATACGAATTTGACATCAAAACTCGTGAAATTTTCTTCGTTTGGGTGTTAGGGCGTACCAGAGCGATTCGTCCGGAACCACTTTACAGGTTCTTATTGAATATTTTCTCAACGAACCGTCTCTCGTATCCGAAATTATTTTATCCCTAATCTGCAGGAAAACAGCCTTAATTTGATGTGTAATAAGTCGTACTTCCGACCATTTCGATTTTCGTCGAAATTTCAAGTGGTACCCCTTTGAAATTTCAGAAAAAATTAATATGTTCTAATTTAGACGAAATTCTGTATACAGATGTTTTCGAAGGTGTAGAATACGAATTTGACGTCAAAACTCGTGAAATTTGCTTCGTTTGGGTGTTAGGGCGTACCAGAACGATTCGTCCAGAACCACTTTTCAGTTTCTGATTGAATATTTCCTCTAGGAACCGTCTCTCGTATCCGAAATTATTTTATCCCTAATCTGCACTAGAACAGCTTTAATTTGATGTTTAATAAGTCGTACTTCCGACCATTTCGATTTTCTTCAAAACTTCAAGGGGTACTCCTTTGAAATTTGAGAAAAATTAATATGTTCTAAGTTAGACCAAATTCTGTATACAGATGTTTTCGAATGTGTAGAATACGAATTTGACATCAAAACTCGTGAAATTTGCTTCGTTTGGGTGTTAGGGCGTACCAGAACGATTCGTCCAGAACCACTTTTCAGTTTCTGATTGAATATTTCCTCTAGGAACCGTCTCTCGTATCCGAAATTATTTTATCCCTAATCTGCACTAGAACAGCTTTAATTTGATGTTTAATAAGTCGTACTTCCGACCATTTCGATTTTCTTCAAAACTTCAAGGGGTACTCCTTTGAAATTTGAGAAAAAAATTAATATGTTCTAAGTTAGACCAAATTCTGTATACGGATGTTTTCGAATGTGTAGAATACGAATTTGACATCAAAACTCATGAAATTTTCTTCGTTTGGGTGTTAGGGCGTACCAGAACGATTCGTCCAGAACCACTTTTCACTTTCTCTTTGAATATTTCCTCTAGGAACCGTCTCTCGTATCCGAAATTATTTTATCCCTAATCTGCAGGAAAAGAGCTTTAATTTGATGTGTAGTAAGTCGTACTTCCGACCATTTCGATTTTCGTCGAAATTTCAAGTGGTACCCCTTTGAAATTTCAGAAAAAAGTTAATATGTTCTAATTTAGACGAAATTCTGTATACAGATGTTTTCGAAGGTGTAGAATACGAATTTGACGTCAAAACTCATGAAATTTGCTTCGTTTGGGTGTTAGGGCGTACCAGAGCGATTTGTCCAGAACCACTTTTCAGTTTCTCATTGAATATTTCCTCAATGAACCGTCTCTCGTATCCGAAATTATTTTATCCCTTATCTGCACTAGAGGAGCTTCAATTTGATGTGTAATAAGTCGTACTTCCGACCATTTCGATTTTCTTCAAAGTATCAAGGGATACCCCTTTGAAATTTCAGAAAGAAATTAATAAGTTCTAAATTAGACGACATTCTGTGTACAGATGTTTTCGAAGGTGCAGCATTTCAATTTCAGCAGGCATTTTAAACGACCAATGTAGCACGAAAGAATGTCCGAACGATTCTCACACTAGCACTGCCGGACTCACATTGAACCAGATTACACCGCAGCGCTGCGATCGCGTCGATATCCCCGCTTCTCTGCTCACTAGGCGGAAACGGAACTTACTTTACGAATCGCACTCGTAGTTACTATTACCTTCACCATACCATTATATATACGTATTTCGACAACTAAGTTGTCATCATCAGTACGGGGACACGGAAAGAAAGGAAATTGGCGTACTCACACTAGACGTTCTTCTTTTGTGTTTAAATGGTCTTCAAAGAAATTTTAAAATAAACGAAACCCAATTATTGACCCAGAATGAAAATCGAAGTTAACGAAGTTTTTCCATCGATAGTTATTCATGGTAAGGCATCCAATTGCATATACAGAGGCCATTAAAAGAGATTTATTTCCACAACGTAAAGCGAAAGTTGTCTGTACTATTAAGGTGATCTGCCTCATTTTCTATTTATTCGCTGTATTAGGATTATTTACGCAAATGGCGATCTAAAGCAGTAAAAATGAGGTTGTTCGAACAATTGGGAACCGTTTAAAACGTCCTATGGGGACGTATTTCGTACGGATATCGCATGAAATGGCGAAGCAAAATGATTTTGAATTCAGGTGAGAATTTCCTATTTTGTCAACGGATCGATTCTGTCGAAAAAAAAAAGTTTCAAAATAATTTTTAAGTTAAAAATAGTTTTTTTATATCTATGAAAAGCTTTCTTGGAGACAAATAATTACTGCACAAAGAGAGCAAAATAAACTTTTGAAATGACACTGAAGCTAGCAGAATATTCGGAAAAGCAGTCACTACCAACCTATGATTATTTGCGCAAAATAATTCCGTAAAGCGTGAAATTTAAGTAAAAATATGCAATCAGTTAGAAATAAAGAGAAGTAATCCATTTTAAAAACGCACGACTTGCACAAATAAAGAAATATTTCAATACAAACAAATAAATAGGTACAATAATCACAAGGCCCAGAACACGAGCCATGTAGGTGCCTAAAATTTTCTACATGTACCCTTTAAAGATCACCAAATGCAACTGCAAGTTCGAAATAAAGTTTCGAAGTGAATCGCGTTATAGTTGCTAAATTATATATGTTTAAATAAATGAATTATTATTCACTTTGTTTAAACGGGTCACGTTCATTGCACAAACGTGGGGTGACTTTTGCACGTGGCTGTTACCGTATTAGGACTATGAGACATATAAGGAAGCTGAAATTTATTTCTGGGGGTCTTCGAAGCCGTCCGTACAGCGAAGTCAAATAAAATTGGAGGGCGAAGCGGTCAGCTAAATTTCTATTATACAAATCGGAAAGAATTTCCTCCTCACTCCTTTGCTGCGAGAAAACGATGGTTTCAAAACAAATTTCAATTGTTTCAAAACAAATTGCGACCAATTAAACGCCAATACTATAAAATACTAACACACCAAATAAACTTTGATGCTCGAAACGATTTTTCCAAAAATTAGTTTATCAACCGGTTTCTTGATTATAAAGTGTAATATTTTTGGCTATACTCTGTTCAATCAACAGAAATAGTTCAGCCACTCCCTACAAAAGCGCGCAATATTTGAATAAAATGTTTCTATTGGTCGTGGGTTTGAGAACCCGTATGTGACCAACGTGTACACTTCTATGGTGGCTAGCTGGCCAACGAAGAATTTCAAATTATATATATATAGTTAATTCAAATTTGCCGCGTTTTTGTTAATGATAGCATGTTGAACTATCTGTTGCCCTCATTGGTATAAATTTGTGGGGAGTGCCTTAACTATTTCTGTTGGTTGAACTGAGTATAGTATCTAAGTAAGTAAAACAAAATACTGTCGTATGATGACAAAAGGACAGTTGTCAGTGAAACAGGCGACGCCCAAAGTGGTAAAAGTCTTCTTTCCATTTTTTTAAACAAATTCTGATCGTTTCAACGCAAACGTTTCGGAGATCAGAACTAAGAAGTCGATATTGGCCAATTCTAAAGCGACAAATAAGTTTCGTTTTTCGAAATGCTGCATAACCCGTTAGAAATTCTCGTAAAAATATTCTCCTATATCTCCATCCTGATTACATTTTTCTTTTATTTGTTGGTTTTTTTAATTTTTTTGCCGTTAGTAGATTTGGTCGCGAGAATCTTCGAAATTTACATTTATCCCTTTTTCCATCTACCAAGCAGGAATTACTTCGTATTTATTGATTTGACTATAACCTCATTTTTCTCTATTTCAGGCAAAGTCGAACCTGGTCCCCACACTTCATCCTTCAACATGGGATACCTCGTTTCCCCATACGGCTACACAAACGGAGCGGCTGGACCCATACCTGTCTCGATGGTAAGTAAGTAGTATACTCTTACAAGACACGTACCATGATTTCCTACTTTTATTCGAAATTCCTGTATTAAGAAACGATATTTTAAAGTTACTATACGGGGATTTTCGCAGCGCTCGACCTAGATAATACCGAATAAATGCAAGTCTATACAGGGTTTGTCATAACTAATGCGTCAAATTTATTTGTGCGATTATATAAAGTAAAAATAAGTCAATGAGTGTAAACAAAAATTAAAATTGGGTAAATAAAAATTTAGTTTGAGAAGCATTGAATTACGTATTGCCGAAACGTAATTGAAGAACGTGGTGGTCATCGAACTCAGCAACGGACAGGCACACGAGCCGGGCGTGAAACTAAATAAAACAGGTCCAATTCAAATGTCCACTTCACCTTGCTTAACATATGACTCGAATTAGCGTTTACATTTTTTTCTTTAAATTGTAAATATTTGCCTTAATTGTTTGTTCATAACTTCACCTAAGCTATCGAGCAGTTTCTTACTGTAGTCATCAAAGTCGCCTTTCACTTCATTGTTCGTTCTCAATCACATATAAAAGCGCACTCAGTCTCTCGAATTAGAGTCTTGTCATGAGAAACAATGATTACACCGCTTTCGTAATCATTTATAGCATCAGGAAACGCCCATCTATTGATTCCATATCGATATTATTAGACGGTTCATATACCATATGGTTCAATAACTACATCGGGTGCATTCAAACATAGTTCTAGTAAGGTAACCTGCGCTTTTTGACCTGCAAACAAATGGCTCATCTTTATCGTATGCGCGTGATTGGCGAATCCGAAAGTTCCTAATTGTTTTCTTACCTTCTCGTATGGTAAATCGAATGATCACGTTAAATATTCCGAATATGCTTCTTCAGCTGTAAGGTGTTCTACTGAATGCCGGTCGAATATACCTATTCTCAATCTATAATTTTTCTTCACTTCACGTTTTAAGGAGTGCAAAGCCCCTGTTAGTAGTTTAAGAAAAATGTTATTTGCCCACACCATATGGACCTAAAATTGCTACTCTAATATGCCCAAATCTCTTTCTAAAAATAGAGATTTCTGATTTGTATATGAGAAAGTTGTATTATATAAACCCAAAACTGATGGTTGTAATGGTGGCGGTTCTGGAAATAAAAATTTTACGATATAATCTTAGTTTCTGTAGCAGTTCAATCATTTGGACATCTTCTTGCTTCTCTGCATCTTTGTCCTGTACTTTTCTTGTTTCAAAATTAAAATTTTCTTGTTTCTTAGATGTTCCATGCGCCTTCATTTCCTTCAACTTCTTCTCTTGTTTATCGTATTCTTTGATCATCTTTCTTTTTGAACGAATATTTTCTTTAACGTTGTATCATTTCCTTTGTAGTAGTATAATTTGCATTGATCTTAATCAGGCATGCGCAAGCTCCGGCCCGCCGGTCACATATGACCCTCGAGTAAGATTTGTCCGGCCTGCCATTGAAATTTTCCATTGCAGATTAGCACGGCCGGTCAAAACTTGCTCCATTAGTATCAATTGTTTTTATTTTGGCTCGTGGTCCATTTTATTTTCTTTTTATTTGCCCGCCTACAGAGAACGGTTCCTCATGCCTAATCTAAACGGATGATTCCATTACAAACATTGTCGAAGAATAATTGATCTTTGCTCCAGATATGGCCCAAATTTTACTAGCGTTTACGTTTTCTACGTTTAAATAATAAACATCTTAGTTCACCCACATACTGGCAAAGGTTGCGAAATTTCAAAAATTAATTTCCGTTTCCCTGTGATAGCAGCAGAAGTCTGAGATCATTCAGTACTACAACTCTGGAAATGGAGGTGTTCATGGAACTGATGGTGTTTAACTATCCCACCAAGCGCAAAACCAATCGGTGGCCTGTTTTATAGTTGACATAGCGACCGTGGCAGCATTTATAATATATATGGCGAACAATCTATGGGATGCTCTGAAACATGATCGGCGTAGAAGATTCCTGCAGGATTTGGGGAGACAACTTGCTATGCCAGCTGTCAATACTAACTCAGAATGCCTCCAACTCTCCAACATTTTAACACCAAATCGGGCATTGACTGTTGGGAGGCCAAGTCGCATCCTATCGACATCGTGATGTCGAAAATAATCCTAGGGATATAACTGGACGTCTCAAGCTTGTGGGGAACTGCTGCATATGCCGAGCGAATTCGAAGAAGCAGAGGAAAACAAGAAAATCATGCCTTGTATGTAACCGGCCCATTTGAGATGAGCACACGGAAAAAATATCTAAATGTTACGGATGGAAAATATTGGTTGTTACAAATATTACTTTATTTTGTTGGATCTTTTGTCCGTTTTACTTTTATAAAGTTCTGAAAAGTTCTAAGTGTGTGTAGCAGGAAAATTACCCCAATTTGCGAAATGGAGAACAACAGGTCAAGAGAAGAAGTCGTTACAATTTGTAATAAAAGACATTTTGTTGAACGCTAGTGCAAATTTTCTGTATAAGATCAAGTTGTTACGACGTCCTCGTATTGTTCCATTTTATGTGTTTTAGATATTGTAATTTTTCTTGTTATTAGTTTAATTTTTTTCTATAATCAGCTTTTCAGTTTTACTCGTTCAAGGAATGTGAACGTATCAAAAATATCCTGATTTCTTATCCTTAATTTCGTTTGGTAATGAACAGTGTACTAAAACTCTAAAGTCTTTTGACAAATCATTCTCCTTCTTCCTCCTTTTCTCCTTGTTCTTCTTCCTTGACAAATCAGTCTACTTCTTCTTCTTTGACAAATCATTCCTCTTCCTTTTTTTCTTGTTCTTCTTTGCAAATCATTCCTTGTCCTCTCTTTCTTCTTGTTCTTTCTCCTCCTCTTCGTCTTATTCCCCTTGTTCTTTTTGCTCTTCATCTTGCTCTTGTTTTTCTTCTAGCTTTTCTTCTGCCTTTCTTCCTAGTTTTCTTCTTTTTCTTCTCATTCTTCTTATTCTTATTTACTTATTAGTATTAGTATTGAAGATAAGCTCCAGCTGCTCTCCATCTTTTGAAGCTCTTCCCGGTGGTGGTTTGTTGTTTAGTTTTCGCCTCATCAAAGTTGTTGTCAGTCTATATTATCATCTATTCATGCTTCTTAGAAATCATCAATTTTATTACTTCCTTTGTTCTTTCTAAAGAGTTTCGAATGACAAAACCCACATTTGAAAAATAATTCTAATCTGATCCCCATTCGGGTTCAACAGATTTTATATATTGGATGATTAAAGGACGTCACAATAAATACGTAAAAACATTAATGGGGAACCGGGCACTATCTAAAAACTGGCTGTCGAATATTCCGTAATAATAACACCCTGTGACGTCGTCCCTCGATCCGCTTAAATAGTCCTCGACGAGGCAGGTGCTGAGAGCGCGTAGCAGCGACGATTGAAAATCAAACCTGCCCGTTTCCGAGGCACAATAATAAGCGGACGGCGGCGGCGAGGTGCTCTCCGCCCCCTTTTACCCGTCATATTACGTCGTGTACCTGACTATGGGCGCGTCGCGATGAACGAAACGCTTCGAGGGGAAACGGGCGCGGTAGACGCCAGAAGTGGTCTAGTTGGGACCTAACTAAGACGGCCGAGTGGCTCGAAGAGGCGGCATAAGTGACTCCGTCACCGGAAGCGTTCGCTAATAAGCCGTGCCCGGTCGACGGGGATTGTACACTTGCGTTTCTGGGCGAGGAACTCGTCGACGTGCATGTATAGATATATACAGTCACGGTCAAAATGTAAGCGCGAATGGAAAAGGGGATGAAATACAAATATCCGGATGATGATTTCTTTTTCAAAAATGAAGTAAACATCCTCGATTTACATCTTTTTCCGTATTTCAGCCAACGAACACGAAGAACGAAACGACTTGGTCAAACCTAATTACATATCGATGGCGATTGCAAGGGTTGTGATATATTAGTACTACAGGCCCTATATCACATCAGTAAACTCCTGAGCACGCAATTATTTCATTAAATACAGTGACACGTGTTTTGCCAGTAACGATGCTAGCACCCTCAAGCCGTGCCTTATTGAATCTGTAAGATTCCTCGTAAGGCCTCATTGCTAGCGAAACACATGTCACTGGATGTAATGAAATTATTGTGCGGTGAGCAGTTTAGCGATGTGATCGTGTCACTAATTTCATATATTAAACGACAACATCCCGTACAGAATAGATTGATTTGAGAAGGTCTGGACTTCATCCCTTTGCTTTTTATTGGACGGGTCCTTTCCATGGGAAAGCTGAAGGCAGAAAACAGAAAGATTTGACGTTCTGATTTGAAGTTATTTTTGGTAAATAGAATTTTCAATTAGAGCCAAATTAATTATTGCAAGAAAAATCCTTCACCCTTTTTATTCATAGCCTTCACAAAATTTTTTATCAGTGGAAGTTTAATGTGAAGAGGAGTCAAAAAAACATTTTTTGGTCTACAAGGTGCACATACGTAACATTTTGAGTACCCCGTTTAAATTCACCCCTTTCCGGCCAAATTTTGGCTACATAATGTTTATTCAGTGCACAACTGTCCCAAAAACAAAGAAAACAGCAATATTTCGTAAATCCTCCTTGATGTCTCAGTAAAATTGCTTTAACTTTTAAATCCCTACATATCTGCCACTTGCAGGAGTTGTAGTTGATTGCATCTAAAACGATGGGCATATTTTTATAGGTTTCTTTCATTGTCACAGAATGGCGCAAGTGGTATAGATGTTAAATTTCCATTATGTAATAATACAGTTTTCAAACTATGTTTTGATGAGTTTGTGAAGGAGCACCACTCACAGGGAGAATGCTTCACATCGAGTTTCTGCATTGACCCTTTGATAGCCGTACATGCACATAACGAATTTCCCATATTGTAAAATGCAGAAAACGTAGCATTTTTTTCCTGAAAGACGTAATTTTCCACTCCTTAAGACGGGAGGCAAGTAGTTCTGACCGTTGCTTTGACAGCCTCAAGTCACGTACTAAATTCTTTAGCTCACTTCGAGCAATCAAGTGTGGCTCGCCAGAACTTGGACCTGGAATAAAATTGGGGTCGGACCTACCTGATAATGCGTTACTACCTCCATTATTTCCCAAAACCATATCTTGCCAATTCAATGGCGCAGTTGGTACTGGTAAGTCTGCATTGTGAGGAACATGTCTTATGACAGAAGGCAAATTCGGATATTCGATCTTGCGCTTATCTTTTTTAGAATAAGCTTCAGTCTTTGTCATTCAGAAATACTAATCGTCAAAATGATTGGTAGGATCTCGCCATACCATTGAATCGGCCAAAGGCATACTTTTTCTCTTCCCCTTTCATCCACTGCACCAATGACACGCTGACACAGCACACATGGGGAAGCCACTGCTTGTTTTGGTCTCCAATTGAAACGCCAAAATACACGAAATAGGCTTTGTTCACATTTTCAGGAAATGGTCAGGCTTGTGATTTCACCAGAAATTCTCCACAAGTATAAGAAAACTTATCAAGCGAAATTTTGCAACTTGACATTTTCGTCGCTTTTCGTCTTTCTTAACCACCCACAACTACTGACTTCAATCAAACGAAGACTGAATAAGGGAATAAGTTTACTGTTATATACACTTCATTTTAGGTTACTTTTCTGTTTTAAAGTGCACCGCCTTTAAATGATGAGCCTTCATAAAATTTATCTTCTCCCAATATAAAAGGACCTAATGAGCCCATTGAGAGAACTGGACGTATTAAGGCTTTATGAGTATTTTTTCTATTGTTAGAAATGTATTAGCATTATGAAAATGATGGGCTGAAGTGTGTTACAAAAATCGTGTCGGCTAGTGTAATCATTAACTAACAAAAATTGATCAAATTAATCATCAAACATATTTGAACGGAATGCAAATAATAAATTCGAGGAGAACGCGATCCAAGAGGACAAACTACGTCGAAGCCACGACACCCTGAAATGCTGTAAAAGACGACGATGGCGTGCACGGGAACGAACATCTACAGCGACAGTCGAAGAAATGCAACCTCAGCAGATATGTATACGAAGCGGTCGAATAATCCCTGCACGCACACGTTCTCAATAGGTATACGGAATACGATTATTATAAAGAAGTAATATTTTAATTGATTTACATACATATTAAAGAAAAGAAATGGTGTTATCTACGGTACCATGGACTCTCGGAGATTGTGTCATACCCGAACTTAACTGACACTTGAACGGCAAACACGACTTTGAAGATTTTAACACGAAGATGGAAACGGCTGAAAACGGCGGTGCGGATGCGGTAGGAAAGCAAGAGATCGAGGATTGCTTTCCGTGGGCTTTTATCGTCACGGCCCAAACGAATCTCGTGACGTATGCGACAGGAAGATGGAGGAAAGTGTCCAAAGAAACATCGGCCTTCGAGTGCTACGATTTTTTGGACTTGGAGCGCGCTAGACTTTGGTATTGATGGAACGTTTTACGATTCGTAATTGAAAATAGAAATCGAAATCTATCCTACTTTTAACTTGAACTTCGAAACGGAGGATGATGAAAGAAAACCATTGCTACCTTTCACGCAACGAACAACGAAGTTAACGACTGGTTTGTTACAAAACGTGTTCAGTTAAAAATGGTTACTTTTTAGTTAACCCGATAGAAATTTCTTAAATCTCATTGTAACGTTCCCAACAAACTTAACTCGGCGACTTCATCCACGACGTTTTCACAACCTCGTGTAATAAGGTGCCTCGTCTCTGAAACTTATAATTATCACCCGACTACTTAGAGAGCATCCCGCCGATGTACGTATGTAATAAGTACGAACACCGCCGTCACATCGAGACGACGACGACGGACCCTGCAGATGATCGCAGGTCGGAGGTACAAGTTCAATAACCGAACGAAACAGAAACGCATATCGTCCGTTCAATTAATTTCGTTAGTACATTTCTGTGTATTTATGGCGGTATCTGCTGCTCGTCTGTTCGTTGGCCGCCTGCGGTCTCGTTTTCCTCTGCTACGCGCGCGCTTTTAAATTATAACCGATCGTTTAGCGATAATTTCGAGAGAACGAGGATGATGATGACGAGGCGCGCGAGCCCGCGCGTTATCGTAACGAGTCGCTCGGTGTAAATTATAGACGTTCGGGAGTCCCGCACGCAGAGGTTTTCGCGCCTTCGTTGTTTGCCTTTTTTGTGCATAATCGATGTATCCACTTATTACATTTATCAACTAGGGTGTACAGTATCTATCATACTAGAGTATGATTCATGCTTCAACGATATCGTTAAATACTCGCTCAGTGACATTACAGAGGAATATTGCAACTACTTTAGCGAAGGAGACACAGGAAGCTTCTATAAGGCACATCAGCCGAATTCGCCAAAATAACCTTGGTTCCACAAAGCTAACTCTAAGAATTTCATCAGAAGTATGTGTAGACTCCCTTGCAATCACGGATTATGCGATGTATATTTCCATAAAATCAAATTGAAAGACAACTATCATTGCGAATGTGGGGAGATAGAGCACATCATCATGTTCTGCGATAAAAACAGAAGATATAGAGCAAACATGTTTGCGAGTATTTCAATACAAACAACAAACCTGTTAACTATTTCGCTTTACTTGCTTCCAATAAAATGGAAATCTATGAAGATACTTACCGTTTTCTAAATGAAAGTAAAATAGTAGTTTGAATGAGTTTCTAGTATGAATGATAATGGTCATGGTTGAAGGCTACAACCAAACAACAACAACATTTATACAGGAGGGAAGTTAGCCATTAATTCCATCTATACAATTTTGCTTTCAATTTCAACTTCAAAACACAATAATACGAGGAGGATGAAAAGATCAAGGGGATTGCTAAAACTTAACTGATTCGTTTCATCATTTCGAATCAAGGATTAATGTTTTAGTGTCACAATCAGTATTTGCGCAATGTATAACTTGTTCCAGCTCGAGTCGGTAGTATACTCTCTTGTAGACGATGACTCTCTTAACTACGTACAAATTTCTTCCTAAGCATCGGCGCCACATTTTGTGCATTTATATCACTGTTGTTGCAATGTTGCATATTGTACAAAGAATTTTTTATTAGTTCAGTTACCATTATTATGTTGTACAAACTAAAAATATCTCGTACAAAGATTTTTTCCCGATCTTTGTTTATGTCCAAAGAGGCTCTTACAAAAAAAAAGAAACAGTGATTTTATCTCAAAATGTTGGCGTAGCATTTGCGGAAAGATAGAACCCTGATAGCAAAATTTAAGAGAGAACTAGAAAGAATTATAAAAAGATTATTAAAGGAGGCAACAAATTACGGACTAGAAATACATTCTGAGAAAACAAAATATACGACATTAGGAAAGAAAGGAAAAGGAGTTTAAAGTTGCATCATTCACTGGAGAAGAATTTAAATTTGAAAAGGCAGATAAATTTTCCTACGTGGGAGTACTAACGGCAGAAAGCGGGCACGAAGGTAGTGAAATAAAATCAAGAATAGCGAAAAGCAATAAAAAATGTGGAAGCACTGAAAAACACTAAAAAATGAAGTTAGGAATATATGTGATAAATGATAAAGCCGACAGCAACGTATGCGTGCGAAACATGGATGCTGAACAAATCGAAAGAGGAGAAAGACTTGAGCAGATGGGAAAGAAAAATGCTGGGACCAATTTTTGGTAGGATGGGGGATTTGGAAGAAGAACTAATAAGGAAAAGGGAAGGTTATATAAGGGACTTGGCATTGTATCCTTCGTAAAAATCCAAAGAATGAAATGGTGGAGATATATGTAGAGAATGACGAGGGGAGAATCCCAAAAATAGTGCTGGCAAGGGGACCAATGGGTGTAAGAAGAAAGGAAAGTCTGAGAATGAGATGGTTGCAGAGAGTAGTTGAGAATCTGAGAGGAATGGGTGTCGATGACCGGAAGAGAAAAGCCCAGAATAAGAGAAAGTGGAAGAAGATGAATTTATGAAGTGTCAAAAGAAATGGATGGTTTGTAAAAATAATTTATGCCCTAGGCCTACAAAACCTGTAGAGCAATATACAGTAGGTGATCATTGAATTAGAAACTTCTGCCGATGAATATATTGGTTTTATTGTTCCATGCTGGAAAAGTGTCGGAAAAGGAGTAGTAATAAATATCTACTTACTAAGTGACAAATGATAAAATACAAATTACGTTTGTTAAGAGAAAATGCATTTATCTCTACGTAATTACACACACTTTTGAGTTAATTCTACCACTATATTGGTCAATGAAAATTACGAATTAACTCTACAGGATGTACTTCAAGCATGAGGAAATCCTTGTATGGATTTATTTCTTCGTTAATGGTCTAGAAATAAGAAAATTAGTAAAATATGTACAATTCGTAATTCTGCAGAAACTTATTTTTGAATCACGCTGTAATACAGCCTGTACAGTGAATTTGTAGTTTCCATTGACTTCCTAGAGTAATTGAGGTAATTCAAAAGATAAGTATCTGTCACACCATGACGTATAAGCATTGTATCTACTCAAGATGAAATGGATCCCTTCTTCAAAGAAGTTTCTAATTCAATGAACACCTACTGTATATTTATATATACAGTATGTCCCCAGATTGACTTCACTGTAGGTATGATTGATAAAAAATTCTGTAATCTTGTTTTAATGTTTTGTGATGCCGCCCTGCTTGGTTTGAAAAGAATTTTAAGTACATTTTTCCTTTTTAGAAATCAATACCGTCATGACAATTTACGCAAAAAGCATTTTCTGTTGAAGTAAAGTACCATTTTGGTCAATAATACGGCAAAATGTTATTGAGAAAAGATGTGCAGAGTATGAAATTATGATCCTATGCAAAATTTGACAATTATTTGTTTATATTTTATTGGTTTATAACCAGAGGAAAGCAAGTATTCTGTATCAGCTGTCAAAAGAAAAATTATGTAAGTTTCTAATAAAGTATTTTATTTAAAAAAAAGCAAAATACAGAAAATACACCACAATTTGAATTCCTCCATGACCGGTTCATTTTTAATTTTGTAATGTAATTAACGAAAACCCGCATAATACGCAAAGAATTTGAATAATAATTGAAAAATTAATAAAATACAGCAAGTTGAATTGTCGTTATCTAAGATTAAAATTTAATCTTTAAAAAATTGTGTCAAATCGATTGTGCCGACCGTTGGGATATTCAAATTGAGTCATTGTTGCGCATCTTATTTATTATTATTATTTTTTGAATAAAATATTGTATCAGAAACTTACATTAATTTTTCTTTTGACAGCTTATACAGAAAACTTGTTAATGGAAGAATATAAAACAAATACTGATCTTGTCAAAGTGATCCGATATTTGTGAAATTTTGCATAGAGTCATAATTTCCTATTCTTTCTTTCAATAACATTTTGCGGCATTATTGATCGAAATGATAGTTTACGTGAAAGAAAACGTGTTTTTCCCAATTGTCATGACGACCTTAACTTCTAAAAAGTAAAAAAATGTTTGATCAATTATACCTATAGTGAAATCAATTCGGGAACTATATATATTACTGTACAAGTCTTGCAGGCCTAGGACATAAATTATTTTTAAAATCCATATATTTTATTTAACATTCCAGAGAATTCTTCAATCACCCTCTTCCATACAAAATATCGAATGTCGGCTATGTCATCACAGATCGGATATCTGATAAGCCGTATACTATCAACTCGAAGTGGAATACAGTTAATTGCTATTTATGTCCCAAGCTTGATCAGTATATAGTTTAACACCAAAACAACTTGTTTGCGTTTTCTTCTTTTACAACGAACATCTAAACCGTTGCTGATGAGTCCTACATATGACCAAACTAGTTGGTATCTCTTCTGTAATTGGTGTCGGTGCTTAGCAGTCCTCTTGAACGGCTTCGTTTTACATGTAATTCAAAAGGTCGGAAGTGATTTTGCGCGAGTGGTAGTTGTTTTATAGACGCAAATCACTCGTAGATAACGAGGAGGTAATACATTGATCTAGCATTAATTTCATTGCAACTATTTCTTTACATAATGATAAATATATTATTTAAAATAACTATTCTATTATCGTCTGCTGTGACTTACAAATTCTTGTCTGCAACATCCAATCATCCAATCATTTCCAAATATGCAGTAATCACATGGTATGTCGCAATTGAACTTTAGGCCCGAGACACGTATGGGTTAGTATCAATATTATAATGGATATGAGTGCCAAATTCAAGAAGACCAGCACGATCACGACTAAAAGTAGATTTTCCTTCAAAGCTGACATTTAGGACTATCAAAGGTGGGATTGACATGTTTAACGTTCGATTTTACAAGGCTATAGCGACTTGTGAGGTCAATGTGCAGTTCGCAAAGTTCCAATTTTTACTAACCTATGATTACGCACAATATTTTGGCGAAACTGAGTTGTCAATGGATCTATTCTACCATAACGATAACCTGCCACATGTCCTTTGAATCCTATAGCTGTTGCGCGTCTGAACTGTCCTATATATATGCTTTATCGCATTTGCTACAACTTATTTTCTAAATTCCGTTGTTTCAAATTTGCTTTGTTTTTGGGGCTTCCCAATGTAATGTAATGTAATGTAATATAATGGAGTGGGGTCTGGCCCAAAATGGCTCTTTGCACTGCGACCACGTTGATCTATTGTGCTTCCCCTTGTTTTTATTTATTTAATACGTCTAGGAACAGGATCAGCTCCTTCAATGGCAGTGATAATAGGTCCTCTTCACTCAGCGTATATGCATGTAGTATTCTGTATCTCCTGTGGCCTAGTGCCCCACAGTTAGTGATCAAGTGTTCCACTGACTCCTCTTCTTCACCGCAAAATCTGCAAGTGTCCGTGTTGGATAAGCCCATTTTGTGTAGGTGCTTGTTGCAGGTATAGTGGCCTGTGAGTGCCCCCGTCAGTGTCTTTAAGCTTCTCCTGCCCAGTTTTAGGGCGAGGTCCGCCCTCCTAGCGTCGTAGCTCAGAAACTTTTTGGAATGTTCCAGCCCACTTGTATCATTCCAGTGTTTTGTTGTGATGGATGCTGTCCATTTCTTTATCTCCCCTCTAAGGGGACCTTTATTAAACCCAAAAGATGGGGTAGATCCAGTAAAGTTCCTCTCAGCCCCTTTTTTGCGTAGATGTCTGCCATCTCATTTCTTCCGTGCCCCTCATGTCCTGGCACCCAGATCAGAGTAATCTGGTTCTGAGTAGCCAGGCCGTTAAGCATGTTGTGACATTCCAATAATATTTTGGACGTAATTGTACAACTGCTCGGGGCCTTAAGAACTGATTGGCGATCCGAGAATATTTTGATTCGTATTCCCATGTGTCTCCTTTTCGGATAGGATTCCTACAGTTTCCGGGTTTCCCAATAAATTCTTTGAAGTGTTCTTCGATATCCAACGTCCGTTCATGTTTCGTTTTTCTAGGATACTACTATCTTTTGAAATCTTGTCCAAAAATGCCGACTTTTTCTTTAGTTGCTTTGTAAAATTGAAGAGGATTAAAAAGGAACGAAACAACAACAACAAAAGAACTCTTAACTGTGTTAAAAGCAAAATTTCTACAAATTCAATTTCTCTACGTAAAATTCTAATTCTAATTTGAGACGTATTTCGACGCACGTTTATTAACAATTACAAACGGAAAATCGGCAATGCTTGTGGTTCCGGTTGTATTACAGAAATGACGTCTTCATGCAAGCGTATCTCCATAATCGGTCGCAAATGCAAGCAACTTTGTTAATTTCTCGGTTATTCTTTTCGGTGTATTTTTAACTCCGGATTTTCGGATAAGAAACCTCGGAACCAATACGATTGGAAAAGGAATTGGATGTAGAAAATATGTCAATGAGTCCGTTTCGCGTAAATTGAGGATAGAGAACAAGGAACGTGTGGCATTTTTAAATTTCAATGCCATAATTTATTGAAACAGTCATTTTCAAGTTGTTAAGTTGCGAGTTTGTGAGCTACGATTTTATGTAAGTTGGCTATCCTGTGTCTTGATCGTTGTCACAGTACGATCCATTCGCGTTAAATATTTTTCGGCTTTGGATTTTTGTGTACACTCCTTTGTTACTTTTCATAGGTTTTTAGGTTTCACCCATAAGTTAAAAATCAGATGGCGCCCATAACAGTGATACTTTAAACATCAGTACAAGAAAATTTGGGTTATAGGCGTTCGTGGGGGAGTTTCTAGAAGAATTATTAAAGAATTTTCTATGAAATAAGACGACGTGGATAATGCTTTTAGAACTTGGACTTGTTTTCTCGTTAACAGTAGGAAGGATGATACATTTTTTGCGTTGGAAATATTAGTAAAAATCTAATGAAACTACTACAGACATGACATGACATGACAACGATTTGAGCTTGGACGAATCTCTTCTTTAAATTTTACCGGGATCAAACCCCAAAGAGGTTTCTACCTTCAAGAGTGACCATGAAAGCCCACAAACACATCAATGCGCATCGTTCTTGGCGAGAACGACAATTTAGTTGAAATACTGCGAGGAAAGTAATTTAGTTGTCGAAAGACATATAGTCAAACCTCCATCACTCGAATCCCAAGGGACCGCGACATTACTTCGAGTTATAGAAACTTCAAGTTAAAGAAAAATACCTAGCATGTACATATATATTACGTTTTATTGCAGAAAAGAAAATGAAAACATTTTTAACAGTATAAGTACATAGTATAAGATTATGGTATGAAAAGTACATTCTTACAGAAAAAGTTACATACATTGTACATTATGTATAGGTATGTATATATTTTTTAAAATGTGTAATCGGTGACTAACTTTTGACATATGCTATTTCGTACGCACTTTGACTTATACACTTGTTTTATTTTATCAAGTAAAAGGAATGAATCATCATGATTTAGCCATTTTGTGATGAGAAGTCTTTTCTCGAATATCCTCAATGTCGGAAGCATCCGAATTTTCATTAAACTCATCCTGTTTAGTAACACTAGCAACAATTTCGTCATGTTTTGTTTCAGTTCTGATAATGGCATTTCATCTTTCTTCATCATAAAACTTATGGTTTTAAAAACCTGCTTGTCTAAAACAATTTTGGATAGTTTTAGGAGTAACATCGATGTTCCATACAGTGGTTACAATATGAAGGCAATCAAGAAGATCAATTTTAGGAATGGAAAGATGGTTTTCAAAACTGTCCAAAATTTTCTCCAAGATTCTGCGTCTGTAATGGAACTTAAAACATTTTATAATACCTTGACCGAGAGGCTGAAGTTTGGATGTCATGTTCGGTGGAAAGAATTCTAATTTTATGGCTTTTAGGTTGTGATTAAATTGGGGATGTGCAGGACAGTTTTCAATAATCAGCAAAACTTTTCTGTTGTGACAAAAAAAAAACACACCAGAACCCATGTTTCGAAAAACTCGGCGATCATCCATGCCCAAGTAACAGGCAAGTGCGAGACTCCTCGAAAACATCGTGGTTTAACACTTTTTCCTATTACGAAAATCTTTCATTTTTCGGTACCAATCATGTTTGTCGCCAGTAGACAGGTTACCCTTTCCATGCTGAGTTTCCCTCTGTGGCACTTCTCATTTTTAAATGCTAACCTTTTATCTGGTGAACACTTAAAAAAAGAGACCAGTTTCGTCCGCATTGAATATATCATTATCATTGTAGGAGGCTAAAAGAGCTGGCAAGGTGTTATGGATCCACGTATCACATTTTTCTTCATCTACTGCCGCACTTTCACCACAAACCTTTTTTTTTTGTAGTATGCCGTACCTAAAATTACATAACAAACGTACGCCTAGTTCTTACGTCTTTTTAAATCTTTCAAGCCACCCTGAACTAGCCTTAAAACTCTGATCTCCCAATTTTTCAGCAAAACTTTCAATATCGGACCTGATACACACAAATTTTCCTTTCTAGCAGATTCAAACCACTTTATCAAGGTGGTATTAACAGTCTTTCTAGGCCTGTTTCGCTTGAGAGTAACTCGACCTTTTATTTCTCCACCGAAATTTAATGTGGCAGTCTTATTCTTAATAATTGTAGATAATGTAATTTGCGGTATATCATACTCTTGAGCAATAGTCTTTTCCTTAACTTCACTTTCCACTTTTTTTTAATTTCTACCTTTGTTTGGATCGTCAGACTTGTAAGTTTCCGCGGCGGAGACATCTTATCAACACCGAACTTTCTATTTGTACTTTCAGACATGACAGTAGTCGACTACTATGCCGTACTAAGCAAAAGCGAATACGAAACAAAACATTGGTAAATCACATGGCATTTCGGGGGTTCCCACTAAACTACGCTGGAGAACTTGATTTCGGTAACGATCGTATGCCAGTATGCCGGTTCGAATTATAGAGGTTTCCGAGTTAAGGAAATTCGAGTTAGACAGATCAAAATACACGGAAATTGTCGATAAAGTGCTAGGAACAAGAGTACCTTTCGACTTATGGAGGTTTGTCTGTATTTGGAAGTATCTTAAGCTGGCTGATAGATGTGAAAATCACAATTTGATTTGGTTTCAGACCTGATATGTATGTATTAGTCTTTCTAAGATTTCTGGTTTAAGCTATAACTTAAAAATCGGATTGACCCCTTAAAATCCGTTATTAGATATTGGCTCACATTTATGTCTGCTTTGTCTAGGGTGGTGAGCGCCGAAATCACCATTTTATTCGGGTTCCGATATCGTATCTAGTCAAACTTGCTCGGTTGTCACACGTCTATAATCTTGACGACGGAAAAAAGGATAACTTAACCCTTATAATTTTCCGTATCTTTGAGTTACGTATTATCGCACAACGGATATGACCAGCATCGCATGTTGCGCGGTAGTTTACAAAACAATCACGAAAACCTCAATCCGTTTTAAGATTTCCGCTTTAGTACCTGCTCGCGTTCGATTTATGCGTCTGACGATATTCGAGGATACAATCGCAACTAAATCGAAAATCGAACACTTCGAGAGCAAGTCAATAGAGCGATCACCGCGTATTTTTAGGTACGTTAGGCGTTCCGCGTGTTAATTTCTCTTTTTCGAGTTAACTATCGAACGCTTTTCACAGTATCCGAGAAATTCGGTACCGATATAAAAACGGCATAATCGTAAAAAGTGGAGACTACACAATAAAAATTTCGAGTAAGACAAACATGCCAGCTTTTTTGTGCGCACCTCGGATGCAGGCGGCAGCGACGTTTCGATTCTTGTTTGGAAACTAACCTGATGGTGTATACACAGATATAAAGTCGAATTTTATCGCCTTTATTTACAACTTGATCGATGTGTTCGTTATAAACAAGGTTTTATGTCAAAATACACATTGAGTCCCATAAAACGCAACTGTATCGGGAGAGTTAAAAATATGGATAAACAGTTGTAAGAAATACTACTAAAGATGCGCACGCGGAATAATTCAAATAAACAGCCAGCGCATCTCACAACTATTATTTTAGATTGAAGATCCGCGCCGGGAGATGCACTCGGATGAAACGGTTCTCACCTATGTACAACGTATACTACACGAATTCGAGCAATTTCAAATTTTGCATTATTCAACGATTTTTCATTCCATGCTAAAATTTTCAAAATAGGTCGACATCCTTGAACATGATTGTTTCCAAACTTTTCTTCCCATCTTCTACCACAATAAAGCAAAGAAACAGCACAAAATCTGGAATCGATGAGGTTGGCACTTATTTTCGAAAGACGCAGGATATGGGCGCTTGTTATGTTGTACAAGTTTCTACACATAACTGAAATCAACGTCCAAGTGATTTACCCAACAAATGCCCATGTCAAAGTTATCAGACGACTATTTCTACGTCAAGTGGGGGAAGGGTTCAGTCACTACTTTTAAAAGGAATCCTCGATGGTCCGCGTTCTCAGGAAAATATGCCCAAACAGCAACGAAAACCGCATGGGAAGGAGCTTCCACTTCTACAACAACGCAAACGATATTATATACTCTTTGTCCCAGGAATAAAGATTTGAAAAGTAGGCCTTCCCGCTACGAGTGTGAAAAGTGCCTTTTCCATATGGAGAAAATAAACCGTGAATACCTGCACTATCAAAGTTGCGGGTTTTTGTATTTTTTGTTAACTTTCTGCAATTTAGTGTTACGTTTGTTGTCATTTTAAGTGGAACCGCAACGAACCTCCATCTACAGGCTCTTCCCCAAACCGCGAAGAAGCTGAAAGGAAAGTATAGTCTTTGGAAGTCATAAAATATGAAACAAACTGAATTCGGAAGCAAGTAGCGACGAATTTTCCTTTTGAGATCTGCTAACACACAGAAAATTCGCTGGCTAGAAACTCATTGTCAGTGTTGAGTTTATGGGGTTAGAGTTATGGGGTTAGAACGTAACAATAGTTCGATGCATACGCCGTCAAGGAAACGTGCAGCATCTTTTTTATTGTAATGCTACTATTTAGTGGAACAGCAATTTTCACGTTGTTTTAAAGTTTAGAGTTTGTGGTCTACGACTTTAAGTTGGCCACTCTGCTATAGGCTTGGAGTCTTGATCGCTGTCATCGTACAATTCATTCTCGTTAAATACTTCTGAGATCTACTGACATATAAAAAACTTTCCGGTTAGAAACTCAACGTTGAGGTTATGGTGTTGGAGTTGACCAAACAATATTTCGATACAAACGCCGTCAATGTTAGCTGGTAAAGTTGGAGCCACTTACTCCCAATGGAAGTAAAATTTTTCTTAACCTGACGGATGTAAGAGCAAGATTTCTAAACGTAAGGTACATCAAGAAAGAAGTCGGAAACTGTACTTACTAAATCGACGTCTTTGGTCACTCATGCTAGGAGACCTGTTGTTCGTCAATGAAAAGAACGCAAACTTTTGTTTTTATCAAAGAAAAACAAATCTTTAATCAACAATACAAAGTGTTTATAAGATAGCGGTAATAAACAAGCATCAAAAGGCGAGAAAAAAAGGTCAATTTCTTTTTTAAATGTTGAACGCGAGATCTAAGATACAAATTCAGAAAATGGATGGCCAACTAAGTTACAAAATTTTCAATAGACGACATAAATACCCAAACCATCCTCAACGGCGGGGTGGTCATCCCCCTACTAGAATTCATAGAACGTCCTTTCTAATAATTTAAAAAATGCAAAACAAGGATTACAGTGTTTTAGTTGAAACCAAACCAAATTTTTTGAAGAAGTTGAAGAACGAGAAAGAGCATTCCTTGTTCCTGACATAGGTTTTACAACGGTACACCAGAATATGGCGAACACAACAACGCAGTAACTTCTACGACGAAATGCTTCCCACGGTAATTCGGCGCGAAAGGAAAAAGTGCAATTCTAGAGCTAAGATTTCACAAGACAAGGCTGCAAGGGTTGTAACCAATACAAAAATCTCGCACAGAAAGTGTTGAAAGAAGTCGGTGAAAATTAAAACCAAAAAAATGAAATAAGAGGAAAAACGGCAGAAAATGGGGAAAAATGTGCCGAGGATTGATCGAATTCGAAAGAACAGCAAAGAATTGAAGGAGCAACAGAAGAAATTCGTAGTGGAAATCCATACTTTTCAGATTAGAAAAATTTTCTTTTGGTTCTTTCGATATGTGGAGTTTCATGGCCAGTTTTTGCTGTGGCCGAAAAGTTCAGTTGAGAATCGTCCTCATGAAAGCAGAGGTTCAACATTTTTTTCTTATTTTTGTATTGGGCGGTAGACCCATCTGAAAAATAAATCTTGTTTGGAAGTTTTTAAAATTGGGATGTCAAAAAGGAATTGATTTGTTTTTGGGTGTAAAGGTGCTGTGCTCTAGGCAATCAGAAATAACTACGTAATCATCATGTTCAACTTTGTTTTCCCGTTTGAAATACATTACAAAAGGATGGATTGTGATCTGTTGGCGTGTCCAGTGGTAGGTTTGTGCTTCATCTCAAAGCATTGTGCTATAATTTTCAAAAAAATCACAGGTGACAGCTAATTATGATTTTTTAAGATTTTCGTTGGTGTGGTTGAAAAACTCCTCCTCCCTGTTGCTTGGTAATGACATTATGTCAAACCAAAGAAAATTTATTGTATAATAAGTCAATAAATTCTTCTGATGATTTCTGTAAGATCTTTAGGTTATAACGATCAATCCAAATCCATTGGCGGAATTGAAATTTTTCAAACAAATTTTTATCAAAGGATTCTTGCAGAATTGCATAGATCTCAGAGTTAAATAATAATGAAGAAAACAATATGATAATATGAAGTACGAAGAACACATCCACTCAGCAAGGGCTCTATCTAGTCACTGAGAAGTCACAAGAAAGCATCAGTCTGTGCCTGAACAAGTTACAACCTGTCACAGCGCTAGGAAGCTGTGCCCTGTTATGATTTAACAAGAATGAGCACTTTAACCTAATAAGTATTACAACAGATTACATGATTGTATAATTGAATTGTTCTATTCTCTTTACTGTATTCTTTCTTCAGGTTAGCATTCATATTTATTTCTACTGAAGTGTAAATACCTACTTAGCATTCTTGTGTTACTCTCAGCTCAAGACAGGGATTTAATGGAAAATCAAGATTTAGTTTTAATTTTGTTTTCAGCTCTGAAGCAATTACCACGCCAAATTTATATTTTGTCACGTGATTTACAAGAATACTAACTATTCATGGAATACGGTTGAAAATTTTAAAATATGTACTTTTTAAAACATTTTAAATTGCTTATTTTATAAGATTTTGATAAATCATATTTGGATTAGCCTATAGTATGGTGTATATCACTGGAATGGGCATGAACAATGCTGTTAAATGACACCTCTCCGAGCTCTATAGTTTGATTAGGAACGTTTGTACGGCAATTCAGAAAAATTCCGTTTCCGGTTTTGGATAAATTTACATAGCTGTAATTCGAAAACGAGTTGACATATCTCGATGAAATTTAGTATTTTAGTATTTTAGTTTATATGAATGGTACACCTGTCCAAAATGAGAATCTGAAATGATGAGGTAAAGGGCATAGCCGAGTTTCTATGTTGAAACTGCCCCCAAACGAAATGAAATTTCTTTTCAACTATTCGAAAGGATTTGACCTATGTACCTATATACATTTTTACCACATTTTCAACCCGGTAGCCGCCATATTACATGAGTAATGGAGGATTGTGAAATATTAGTTTCTCGTCAATTTTAACTGGACTAACGATGGGAAAATTCTGAAAAAATTCATTCATTATAATACACTCGTGTGAATTTTTCGCAAATTTTCCATTTTCCAAAGAAACATTGCATTTCTTGGCAATCATTTTCTTCATTGTTAACAATCTCGTTCAACTTTGAATTTTTGTACTACCTAAGCATACGTTCACATAATTTTTTCAAATTTTCTGAAGTAGATTAATATCTTTGAAGATCTTTACTACTACTATATCGGTCAATCAGAGCAGGTCGCAGATATTTTTTATTGCTTAATTGATGACGCATTCTCCAAGAATTCCATTGTGTAGTGAATTGAAAATCGATTTTGAACAATTTCAAAGAACGAGACTTGATTATTTATCAGATTTTATGCCAGTAAAGTTTTATTAAATAATTATACTTTTTTTGACTTTATACTTCTTTGTCCTCACAGAAAAATGTCATGGTCAAGTACAAAACATTGCAGATGTTCCTATTGCGATATTTCGCTTAAGAAATGTCCAGGATCGAAGTTGGTGGTAAAAACTGATTCAGAAGCAAGCGTTCTATCGAGGTTGCTTGAACGAAAAATTGATGTTTTCTGCAACAAATGCCGCAAAAATCTATGTGCTGAAGGATTTAGACGAAGTTGTGAAATTATTGATTGTCCCAATGCTACTACTTCATCGGACGATGTTAAGGGCGTTTGGTACTTTTTTTCAAAATCGGTTAAACTTTAAAGTTTTTTTATTGGTTCCAAAACTATCTTGAAAATTGTATATTTGCCCTATAAAATTAGTGTGTGTAACGATAAAATACTAGTTTTTACATTGTTAAGAGCTTCTACAGCTTTAATTTTTCTTCAAGAATAAATGAAGAACCAGTACGTTTACGCGCTCGAAATTCTGCATACCGTGTATTCGTTACCATAGCTATGTCTTATCGGCGAGCTCTTTTGTAATTTCCTTTTTGTTATCGTTGCTTTCTTGAAGTCCAGAAATGACGGTAAGCCCATGGTCATTTTTCTATTCCTTAATTGAGGTTATATTTAACAACAAACAAAGAATTTGCTCACCGATAAGACGTAGCTATCGTAACGAATACACGGTATGCAAAATTTCGAGCCCGTAAACTTACTGGTTCTTCACTTATTATTGAAGAAAAATTAAAGCTGTAGAAGCTCTTAACAATGTAAAAAACTAGTATTTTATCGTTACACACGCTACTTTTAAAGGTCAGATATACAATTTTCAAAATAGTTTTGGAACCAATAAAAAAATTAAGCTTAACCGATCTTCAAAAAAGTACAGAACACCCTTAATGATCCAACTTTTCTTGTTGTTTGAAATTGTGTTAGTTTGACCTCAGTAATAGTTCTGCATGGACTTAGCAGTGACTAACGTTTTTCTACTTTATGATCTGGCCCCTACAATTATCGGATAAAATTTTCTTTTAATTCCATGGAGATATGTATACGCATTTCCTTTAATCTCGAGAAAGGTAAACGTACATTTACACAAGTCGCACCTTGTTATTTTTACTTGTAGTAAATTTCCGTGCTTTACGTCCTATTATACAAACTTTTTGCGATCTTCAAAAGGAAAACATTTTACGAATAAAAAAAGAAGAAAGATCCACTGTTTTTCTCCTGTTTATCTGTAAGGCGGCGTATTATTAAAAAAGACGAAACGGATCGATAAAACGGATTTTATACGCGCCAGAGACGTAAGAAGTGCGTTTTTAAAGTCCGACTCGCGTTTATATATATATATATATGTGTGTATAAAACTAATTAAAAATTAACGCGAACGCGAATAAAACTGCAAAATCGGCGCGACTTCAATAAAACAAAGAAACAACTCTTTTTCTTCCTTTGAGATAAATCGCCTTAAAATACGCGGACCGACGGAGCTTAATAAAAACATTTTAAAGCGCCCCCAGAGTTAAAAATATTCACTTTTAATGTCGCCAATAAAAGTTTCGCACGTTATAATTTCGACTCGTAATAGTAACGAACGACCGGGTCTTAATTGTACGAGCGGGCGTGCGCGCGCGCGTGTTGTGTGTGTATGGTCGCGGAAACATAATTAAACGCTTTTGAGGCTTTTGAATTGTCATTTTGTAGGAAAATAAAATCATGCCGGACGCTCCCTTTGTGCGCGGATCAAACAAACGCAATTTAACATCTATCATAAACAGTTGCCGGTTACGCGATAACATTGGCATAATTACGTATTTAATCCGATTAAAAATTATGGATTGAAATGCGAATGTATCGAATACGACGTGCTACCCACTTTAATTTCCTTGATATGATTTTCAATATCGTGTTCTTGATAATTTTAGGTTGATATAATTCATTCCCAGATTTTTACATATGTACTAAGAAAACGTAAAAAATTTTCTTCCGAACATTATTTTCTTTCTTTTAAAATAAACTACAGTAAAACTTCCCATATCCCAAATAAATGGGGCTGACAAGGAGAAGGTAAGGTAATCGGATTTTTGAAATTTTTGATATTAATCGTACGTGTAGTTTGGATCTTAAATAAGAATATTTTGTTTGCTTCCCATGTTTCTATGATAACCACCATTCTGGCTCGTACCACGCTGCGTAGAATGTCGCACACTAGATATAAAACAATAGAAATTTTTTCTACCTGATTCCGTTCGTTTTTTTTTTTTTTTGAAGAAACCTTATTGTTAATTCAAAATGAATGTTGTTTATCAACCTATTATGCATTTTAATGATGTACTTGAATAATGTTCCTGCATATAGTTCATATATTTCGTTTGTTCATAATTCTTTGATATGAGAAGAAGAATGAAAAAAACATATGGTGCGTTTTGAATGGAAGAAAAGGGAATGTCCCGTGACGAGACTCGAACCAGCGATCTCGTGAGTATCGCACCAAAACGCTATCGATTAGGCCACGACCGCAGTTGACAATCGTGTTATATCTAGTGGATTTAAATGGTGGGTGAAACTGGGAACCTGGGAACAGGGAATATCGATGAAGGAATATATCTTCAAAACAGGAGCAGGAACAGGAGCAAAAGGCACAATTGTTGGTGTTTGGAAAGCTGAAGAACTAACAACATCGTAGCTACTCCTATGGGTCTATGAATTCTGTTATCCTGTTTACAAGTAATCTCCACGCTGTTCTATCCTTGGCTATTTTTTTGCCTCTTTCCTTGTAAGTCCAAGCCGCTCAAGTTCGTCTGATACAGTTCGCCTCCGTATTTATTGGCCCACCAAGTTGTCTGCAATATTGTAGTTGAGGCCTTGTTTGGTTATTTTTTTAGTTGGGCGTGTTTTATCCACTTCCATTTTTCTTTCCTTACACTATTTTTTTGTATGAGTCTCTTTGTACATGTACAAAGATCGGGAAAAATCTTTGTACGAGTGATTTTTAGTTGTACATAATAATGGTAACTGAACTACCCAAACAAGATCGTTTTACAATGTACAAAGACGTTAAAAAAGATTTTGTACGGAGCCAAAAATCTTTGTCTCGTACAAAAAGAACAGTGTTTTCTTATTGTTGTAGCTATTGTTGCATCGTTTGTCATTTCCAACAAATCTTTATCAGTGATTTTGGTTGGTCAAAATATTTTGCATATTATTTCTTCAGGAAGATTTGTAGTTTTCTCAAGCATTTTCTTTATTGTTTGTAAACTGGTGTTTGAAGATGACCACAATCGCCTCATCGTCTCATCCAAGGTACTCTGTGCCAAGCCAAGCCAAGCCAATCCTCCTATGAATGTCCTTTTCTAAGCTAACAAATAAAAAATTTTTTGAACTTCTTGGAATTTATTTCCTGTTACTGTTATTGCTTTCCCTTGTTTTTATCCTTCGTGAACAACTTCGTCTTACAATTTATTCTTAGTCCCAGTCTTCTAACCATTTCTGCTAATTGTGCCTTTTTCGTGCATTTGCCGCTTATCGGATGTTATCCCCAATTCAAGATCCTCCAATTTATGCAGCATTCCCTAGCGAACTACAATTTTATTGTCTGATATATTATTCATTATATAATCTATATAAGCCGGAGCGAAAACGAAGTAGAGGACGACCGGACAATAGCTGGAGGAAAACAATTATAAAGGAATGTAAAAAGTTAAAAGTCTAAGTTGGGGCGAATTCAAATATAGAGCGAGAAACAGAGAATAATAGCGGAAACTTTTGGATAAGATGAAATATGAAGAGAATGCGGAGAACTAGTCAATCAGCCATCCTACGCTCGAGGCTAAGAAATGCAGATGCGCCCCTCATGTCAAACCATTGCTGTTTGAGCCCTCGTTTATAATCCCCAAGAATTTATCGGGAATTACAAATTGTTGGAGACTGATCCATGTGTCCATAATGTGTTTCTATGGATAAAATCGAACGCCTTTACGAGGTCAATAATTTTTAGCAGAAGTAATGGCCGTACATGTTAGGACTTAAATTTAAAGATGGAGAAATAATAATTAATTTAAATAAATCGTTTGAGTCCTAATGTGTACAGCCAGTACTTCTGCTAAAATATCATTGGAGGGGAGGGGAGGGAGGATTTTTCAAGAGATTGGGGACAGTTACGGTCATGAAACGTTTGATGACTAACAACACAAAATTAGCAGGCTTTCTGAGCAGAAGACATTTTTAATTCGCTGCAGACGACACGAAATTTTCCCAAAACATATCACACATGGATCACGCAATGTCAACAATTTATTATCTGGGACAAGAGAACGCTCGGGAGGAAGAGTTGCTAATTTTAATTTAAGGTTAGGACTTAAGATCCTCAATTTAGAAATTTCTATTGTTCATTCTAATTTAAATAGTTTAAATAACTCTTCCATTGACATTTATAATAGATTGGAGACCTTTATATCTCGTCATATTTTGGTCGAATTCCAGACAAATTTACAACATAAGTACAATCGTATTTTCATTACAATTAAATATAAAACATTGCTAAATTTACAAATCTGTCTAACAGGAAACAGCTGTCTGAACTGTTTGTTGACAGCAGGAAGTGGTTTGTAAACCTTTCTTCACATGACATTCCGGTGGATATTTAGAACTTTCTTTCTTTGTGTCCCAAGTTTGGGCTACTACCGCCTGAAAGAGTATCAACGCGGGCAGACTACTTGCTGATGTCGAATCTGTTATCACTTCTTGCTAAGTTGATGTCATCAGAAATATGCTGTACCGTTTCGTTACTTTTAGTTTATTTTTCAATGTCGTCTTCATTGTCTTTGCTAACCATCTTTTCCAGAAAATCAAGTTTGATATGCTCCCCTTTGTCAATAATATGTAGGTTTTTTTTCGATGATAATCTCTAAATTCGCTATATTTTCGTCTATTCCCTTTTCCTGATCAGGGGAATCATCCTAGTCAAATTCGCTTACTCCCTCAATTTCCACTTGTGTCAGCTCTTTCAGACGTATCCTTACTGTAAAAAACATTATTGGCCAATATTGCTCGAAGACAAATTACTTAAGAACAGCTGTAACAGTTGACTGTAACAAAGAAGCTGTCACAAATGGAATCAAGGGGCAATGCTTGAGGGGAGCACAAGAAGTTTAAAAACGTAATTAATGCGACTCATCGTCGGAACAATGCCTCATCAAGCTTCATAAATAAGAAATAGTTATTCGTATAGAATAGGTACGTTCAGAAACTCTGATAAATTTCTATAACGATTTGTCCCCAAAATCCATAAACCTGTTGAGTAGTGTGGTAGAAGATCTATGCGCACGTGGAAAAATGTGTAAATTTCCTTAATAGGTGAAACGCCTCGGTGTACGTACGAAAATATAACGCCACTTAATCCCCCTAATTTGTGTATTCACAAACTTTGTTTGCTGTCAATTTTTATTTGTATTTTGATACGTACGAATGATTTAATTAAAGGGCACCCGATTTAAACGTGACAGCTCGACAATAACGCTAACGCGGGCGTATTTATCGATACGGATAAAACGTCTAAAGTGTCCTTATCGTTTGTATCTAAGCAAACAATTTATCAAATGATATTTGCCAGGTTTTCGACCGTGCACACACACACGCGCTCAGATAATTTGACGCTTTAACATTTACGAAGCGAGTCGCTCGCGTCGTAGGTAAGACGAAAATAATAGTTGGCGAACCGAGAACGATCTAATAGAAACGCGCGATCCATCGATTGGGATCGTTTATTATCATTCGATTATTTCCCTAATTGACGTTTCGAATACAAATCGAACTTTAATTCGTCTAGGACGCGTCGAAAAGCGACGTTTACTAACCCCGCGGGTTAAATCTATTTGTTGCTCTTCCTCCTCCCCCAACTCCTCGAAGTCCAAATTATATCCTCCATTACACGGGCGTTACATCACCATTTTCACCAGAACTCCCCGGATAAGTTTATTTAAAACATAAATAGAAGTAGCGGAGGCGGCTATTTATAGAATATAGGTCTGATAATTCATTATAAATGGAGATTATGGCTGTGTACAAATAAACCGGGCGCGATGCTTTAAAAATCCACGCTCATGTGCGGCTCGGGTGACTACACCATTTACTTACATACAGGATGTTTTATACGAGACGGCACGCGTCGATTCCCAACATTATGAAAATAAACGTCCCGAAACGTATTTTCTCTCCTTCCCCCACGTCCAAAAACTACACGCACAAAAGCGACTTTTGCGGGGTTAAAGTCCTAAACATTTGACGACGACTTCGCTACGTAGTAATTGGAGATAATTTAGTTTATGCAAATTATCTCATTGTTACGATTATCTCGTCTTCGATTCGCCGCTTTTGATGGCTAATGTAAACACGACGATAAGTGCTTAATTATTTTGTTTCGTGCGAAGAGAATCTGTGTCGTAATAGTCGCAGCGAACAACGTAAATAATGACGCCACTGGCGGAAACGATAAGAATTTGTACATAATAACATCGTGCACGTTTGCTCTGACGAAAAGTTTTCCAACATGAGAGGAAACGCTTTAAAACACGCTGCAAAACACAGGACAAGAAGAAAATGAAATTGGAAAAATAGGACATTACCGACTCAAGATTGGAAAGATGTGGAAAAACTATTTTGAAATCATCCTGGACAGGGGGAGAAAAGTATCGAAGTGGAGGAGTATTGGAGGATCAGGAAGACGAACAGTTAGAGATCCTTAGCGATGAGAAGATACAAATATAAATAAGAAAACTGCGAAATGGAAAAAATCCGGAGAAGATCAAATAAGCCTAGAACTGTTGAAAGAAGGATGGGAGGACTTACACCGAACAATAAAGTTCTTAATACAAAAAAATATGGATAAAAATGAAATCCCTGAGGAATGGAATACTGGGATTATTGCCCCATATACTAGAAAGATGGTAGAAAGATCTGTAAAAACTATAGAGCTATAAAGTTAATTTTTCAATTCGGTTTCATCCAAATCCGATTTCTTTCAAATTTTTTAAGTAGTTTTCATGCAATTATCGCCAGAAATGCATTCTAAAGCTATATCCAGCGTAAAGCGGATATCCGGAAAAAGTTAATTTTACAATTCGGTTTCATCCAAGTCCGACTTTTAACAAGGTTTCGAAGCACTTTCCATGCTATTAT
The DNA here is from genome assembly GCA_038088585.1 of Chrysina gloriosa. Classification (NCBI taxonomy): domain Eukaryota; kingdom Metazoa; phylum Arthropoda; class Insecta; order Coleoptera; family Scarabaeidae; genus Chrysina; species Chrysina gloriosa. The sequence continues at coordinate 14,398,897 of CM076087.1, read as the reverse complement.
CGTCAGAAATGCATTCTAAAACTATTTCCAACGTAAAACGGATGCCGGAAAAAGTTCGTTTTTCAATTCGGTTTCATCCAAATCCGATTTTTTACAATATTTTTTTTTATCCAATTATCGTTAGAAATGTATTCAGAAGCTATTTCCAGCGTGACAAGGATGTCCGGAAAAGGTTAATTTTTCAATTCGATTTCATCCAAATCCGAAGTTTTACCAATTTTGGAAGCACTTTTCATGCAATTATCGTCAAAAATGCATTCTGAAACTATTTCCAGCCTAAAACGCATGTCGGAAAAAGTTCGTTTTTCAATTCGGTTTCATCCAAGTCCGAATTTCTACAAGCTTTAGGAGTACTTTTCTTGCAATTATCGTTAGAAATCTAAAGTTATTTCGTAGCGTAAAAAATATTGGCCAACCTCATCAACGACATAGTTTTGAACTCAAGGACGTTGGTTGCACCTCTAGCCAAAGATTCGATGAAGATGTAGATGGAAGCTAATTGGGCAGAACGAAATATGTTATATGACGTGGACTAACGATGGCACGAGCAAAAACCATCTCAAAATTCAAATAGACGAAGAGAACATTTTACGCATTGAAGAGAGGCCTACGTGGGAGCAAACAAACCAACAAGGAGACCGGGAAGCAAGTTAGAAATAGAGGAGAAGATGTTCACAGCTAACAGATGCTCTTACATATTGAAAATCCTATTGGGAAGCAATTTTACGACGAGTTTTTTTGTACCTGTGTATGTCCGTAAGGCCAATATGTGCACGAGCAATCGACGGAGATAACGGCGCTAGTTCGGGCGCCACATTGCAGCCAGATCGCTTTGCAGCAATCCATAATATTAACGATCTTTATTGATTCAAGTGTCGTTATCAAGAAAGGCAAAGGAGGGAATATATAAGACACTATACGACCTGTTGTTACATATACGAGGGAGCCACGGATAATAGTCATTGGTAGGCGAAATGGGAATGGCTGCGCTAGATAGAAAGGTGGGAAGATGGGAAAAATCCACGCAGGAAGGTTTGTGGACGATCGATAGATGCGACGGACGAACCAATAGTAATATATTGATTAATTCCGTAATGTCAATGAAACATAGAATACGTCAATAAATATTCATACCAACAAAACAATAAATTTTAACGAGGGACCTTCAACCTTTCAACCGCTAATGGTTACCTTTGTAGTAGACAAGTAGTCTCTTGTATCATAAAATTATTGATCTATCAATTACAGTTTAAAAACAATCCAAGAATTTAGGACATTGTATCAGGAGCCAAGTATTATAGGAAGAATCAAAGCACAACGAATAAAGTGACTGGAACATCTAATAAAAGAAACGCCAGATAAAAATGAGAGTTGATCAACCAGCCGCCCTACAGCTCGCACTTGGCACCAAGCGACTTTCATTTATTTACCAAGATGAACGTAACACCAACTAGGAGTTGAAAACTAATGTGACAAATTGCCTGAAAACTCAGCCGGCAACATGGTACTAGGAGGGTATACAAAAATTGTGGAAGTTGTGAGGGTGTATTTTCCCGGAATCGAAATTTATGCCTAACTTTCTTTGATTTGAGGTACAAACGAACACAAAAGTGATTTCTGCGGGTACAGACAATTCTCCTTCGATTGCCGGAATTTTCAAAGTGTGGAAGTTGTCTTTTCTTTTTTGAGATTTTTGAAAACCTGGTAACTTCTTTTGGTCCGAGGTACAAACGAAACGCAAAGTGGTACAAACCTCTAGGTCCCATCTCGAACCTGGCCCATTTTACAGATTTGAGATATCTCAAAAATTGTAGAAGTTGGTGGCTCTTTTGAAATTTTTACGGCGCGCCGTAACTTTTTGCGTTTTGAGCAAATTTGAAAACGAAGGTGGTACAAACGGGTACAAACGACCACGAATCAGATTCCGTTGGAAAATTTTCGATTTTCAAAAGTCGGGTGCGGGTCGAATTTAGAAAACGCTGTAACTTTCTTAGGTTTGAGGTACAAACAAAAATGAAAGTGGTACAAACGGGTACAAACAATGTACAATCGACTGATAATTTAAATTTGTTTTTTTGTTTTTTTTTTTTTTGAAAGTTCGGTGCCAAGTTCACAGAGGTTCACATGTCAACAACTCTTCGATATAATAAAACTTTTCTTATTTCTTGTATTTGCTTTTGGCAGAAAAAATAGTCGTCGTAATAGATCGATAGCTCATAAGAACGTATGTTATCAATTCGAATTAGAACAGTGTATAGTTCTATTGTAATATTTTTCCACTTGAGGAAAGGTGCAAACGAGTTATTCAAAACGTTTAAGACAAATGGGATCTGTGTATGTCCTAAAGTGGTTATTGGCCAAAAGCTTAATGAAGGTGAATATCCGCGTTACTTTCCATTTCACATAGAAAACACCAGGGTAAGCCGTCGTAATGCGGTAAAACTCGCACGTTTTGCAACTTTATCTGTTGCCGGTACGGTATGACTAATAAACCGGCGAATTAATCTCGGTTTTGGCCGTCTTTATAATTAAAACTACTGCACAATTTCGCTCAAAATACGCACGCACGTACTGCATACCCATACACGCACACATCCATACATACATACATACATACAGAAAAGCGTAGATGCGCGTACACGGTCGTCGCACGAGAAAGCGCAGAGGAAACCAATTTCATGATAAGTTATGTCGGCGGTCTATGTTTTTAAGCCGCTTAGTAGAGGCGGGTCGGGAGACGTGCACATGGCAACTCGCTAACAGGCGACGAAGACGACGATACCCGTTTCGGAAGGGGAGCGAAAGAGACGCCGCTGCTGATACATCGGTCAAACGAATTAGTGCGCGCGAAGCGTGGAGCGAGACAAAGGGATGCTGCACGTGGTCCAGCCTGGAAATAATAAACAAGAGCTGTTTTAAACCGGAGAACAAAACACGACCCAACCTAAAACAAAGAATACCCCGACCCGACTCTCGCTTGCTTGTTCGTTCGTTCGTTTGTTCGTTCCTTCGTTCCTTACACCGAACGGAAAACTGGTTGTGTAAATTAATTTCGGGACGAACAGAAAACGTAGATGGTGACGGTGGCGGCGGGGGCGGAGGAGGAGGAGGAGGAAGGAGAAGAAGACGAAGACGAAGACGAAGAAGACGACGACGACGAAGGAAGAATCGGAAAGGAAAGAAAAAGAAAGAGGAGACGAAGAAGAAAACCGTGATCTCCTCGCGTATGCCGTGCATGCATGTGTGCGTCGACGAATGCGTATTATATGGGAACCCTTTCTAGTTGAGCTTTTTCTACCTGGGTCCCCGGACCGGACCTGTGAAAATTATAATCATTTTATCCCTGATTAGTACGTCGACAAAATCAATATAGGAATTTTAGTGGACGTGTCGGCGTGTACGGACGAGGAACGATGTATATTATCGCCGATGCCTGCTACTACTACTACCACCACTACCCAACTTTCTCTGCATCGGACATGGTCTATTTTCGGGTCTCGAAACGAATCACCCAACGTTTTTTCTTCTTCTCTCGGATATGCTCAATTTTCGACGTTTCCCTCGCCTCCTCATTATCTTTTCCTCGTTTACGTTTACGTTGTCTACACGCGTTAATACGTAGGTAGAATGAGAATAATGGATAACCGTGGATAATTGCCGGTAGAGGATTACTTTCTCTTTATCTCGTTTGCTTCGTAAAAGGGTGTAAATGATGGGAGATTATAAATTAAATAGATTTGTACAATCTAGAAAGACCTTCGAGAAGAATATCTACAGGAAGGTCTACAGACCGAAAAAACCGTTCAAAATATTTGTTTGACTTCATCTCTTACCCTCTTACATTAAGTCCCAAAGGTTTGAACACATCAAGTTGATGATGTTGACCGGAATAGAATCGCGCGGGATAACCGGGTGTGAAAGCGAAAATACGGTGTCCTGTGACGCCACGCTAAGTACAATATGCTCTCTCGCGACGCGTTTATACCCTAGTATACTCTGTTCATCCAACAGAAATAGTTAAGTCACTCCCCATAACTGTGTACCAAAGAGCGCAATAGACACTTTAACATGGTAGAAATCAGTGAAAGCGGGGCAAATTTGAAATAAAGATGTGAAATTTGAAATTCTTCCTTATTTATTAACTCAACCTTGCAATAATTATAATAAGCATACAAAAATATAAAAATAGTACCTCCTTATTTGTAACAACCAAAATTATTATAAAGAATATACAAATTGTCACAATAAGAACTACTTTTCTAAGAGCTACATATTTGATTCATTACTGAAACTGTTTTAATCCGGAATGTAAAATAATTATACAGACTGATTTTGATAAATGAATCAGAATAACGGCAAAGCGAATCAATAGTGAAGCACTGTCAAAACCTCGAAACGAAATTGCCTTCAAATTTGTCCGGCTCATCGCCGCAGAAGTGTACACGTTGGTCTGATACAGGTTTTTAGACACACGACCAATAGAAACATTTTGTTCATATATTCCGTTCTTTTGCACGAAGTGACTTAACTATTTCTGTTGAATAAACAGAGTATATTATAATAAATGTCAAAAGAGTTTGACACATCAAGTTTATGACGATGGCCGGCATAGAATCGCGTGCGCTAACCGGGTGTGAAAGCGAAGATGCGGTGTCCTTGACGCTTTGGTAAGTAGGATGTATCCTACCATTACGTCCAAAAGGATAGGACGCATTAAGTCGAAGACGATGCCTTGCCAATCTATTGACGGGTGTAACTGCTTTTTCAACTTTAATATGAAATTTGAAATTTATATAGACTTAGTCGCGTAGTCTGCGTAGTCCACCCGAAAACTCTACATTCCCTAATTTAAAGATTGAAGGCTTACTGCATCCCTTAGACAGCTTACGTTGTTAGTTTTTGGTAATTCTTCAATGCATTTTGTCTCTTATACGATTCCTGTTAGATTATCTGATTTTTCTTCATTCGAAATATTTACCCGTGATCTTACAGAATTTTCATGTGTTTCTTATTACTCTTCGTTCATAAGTTCTTCGAAATATATACTGGTCAGAAAAATTTGAACTGAAATGAAGTCGAAGGACTGCAGTCTCACTACTGAGCTTGATGCTAAAGTATCCTTTGGGGTTAGAGAACACCTCCTCAACACTCATTCGTGTGCTCGAGGTTTCATCCTTGTCTTCACTACTTTTCATTCCTAAGTTTTTGGAAATATTTACTGGTGATAAAAATTTAAAGTGAAAAGAAGTCGAAGGACTACAGTCTCGCCGATGACCTCGATGATACAACACAAAAATGGTCCTTTTTTCATAATGCACCTCTTCAGTAGCTCATGGTGTGCTCGAACGTTTCGAGGGCTTTCATGCTTTCTTCACTATTGTTCATTCGTAAGTACTTCGAAATATTTACCGGTGATAAAGATCTAAACTGACAAGAAGTTTCGCCAATGATCTCGATGTTAAATCACAAAACTATACTTTGGTGTCAAAGAAGACCTCAGCCTTAGCAGCTCATGATGTGCTCGAGCACTTAACCAAAGTTTTTATCCTTTTCTTGACTGCTCCTCATTCCTAAGTTTTTTGAAATATTTACCGGTGATAAAAATTTTAAGTGAAAAGAAGTCCGAGGACTACAGTCTCAAGAATGAGCTTGATGTTACAATCCAAAAATGTGCCTGTTTGGTTAAAGCGCCCCTGCTCAACAGCTCGTTCTGTGCTCGAGAGTTTCCACAGCTTCCATGCTCATCTTGTCAACTTTTCGTTCCTAAATTCTTCGAAATATATTTACTCCTGATAAAAATCTAAAATGAAAAGAAGTCGAAGGATTACAGCCTCGAGAATGAGCTCGATGTTAAATCACAAAAGTATCCTTTGTTGGTAAAGAATACCTCCCCGGCAGCACATTGTGTGCTCGAGCACTTCCAAAGGAGTCAGGCTTTTTTGCACAACTTTTCATTCCCTTATCGTTCGAAATATTGATCGGTGATAAAAATCTAAAGTAAAAAGAAGTCTGAGCACTTCAGTCTCAAGAATCACCTTCATGGTGCAACATCACAATGTTCCTTTTGGTCAAAGAACACCTCCTCAGTTGCTCATTTGTGTGCGCTGGTGCTTCTAAAGGGGTATTGCTTTTTTTTCACAACTCTTCATTTCTATGTTGTTCGAAATATTTACCAGTGATGTAAATCTACAGCGAAACGAAGTCGGAGCACTACAGCTCCAAGAACGAGCTTGATGTTACAAATCAAAAATGTTCTTTCTTGGTTAGAGCGCTTCTCTTGAGCAGCTCCTACTGTGCTTGAGCGCTTCCACAGCTTTCATGTTGTCCTTGTTAACTTTTCGTTCCTAAATTCTGCGATATATTTACTCCTAATAAAAATCTAAAGTGGAAAGAAGTCGAAGGACTACAGTCTCAAGAATGAGCTCGATGTTAAATCACAATCCTTTGAAGTTAAAGTATACCTCCTCGGCAGCTCATTGTGTGCCCTTGCAAAGAGTCATGCTTTTTTAAGACTCTTCACATTCCATTGTTTCAAATATTCACCAGGGATAAAGATCTGAAGTGAAGAGAAATCGGAGGACAACAGTCTTATGAATTAGCTTGATAGTACAACTCAAAAATGTTCCTTTTTGGCTAAAGGCACCTCCTCAGCAGCTCGTGTGCTCGAGCGCTTTCAGAACTGCACAACTCATTGTTCCTATCTATTATTGTTATTATTATTATTATTATTATTATTATTATTATTATTATTATTATTATTATTATTATTATAATTATTCAATAATAATACACGACCATATACAGAGGCCTATGGCTTAGTTTTTCTTGATATTTCCCTTCCAACGTTTCGTATTCGTTGCTCAAATTTATTTGCGAGTTGGAGATGAACATCCTCCTTACACAGTTCGAATTTTTCCCAGTTCTTTAAAATAAAATGAGTTTACATGAGGGAAAACTTATTTGTGGTATATGCCAGCCTTTTAAATAAGATATAGTTTTTTAATGAATCGCTGTTTCTTCAACTATTGCCTTGTACCAAGACATAGTAATTGAAGACAAGAAAAACTTTGAACAAGTTAGCAAATTTAAGCATCTGGGAGGAAATAGCATGTCTAATCTGATGGATGAAATTAAAGAACCACCGTGAGCAACAGGAAGACTTCATTAAAACGACTTTCTTACATAAAAAGGAAAACCCGCACAGTGTGAAAGCGAGAGTGGTAACAAAAAGCTGAAACCAAGCCTCAAGTATAGACGTGAATCACGTGCCATAAACGAGAGGCAGAAGAGTAGATTGGATATGGAGACGAGATTTTGGGACAGGATTTCACCCGCGGGATGATGAGAAATTAGAAATGATACGTACGTGAAGTTCTAATCGCTGTAGAACTAGTTGTACATTAATCATAACGTTACAGAGTACCTACAGTTTAACTAAAAGAATTTTGAATATTCTAGACTATCATGACCCCTTAACGATGCTCCATAGGAGCACTACAGACATCTCTAACTTGGACCGTCTAAATTCTTTCCATGGTTTTTTATTCTGCGGGAGTATTTCCCTCGTCTGCTTGTTTTTTTATATACTAAGTTGTTATTCTTCCGTCTATCCGGCTTCCAAGCTTTTGGTTTGGTATGTAGGTACTGCTACATACCATACCAAAAGCTAATATGTACCTATAACACAAACAATGTAGTTGTAGTCCTGAAATGCTATAATGAAGATGTTAAATTGGAAGGGCCCAAACGTAGAAAGAAGTTTTTCGATTTATCCTTTTTGATCGGCTGGAATGTGAACTACATAAATGTCGCTAAAATATATCAGTCGAACAATTGTATTGTTATTTGTATGGTGTATTTAGGCTAGATACATTTGAGGACGTTCTTTACGTTTTCTTTACGTGAAACACATGTCCCGAATATAAGAAAGAATGTTACTCATCTGTCATCTCTTTCCGTCTTAATTTCCTAACACAAAAATCGTGCAAGTATACAATTTAAAACGTCTAATCATCATCAAGTGTCGATTTTATTTTCACTATTAATTAATTGCCTTACTTATCGCAACACATTAGGTCTTCTTTCTTTAGATCTTGTTGGTAGATATATCAAGCGTGTGTACCAAGACATTTGCTCCGAATAGATTGAGTTAAAATAAGTATGTGGGTAAGAAAACCAGTCGTCAGATGGATAGACAGCAGACGTTGAAGCTCACACAAATACGTACGCACGCACAGATGCATGTATGCTAACAGACGCATACACCAGATTCAAACAAATAGAATACGAGTGTAAATTCTTTCATTCGTACATCCATCATCAGCGTCGGCATCGGCGGCAGCGAGAGGCATTAGCCGGGCAGCGGCCCGATTCGAAGATTGAACCGGGCCTGAACGCGCGTCGAAGAAGTCTCGTCCAGAAACGAGCTGGTCCGCACCACGAAATCGTGATTGTTACGCTATCGCACTCGGTATATTGTGTGATTATTGCGCACATACAAATCCTACGGTGTGTTATTAGAGTAAGGCGAAATTGTGACCGGCCGTCCCCCTCCGCGCGAACGAAGAGATAGGATACCCGGCGCGATCAGAGATGATGGCCGAAGGAACGAACGGACGAAAACGAAGAAGAAGAAATTATTATTGCCACCACTCGTTTTCGATTCGCAAATCCGCGTACAAATTACTGTATTGGCGCGGCGCGGATCGGCATTGTGTTCATTAGCGAAGGAGAGAATGAAACACGTAGGGTAAGGTATACGAGCGACGCCGTCGGAACGAGAAATTGGATATGGGAATTATTACCAGTACGAATTCTCCAAGGGCTATAAAACACTAATTATGGTGTTATTTTTTGTTTTCTTTTTTTTTTTTTGTTTTCGGCCTTTTCGTTTACCGTAAATATACTACTACGGCATGAAAATTGCGAAACGCAAGCGTCGTCGTGCGGCTACGGATCATTTACGCGACGGACAAAGGAGATACCAAAATAGATCAAACGATCTCCCGATAAAAATAAACCCGAAAGATTTCACAGGAACGATAATTTTTCCCGTTAATTGGCCAAGATTCGTAATTAATTTGGTCCTTTGTTATGTAACGACATCTGGGGGATTTTCATAAGAACAGGGAGAAAGTCGTCTTGAAAACATATTGAACCGAGCTGTTGGTATCATCTTTTGTATATAATATAAATAAAAATACCCTTACCACAGCTTTCGGAAACAATCCAGATACGTATTTCGGTAACTAAGTTGCCATCCTCAGTGGAAAACTGGAGGAAGTCAGTATCACCAGCAATATCCGGCTAATACACAAGACGAACATTGAACAACACTGAAGCACTGCAGAATGAACGTCATACACTGAACGCGCAAAACACTCCAAAACACTGAACTTTAATTTATTGTAATTCTAAACCAAAATTTCATGCTCTACTGAGCGTGTCCACACAGTTGAATAATCCTACATTAAATCTAAATTTAATTCAATAGTTTGTACAATTTCGAAGTTGGAATAGGTCCTCCATCTGCATTCATATCATTATACGTCTTCCTATTTTTATAAGTATATATACTTTCATGTTTTGGACTAGAAATATCAAATATTTCACCATCTAGTTTATTATTCCTCTTCAAGGTACCTCAGAAGTCTAGAATATATGAGACCCAAAATGCGATCAAAATACTCCGACCAATGGTATACCATCATCATCGTGGTCCACACATTGTAGGTAGCAAGAAGCAAATGAAACTGTTACCAACCTATTTGTCTTTTCCGTCAACTTTTCCTAAGTCGATCGTCCAAGTTATAACTATCAAAATCGACTTATCCTAACCTGGTATTATATACAAAGTCCGTTGAGGAAATGATAGCTCTAACCCGCTTATTGTTTCTCTTTTCTTTCAATTCATCCTCATTCGTTAAGTCTAAAATACCAAATTTGACTTATGTAATTTTAATTTTCTGTCAATTTCTCCAAGTCGATTGTTCAAATTATAACTGTCACTATCGACTTATTCTCCTAACTTGATATGATTTACAAGCTCTGCTGAGGAAGTAAGAGCTCTGATTCTCATATCGCTCTTCTTTTTCGTATGTATAGACTGTTAAATATACAATTTTACCTTCGTTTGTTGAGTCAAAATACCAAATTGGATATAATAGCGGGTTTCTTCCTTGAGGAATATGACAGTTACTGGACAAACTGGTACCAACCTATTTCAAATTCGCCTAGTCGACTATCCAAGTTGTAACTGTCAAAATCGACTTATCCTAACTTGATGTGATTTACAAAGTCCGGTGAGGAAATGGTAGCTCCAATTCTCTTCTCGCTTTTATTTTTCGTAAGCGTCGTCTGTTACATATTCAATTTCATTCTCGTTCGTTAAGTTAAAATACCAAATTTGACATAACAGCTGATATTTTCCTTGGGAAATATGACTGTTATTGGACAAACTTGTACCAATCCACTTCAACTTTCTGTCTAATTCCCCTAGTCGACTGTCCAAGTTGTAACTGCCAAAATCGACTTATCCTGACTTGATATGATTTACAAAGTCCGGTGAGGAAATGAGAGCCCCAATCCTCTTATCACTTTTCTTTTTGGTAAGTGTGGTTTGTTACGTATTCAATTTCACTCTCGTTCGTTATGGTAAAATACCAAATTTGACATAACAGCTGATTTCCTCCTTAGGAAATATGAGAGTCATTGGACAAACTTGTACCAATCTATTTCAATTTTCCGTCAAATTCCCCTAGTCGATTGTCAAAGTTGTAACTGTCAAAATCCCTAACTTGATATGATTTATAAACTCTATTGAGGAAATGAGAGCTCTAATCGTCCTATGGCTTCTCTTTTTCATAAGTCTGGTCTGTTACGTATTCAATTTCAGGTTCGTTTGTTAAGTTAAGATACCAAATTTTGACATAATATCTGATTTCTTCTTCGAGAAACATGACAGTCATTGGACAAACTTGTACCAACTTATTTCAACCTTTCATCAAATTCCTCAAATCGATTGTCCAAGTTGTAACTGTCAAAATCGACTATTGACATGACCTAAAGATATGCCTAATACGTCTCTAAAGCAAAGTTGATGATTTTCTTATGTGTATAGCGCTTATAAAGTACATATTCGAACCTCATCCTTCAAATTATATAAAAGAATTTAACATGCAAAGTGAACTACCGGTGTGGTGTGTGTTCGGCTGGCAGTGCTGAAGACTCTAAATATGAACACATTTTTATATCTAAAGTCTGTCTGTTGCTTGTTCTGTCAGTTTTATAATTTCTCGTCTACCTGTCGCCTCCGGCAGAAAAATTCCATTTACCACTGAACAAAACCGGTTTTGTTATGGCCTAACTTCGAAGTAGTATACAGGAGAAATTTTTCTAGTCGATTCAAGCCGAAGCTAGATGAATAATCGTCTTTAACTTTTTTGGTTCATTTTTGCCTGTTTAGCGCTGAATGTCGACCTTATTGTTCAAACGATTTTAATTTAAACCCTTACTTTCTTTCCGAAGGAATTTCACAGTTGTTCAGAAAACTGTTACCAACTCATTTGGTCAAAAGCCACTTTTATTAACTTGAAGTGACTTAAAACTAAACCTTATAATCTTGTGGCCTTTATTGGTACATGTTTGGACTTAAATTTCAATCCCACTTTTTCCAAAAAGATATACCAAACTTAACCTAACAGTAAAATTATTGTTTTTCTGTTTCACAGTCACCGAAAAAATATTAGCAACTTATTTCACTTTTATGTCAATTTCCCTAAGATGTGTACAATCGTCAAAAACGATTTTTCATAATTATATCTGACATCGGGGCCACCCCAAGCAGAGGGCTAAGTGTATTATGACCCAAGGGCACTAGTTTATTGGAGCGGAAATTTTGCTTTCACTCGAATCAGTTTGACTTTTGTAGAACTTCATTGGTACCTCTTTGTTAGTTACCCACGGGCGTCATATACCTTAAGACGCACATTTTGGGTCTACTCAGCTTTTAATTTAAATCCCTTTGTTCGACAAACAATATTGATATTAATATAGCAGCTGATAAAATCATATTTGACAGTTGCCGTCTCAATTTTCCCTAAGTTGATGGTATAAAGTTGTCATATACCATATTCTTAATTTGATGTAACCTAAACATAAACGCCGATCAACTTGCGGCCTATTTTGATACATTTTTGACTTACTCACCGTTCCAGTTAGATCTCATTTTCTCAAATCAAGTATCCAATTTGACATAACAGGTTAATTTCATTATTGACAATTTTCAGTTATACAGCAAGCTATTACCAACCTTGTTTGATCTTGCCATCATATAATTTCCCTAAGATGGTTGTCTACAACTGTCAAAAGTAAGACTTTGCTTTTTCCAGCGTATTGTTGGGCCGTTTAGTAGCTTCGCTCTTCGAATTAAAATTTGACATAATAATCCATTTAAAGTAAAATACTGCCAGTCCTGCCAACTTCTTCTTTGGTGTTCTTCTCGATTTGCCTAAGCTGGTGATGAGTTGAAACGCAATACTGACATCATTTTATTTCTGAAAATAGAATTCGATGATCTCAATTCCCATTGTTTAGTCACACCGATGTGACCTTGTTGTCGACGGAACTATTCCAACCCAACGCAGATTGTCGCTTTGAAAAGAAAGAAGGCAACAATGAGAATGTAAACGTTGAATGGGGAGGGTATCGATTTACCTTTTTTCTTAATCGAATTACGAGGAAAAAATCGATTTCCTTTCTCCAACCTATACACCAACGGGATAATAAAAAAGAAACGAATGTCCTCGTTATTCCGACGTTTAGGTTCAAATATTTTGACATTTTTTGCGGCTCACCCGCTCGTTCCCTTCACACAAGGATCGGTTCTCCTCCACGGTAGGGATTTGTTTTGGCTTCACATAATGGGCGAATAATCTCGAGTATCTTGCAGGTATACCGGGAATATTTATCGACGCATAATAGTGGGCGATTTTATCTTTTGCGACCGCGTTATTTTCTGCCTGCGTACCGAAAAACGGAACGCGCAAACGTAGGCGGTAGGGCGATGTGTGTATGTATGTATAAAGAAATTCGATCCGTATTTTGGATACGGCGAGACTAACGTGATTTCTGAAGTTCTTGCAACACGTGTGTGTGTGTGTGTGTGTGTATTGTGCGCTAACGAGAAGTGTTTGACGTATCGTGAAGGTCGTCCAGATAGATTTGGTCTAGAAATGTTTTTAATAATGTTTATTGGTGAAAGCCTTTAAGATACGAATGATGTTATTATGAAAGGGGGCTTGGATTCTTTGGACTTTGTAGGAAGTTCTCATAATTTTGGTATTGCGGTGGTGGTTGGTATTGAATGCATAAAATGCGATCGTTCAATATAAATCCTAATAGGTGGGACTTTTGGAAAACATATAGATGCGGACGTTCTTCTAAGATATAGATGGGCAACCTCCGGCCCGCGGGCCACATGCGGCCTCGAGTAAGATTTGCCCGGCCCGCTACTGAATTCTTTCGTTGCATATTAGCACGGCCCGTCTAAACTTAATTCATAATGAATCATAAGGATACCTCAAAAATGTATATTTTTCAAGAATACTCGCAGCAGAAAACTTCTACAAAAAAGGTTGCCCATGCCTGTTCTAAGATATTCAACCCGCTTCTGTCAAAATCGTCAAATTCCCTCGTGTCGGTCACGTACCGCCTTAACGGTCTCTTCGTAGGACCCGCTTATTTGCTAGATTTAATCTGGTCGTTCTTCGTATACAAATTTTCGCCCTAATTGAAATTTCTTTCAGTCCCACCACGCTGTAATAACTCGATTTGACCTTCTTTAACGAAATTCTTGGTGCTTCCCCAAACAATGTTTTAATCGACCATATCTCGTACGATCTTGATGTTGAGATATTTAGGATAAGCCAGGATGCTTAACATATTGCGTCAGGCCATAGCTATCAAATATTTATCACTTAGACGCAAATCTTGTAGACATTTGACTGCTGCCCCCATGTGCTCAAATATAATAGCATTAATCCTCCGTTTAGCACATGGGTCCAGCCAGACCTTTTCCGATTTCAATTGTAATTTTAATATAATTCTGATTGAACTAGCCACCTGCAGTTTCCTGATGCGAGTCGTACATTTCACCTCGCTTCCTTTTACATGTTATTGATAATTTTCAATTCGAACTACATTTCATATATTTGAGCATTGTGCGCAAGTATTCGCTCGTACCAACTTGCAAATAACATGTTCATGTGCGTTTCATTGCATTGTTCTTTGCATATTCTATTGAACGTATAATATTGGTGCTAATGAGATACATTCCACGCGATTTTTTCTAATTGTTCGTTCTCTTCAAAATGAGCGATGAAATGGAAATCGTTTATAATACGCGATCACCTAAACACAGTGCGGATATTGATTTTCATACACCATTGGCGGCGGTTTTAGCCAACGACAGAACGAAGGACGGAAGAAGAGCTTGCTGAAATCGATTTATCCATTGACGATGACAACAATCATGATAGGGATTATATGCCTGATGACGATGCGTCTGGTATTGAAGAGGAAACGATAATCGAAACGAACGATATTTCTGATAGTGACGACGAAGAAGAGGAAGGAGGAATGCGTGCTGGGAATCAAGAAAAGGAGTGCAATGAATGATTGCTTTTATGGGAAGGATGGCACAAAATGGGTTAAAAATTAAGCTGCCGCTGTTGGTCGTTTGAGTCATCACAACATTATGCGTTTCCGTTTTCAATCGCACTCCATCATTGATCACATCAATTGATAATAAACCCTGAAATAAGACACAAAAATTAAGGGAGAGAAAACTACTTTCCACCTTTAACTAAATTCTTTTTCAATAATTCATTAGTTCAACGTTTATAAAAATCTCTAAGAATCAGAAGAAGCCCGAAAATATATATCTGCATGGATATAAATACGATGCAATTCTAACAACTGAATATTTCTATACGAATACGTCAAAATACGTAGGGGTCTGGCCAGACCCTTTGCGGTGCAAATGTGGCAATCTGAACATGTGCCAAACGTAGGGTAAAAGAGCATTAAAGACACCATCAAGTACATACTATATTACAAAATGCTCCTGATGATGACGCAACGCATTATGGGCGGTCTAATCGAAATAATACGAATGGATTGGGTCACAAAGTACCTAAAATCGCCTTCTTTATTGTTAAAATTAATCAGGATTGCTACCAGGATGTCTGTGATTCCTGTGAGGAGCCAGATGGAAGCATTCAAAGGTAAATACACAAATCACATCCGATGAATTTCGTAAGCTTTCACCACCAAGAAGGTGCTGCAAAATTTCGAGTACGAATGCATCGGCTCCAAACCGAAGTCGAGGATCGCCTGGAACCAAATCGAATCAATGGACGTGCTTCCTTTACCCCTGGTCGCACTTTTCCATGAGTATTTAGAACAGGTATGGGCAACCTCCGGCCCGCGGGCCACATGCGGCCCTCGAGTAAGGTTTGTCCGGCCCGCTACTGAATTCTTTCGTTGCATATTAGCACGGCCCGTCTAAACTTAATTCATAATGAATCATAAAGATACTACAAAAATGTATATTTTTCAAGATTACTCACAGCATAAAACTTCTACAAAAAAGGTTGCCCATGCCTGATTTAGAACATATTCGAATATGGCGTGAAATCATGGACGATATACACTAAACTACAAAATGACCGACACGTCCACTTCAGACGCAAAATTCTATCGTCGCAGATGAAAAGGGCCTTGCAAGTAAAAAGATAAGTTTGATCAGTACGCTGAAGGTCATGGGAATGTTCCATTGAATAGAAGGGCGTAAAGGATAGCGGAGAGTTGATTTCCTTTATCTTAATAAGTTTATTTATCGATCAACACTAACTAAGACCACCATCCCCTTGACTTGTACAGTAAGCACACTTTGCCATGTCGATTACGATAGCCCAATTTCTATTTATAAAAGCACGAATTATAGAACGTGCACAGGGACATATCATAGATTTATGCCACCTTTGCCTCAAGATTTCGATGCTAGAGTTGGTGCTAATATAAATCCCAAGCCTCTCCAATCAGAGCCTAAACAGAAAGAGGAGCACTATAAGAGTGAGTATACGTTTTAATATCCCACGAAACAAGGCGATGGAGATCCTTCAGGGTACATTCCTCGACCAATACCTTTCTCGTGCGTGGATTACTTGAGACCTGTACAAGAAAAGATGTTCAAAGAACCACCACCGCCGATTTCTCACGGTATTTCCGAAACGAAGCCTGAGTATTGTGCGAAAAGTTCGAGTCCATGTGATAGAGAGGTTTATCCACCAAATAATTCCTCTTATTGTGAGATTATCGCCTTACGACGTGATGCCTGTGCGTCCTGAACATTGCGGTCATTACAAACATATGGATCCTTACATGACGAGAGATAGGATAACCCACGTGCCATTTATTATGGGCCGGTAGGATGGAATAGCACGAAAGGACATAGTCACCTTTTACGATGCTTCTGGATTCCCACGAGGTGGTAAGGGCTGTGGTCCTAAAAGTTGTACGGAAGTGGAAGGCATATTTAGAACGCAAATTGGAATCATGGTCGATAGAATCGTCTTCAAAACTAAGACTTATAATAAGTTGTTTGCCGAGGTTTATGAAGAGAGTGCCGAATTATGGAATGCAATGAGAATACCAAGGGAAATATACCAAACATATTACGACTAGAAGATTACCACGAATCTATGCCTGCTGGTGGACCGTGGCAAACCCTGACTGCTCCAGGAATGTACTGTACAGATTATTGCCATATTGGTACTGGTTAGCTAGGAAGGTCTGTCATCGAGCCCAATAAACCGGAGAAGTGTATCGAAAGGGATATTGATTGAGAAATGAGGCACTTGTAAATGAAGAATGTTGTTGTGTTGAACAAGTATGTGTAATAAAAACGGAGTTATTAACACATATTTATAACGTACGACAAACATAAGAATAATTCTCAACATATAATATTAAATTTATTAAATATTCTTTTCGTCGAAAGTACCTCCTTTTGCACCAAGGATGGCACTAACATTTCTAGGCATCCGCTCCACCAATTTTTCAAGCACTGTATTTGGTATATTGATCCACTCGTCCTGGTATAATGTTCCGTAGCTGTGTCGTGGAGGTAGGACACACCTTTCGAATTCTTCTGTCGAGCTCATCCTATAACAGCTTAATCGGATTGACTGCCACGTCATTGTACTTTCACTAAAATTATCTGCTTCAATACATACTTACTATCGACACACGAACAAGCACGTTTGTCGAGCAACTAAAATATTGGTTATAATATGCAGCGCTGTTAAGACAGAGTAATGTAAACTTCTTAAGCTTGTTTGTTAGTCATACTCTAAAATAAACATAATATAGAGGGATGGCAAATTTGTTCTAGAAGTGCCATTAAAATGTCAATTTGAATAATTATTTGATGATTTTATTACCCGGATGTTCTGAAGGTATTTGTCCTTCGCGAACTAGAAACTTCATAAATAGTTTCATATCATAAGCTAATTTACGTTTCAAAGTAATAGTATTGGCATTAAGAATACTTTACGAAATTTTATCAAGTGTCCGAACTAATATGGATGGTAGTGTACGTCACTTCCAATTGGCCGGTTAGGAATTTCGAAGCTTGCTAATCGATTTCCTGATAAGTTAGCCTAAACGAATAAGTTGGTGTTGAAACAGCCTATCCTAAAGCTCGGACATTTTGAAACGTTCTCGGTTCAGAGAAAGTTGACTCTGTCGTGAGCTACGTATGTTCCATAGAATAATTTGCTCGTTATGACGCGCCATCTAGTGTAATGGCAGTGATAATTTTGGCGGGAATTCAAAAGAGATAATTTCACTGGCTTTATATAAAAATTATTTTAATTGTAATTTGCATCTTCTTATTTGTATATCATGTACAGATAATAAACAATCTACATAAATGAAAACAACTTGAGATTGCAAGAATAAAATTTATTAACTGAAAACACAATTTTTAAACGAGTTTAAATCGAATAAATAAAATTTTTGGTTGGACTTGGAAATCTGTGTCTCTTGTCCTTCTTACTGGGTATACAACCGGAAACTGCACAACCAGCACGTCCCATTGTAGAAAATAATATAACACTATAACTGGCTATAACGATAAAATCACTTCTTTACTATAACATCTAAACAATTACTGTATGGTTATTGTGACATATGCAGACATGTGACAGCTTTAATACAACCAGTAATGGACCAGTACAACTTTCGCTTTACGGATTGCCAACTTACCAAATAATATCGTGTTAATATCGCAAAACTTAAAACACCAAAACTACAGAACTCTAACAAAGCTGCGTGGTATTGCGCCCTCTTTTGGCATGGCAGTGCTGCCATAGACGCCATGACAGTTCCCACTTTTCCCTATTCAGATTACAACCGGTGGTATGTTTCCAGGTTGGTTATCGTGGCCAGCTCATGTTACGAAGGATGGTGAAGTTAACCTAACCCAAACCAATTGCTCGCTTTGAAATGTAGCGGCAGAAGTATTTCACAATTACATCTTTTGATGGCACACATTCACAAATCTTAGAGAATTCGACCATGCTGCAAATCACTAATACCTAGGATCTGGGAACTTATTCCAAGAACCAAGAAGATAGAAAACGCAATACGTATGTGTTCTTCAATAAAATTTCCCGGAAGAATCAATCAATTGGCGACTTATTTAAGTGGGCGGACGCGGCGCCTTTGAATGGACTTCTTTCCTATTCACGCAAAGGGAATATTAAATCGGAAACGGTCTGTATTAAATTGCCCATTTTCGAAGCCATAAATGCATCACGCCAACGCACCAGTTTCCCGTTCGCGCCGTTCGATTTTCATTCATAAAGTAGTCCCTTTGTCTCCCAGGATGTCGCTTTAGACGACGATGACGTCGTTTCATCTACAAACACTTCGGTCATCTCCACTATTATCATCCAACCAAACACCATCGCCCGTCTCCTTCTTCGTGTTTGTTTACGAGGAAGCGATTTGCTAAGATTATTAATTAGTTGTCGATTAATGTTTGGGCGACGAAAGCGATCGTTCACTCTCCTTCCGAATCCGATTCCTCGGAACGCGGCGGAAAAATCGTCAACTTCAGCAGTTCCGGCGTCGTCTTGAAAGGGAAGGAAAAGGAGGAAAGTTTCGAAGTTAGAACCTTAATTAGAAATTTAAATTCGAATGTATAGTAAGGCCGGATGCAGCGTGCCGCAATTTTAATTGAGTTTGCGGGCGTCGGGCGGAAAACGACGACGCTTGTTTGGTTGTTCTTCTGGCACGTATTAATTTCCAAGTTTCGAGCTGTTAGAAACGATAAAAAAGTAAGTGAATGCGGTGTCGGTGTAAAATTTTTGTAACCGACGTGCTTTGTTGTTAACGTTTTTCTTCTTCTTTGTCAGTTTTGGACCTGTATTGTGGATGTGCTTTATCAGTAATTTTTACTAGTTCCATTTCTTCACCATTTAGAAATCTTTCCTCCGGTTAGAGTCCACGCGAAAGTTCATGACGGAGAATTCTTAGAAGTAGGTATACCAAACATAGAAATGTTTGGTTTTACGATTTTGGGTTACGATGACGGTCATTTACCATGGAGTATGCCATTTTGCGATACGCCACTGGCAATTTCGTGCAGTGTTGTGAAGACGGCAGTTCCAAGTAATTATCGTTATAGATTTTCGAAAAATAATTTTCATCGTGAGATTTCGTATTGTCTATATTACTCGGAAATGTGGTGCGGTGTAGAAACGATGGGGCTTTATTTGGAGTCTTTGGAACAAACCGCTTTTGATGCGCAGCAAAAGCATTGGCAGAGAATTGCTCCGCACTGGGTACTTTCCAATCTTGTAGTCGAAGCTTTCCTATGAATATGTCTTTATTTCCTCCATTCTCCCCATCCACAAATCCGTTTCCTAAACGCCCATTTGAAGGTATTCAACTCAATTCAATTTAATTCAGTCAAATTTCCGAAACGTGATTTGAAGGAAATTTCACCGAGATTTGGAGTTCTCTTAGAACAAACTGCTTTCGAAGCTATAACTATGAAAGATATATTGATTGCATGCAACTCGACGATCAAATTTCTGGCACTCCTGCCTTTGGTGTATAAAATTGTGCATTTGAATGAATTGGATGGGAATGTTTCGAGATAACTTCAATACTTTTCCAGGGGTTGTGACTGGTTGATAACGTAAACAGGCTCAACGCAGACAAAAGTGCTAATATCGCAAAACTTTATAGATCTAACAAATGCTAGTGAAATCTTTCAGGAACGAAAGAAATCGGTAAAAATTCCAAAGAACGAGGTTTTTTTCATTTTTGCGCTTTGATAAATTTTATCCCACTGTATATAAAGAATTAGGAATGCTTATAAAATCTGAAAAAGGAAGAGCTAAAGCATCTTCCATGATCTGAGCAAGAAAGACATGTTTATTCTTTACATGTCTTTCTTGCTCAGATCATGGAAGATGCTTTTAGCTCTCCCTTTTTCAGATTTTATAAGCATTCCTAATTCTTTGTTCTTCCTCTGAGGCTCATAACTCCCCCAGGTAGCAAGAGGCACTTAGTTGTGCTTCTTCGTTAATCCCAATTGTGATGGTAGAACAGCTACTTCTAAGTATTATTCCCAATTGCTTACATTTTACTTTCTCCAGTATATAGATATTGAGTAAATGTATCGATTTCGATTTCGAAGTACGACGTTTTGCATTTTTCTTGAGTGACGGTTTGATATTTTGTTTCCACTGTATCTTCATTCCTTATGTGTCTTTTTTGCTCCGATCATCGAAGATGCTTTTTGCTCTCCCTTTTTCAGATTTTATGAATATTCCTAATTCTTTCTACTTCTATGGCTCAGCGCCTTCAAGTAGCAATGATAATAGGATAAACCACCCTTACGTATGATTTCTAATTGCTTAGATTTTAAGTTCTCCAGTGTGGAAATATTGAGAAAATTTGTGGATTCAACAAATGCTAGCGAAAACTTCCAGCCGAAAATAGCAACGAAAGAAATCTGCAAGAAGTTCATAGTAGAACGTTTTCCCATTTGTCTTCAATGACAGTTTGATTTTTCTCTTCCACTGTATCTTCATCCCTTATCTGCCTTTTTTGCTCGGATCATCGAAGATGCTTTTTGCTCTCTCTTTTTCAGATTTTATAAATATTTCTAATTCTTTCTTTTTCTATGGCTCATGTCCTTCAAGTAGCAACGATAATAGGATAACTACCGCTACCTATGATTTCTAATAGCTTAGATTTTAATTTCCCCAGTGTGTAAATATTGAGAAAATTTATGGATTTAATAAATGCTAGTGAGAACTTCCAGCCGAGAATAGCAACGAAAGAAATCTGCAAGAAGTTCATAGTAGAGCGCTTTCCCATTTGTCTTCAATGGCAGTTTGATTTTTTCCTTCCACTGTATCTTCATCCCTTATCTGCCTTTTTTGCTCCGACCATCGAAGATGCTTTTTGCTCTCTCTTTTTCAGATTTTATAAATATTCCTAATTCTTTCTTCTTCTATGGCTCATAGCTCCTTCAGATAACAAGAGGTAGCCAGTGGCGTTTCTTCGTTGATCCATATTATGATCGTAGGATAGCTACTGCTAGGTAATATTCCCAATTGCTGACATTTTAATTTCTCCAATGCGTAAATATTGAGAAATTTTAATGCTAGTGAAAACTTCCAGCCAAGTATAGTAAAGACATCGACAGAAATCGTAGTAGGGCGTTCCTCCATTTTTGTTGAGTGGCGGTTTGATATTTTCCTTCCACTGTATCTTCCACCCTTACCTGTTTTTCTTGCTCAGATCATCGAAAATCCGTTTCAGTCTCCCAACATTAGATTTTATAAACATTTCTGATTCTTCATCTAAGGCTCACAACTCCTCTAGGAAGCAAGAGGCATCCACTGGTGTTTCTTCGTTAATTCCAATTATGATAGTAGGATAACTACTGCCTAGGTATTATTCCTAATTGCTTATATTTTACTTTCCCCAATGTGTAAATATTGAGAAAATTTATAGATTTAACCAATGCTATTGAAAACTTCCAGCCGAGCATAGCAACGAAGGAAATCGGCCAAGAATCGTAGTAGGACGTTTTCCCATTTTTCTTCAGTGGCGATTTGATATTTTCCTTCCACTACATCCTTATCCCTTTCCTGTCTTTCTTGCTCAGATCATCAAAGATGCTTTTTGTTCTCCCTTCTTCAGATTTTATAAGTATTCCCAATCCTTTCTTCTTCTAAGGTTTATAGCTCCTCCAGGGAGCAAGAGGCGCCCAGCGGAATTTCTTCGTTAATCGCAGTTGTGATTGTAGGATAGCTACTCCTAATTCTTTAATTTTTTCGGATCTCTTTGTACGGTTTCTGAAATTATTCCCGTTTTATGTCTTTCTTGTGCTTTCTAATATTGACTTGACTTCTGTTACGTTTCCTTCTCTTGTATTTCTCCATCGTTGTCTTTCAAGGTGTTCTAGTTCTAAGCAGTTCTCTTGTCGATTTTTCCTGCAAAAAAGTTTCTTCGATTTGTCTTCCATTCTCCGATTGAGCATCGGTTTTATTTTAGTCATTCATCTTGTACACATCAACACATCCAACTTGGCATTTACTCTTAGCATTACGTGTTTTCCATTTTTTTTTTGGGGATGTGGTTTCTGAGACTGTTTCCGTTTTATGTATTTTCTGTGCTTTCTGATATTGATGATATATAACTTCATTTCTGTTGCGTTCCTCTTTTTGTACTTTTCCCTCGTTTGTTTTCAATGTGTTCTCCTTCTAACGAGTTTTCTTCTCGGTTTTTTCCTATAAAACGTTAATGTATAAAATAAATAAAATTACCCTCACCCCACCTTTCTGAAAATACAGAGAACATTTTTTCCTTTCCCTGATTAAGCATCGGTTTCATTCCAATCAATCATCTTTTTAAAAACACATCTCAATTGGCTTTCGCCCTTTCCATTACGTGCTTTGACAACCAACTTATCATCCCTCAGTGGATAGAAACATAAAAAGAAAGAAAACGTCACTTGTAAACATTAGTTAGCACTGTTCTTAGAAGGGTACAAATCATCACACATCATCCTGGCCGTTCTTTGTTTTCTGTTTTCCTCCATTCAAGATGGCAACTACGTTGCTGAAATAGGAAGTTGAGGTTTTGCGAAATTGGGGGCGTAAAGGTAAAAACTATCGGAGTGAAATTCATCGCAGATTTCCGGGCCTTTATGGTTCGGACGTGTTAAGCCAAGAAAAATCCGTGTTTGATGCAAAAGATATCAAAATCGACGAACGGAGCTGAACGATGATCCGTAGAGGAAATGAGCTAGCCCAAGGACCACGCACTGCGACAATTGTCGAACGTTTCATTTACGAAGATCGTCGCATGAAACTTGATGAAATTGTTGAAATAACTGGCGTTCCTAAGAGTTGTGTTTATAAAAGTGTCGGCTTGCTGGATGCAAAAATCCCTTGAACCGTGCACAACCATTAACAATGACAGATATTGCGAAACTCCAGAAATTCCATACAGCCATAAAAAGGATTGATTAGGCCCAGAAGTTCAATTTTTGCACTGTGGCACAAGACCCTATATGTTAAATTGAGTCAAGCTGTGCTTGGCACAGTGGAATTGGAAGGTTCTGCAACATTCCCTGCAGAATCTAGATTTAGCCCCTCTTGGGTTTTCATTCATTCCAACCTTTGAAGAATTTTTTGCAGGGACACCTTTGTGAATCGGAAGGACTTACAAGACGCTGTTTCGAACTACTTTAACCAAATTGTCAAGCTGCGGTATCGTGAAGAGGTTTTCAAACTAACCTAGGATAAATATTTCAATTTTTACGGAGATCATCTCGAGAACTAAAGACAAAAGTGCATACAGAACCTAAATGTTCCTGTAATTTTGGCTCATACCTTGTATTAATCGTACATCGTTCGTATATGGGCATAGATGTTCAGAATTAAAATTTTAAACTTATATATTTAGAATAATAGATGTTCACTTTGTTTTCCTAATTATCTTAAATTATGGGTCATACAGTGTAAAAAAGGCGACACGACCGAGACCCACTCGCTAATTACTCTGGCTGTAATAGCCTTCGAATATAGATAGCACGCCCGCTTCTAGAACGTTGCTAAACTCGTCTCAAATTTGTTTTAAATTTTTGGACGCGGCTTTTAAATCTTTAGGTTATGTTAGGTTAGGGTGATTAAATCTTGACAATTAAACATTAAGCAACTTAACGAAATCGACACAAAGATTAAGTGGCTGATAGATAAAACGATTGCTTCGATCTGTCACTCAAACAGCAGCCTTATCTAATCTTTTCTCGTGCTATCGTTCGTCAACGTACGTACATTAAGAGCACTTTTTATATGACACTAAACCGAATGTTAGTATGAGGAACATTTTTTGAACTTTCTGTGTTGAAAACGAAACAATTCTTTTATGTTTCCTTATTGGGTTAAATTCGCGATCTTTTACGTATGCACACTCGTTCGAAAAACCTTCACATTTCGCGGACATCGTTATCGCGGTTTTTGTTACACACGTCAAGTTGTAATATTGCGAAAGGTTAAAGAAAGGCTGTTTCCTATCGCAAAATTAACCAGAGATTGTCGTCACAAAATTAATTTGAATGTTTACCTATACGTACATATCTCGTAATCTTCTAAACCATTTTCGTAAATATACAGTGGTGGCCTTATAATTAGAAACGACTTCACAGCATATATATTTGTTAATATATTTTAAAAATTTGTTCAAGTAAGTTCAAACTAATAACTAGAAATAGTAAAGTAACAATTCATCATTGAGTTAAAATAAAAGATTTCACCTCGTGAATAATATTTTTAAGAAAATTGAATAAACACAAAAAAAAAAACAGCAATTATATTGGTCACATAATTAGAAACAACAAAAATATTTACATAAAACTTAAAAATATCCTTGGAAGTTAAACAAAATCCTTAAATTTTTTTGTTGGACAGCCCTTATTTTTGACAACATTCGCCAGTCTATTCGGTAAACTTTGTATTAAACGTCGGCATGTTTGGAGCGATATCTTTTCCCAGCTTTGCTGTACCAACTGAAACAATTCATCATTATTTCGTGGATTTTTGTCCTTCAGATCTCTTTTCACAATTGCCCACAAGTTTTCGATTGGATTGAGATCAGGACTTTGCGGCGGCCAGTCCATAACATCAATATTTTGATCCAAAAGCCAACACTTCACTAGCCTTGAAGTGTGCTTTGGATCATTGTCATGTTGGAAAACGTAATGAACAGGCATATTCTCAAAGGAATACGGTTCCATTACATATTCCAAAATGCTTTTATATTGATGTTGATCCATTATGCCCTGTATTCTCACAATCGGACCTACACCACGCCAAGAGAAAGCACTCCAGACCATAATCGATCCGCCACCGGGTTTCACCGCTTTCACCGTGTATCTGGGGTCCAAGCCTTTGTTTGGAGGACGTCTTACATACGTTTTTCCATAAGATTGGAACAAGTTGAACTTCGATCTTTTTCAGCATTTCCCGTGCAAACTGCAACCGCTTCTTAATATATTTTTTTGACACATGCGGGTTTTTTTTTGTGCAATGCATCCACGAAGTCCTGACTCTTGCAAGCGCCTTCTTATTGTCCGTGTGGATATTTCTGTATCTATTTGTTGCCCAACTTCACCCTTTATTTCGCGCAAAGACAAGAATGGCTTTTTCTTACTGGCCCTACATATGATTCTATCTTCTGCTGGACTAGTTCTTCGCGCCCTAGGCTTCCTGGCTAGGGTTTCAAACTGCTTTGTTTTCTTGTACAATTGAATTGCACCAAATACCATTTTTTTGGAACAAGAAAACTTTTGTGCAATAGCCGACATTGTGAGTTTTTCATTTAGATAACATTGCACAAGTAACTCCCTCATTCTTGGAGTGCATGACTTATTTTTGCCCATATGAGAACCTAAAATATATCAAAATTATTACACATTAATATATTGCTTTTTAAATTACACTTACTTTGTCACTAATAAAAAGATAAGTTAAAAAATTAAAGCGAAATTTATACGTTTCTAATTACGTGTCCAGTCAAAAGTAACTACTTGGGAAATAATCTTCAATTTTTTAAATAAATAAAGTTTAAACTCCACGTGTTTTGCATCGACAACGATGTTGATTGTCAACTTGTTGAATAACGGTACTTATAATTTACAGTGCATGTTTTAAAAAAGATGCACTATGATTTTATTTTCTCAAAACATCGTTTCTAATTATAAGGCCACCACTGTAGGTTGGTTGAAAAGTTTTGAAAGCAAAAATGAAGGAATGTGCATTTTCTAATGAAATTAGTTTTTTTATCCAATATTTAATTATATGTATATATCTATATATTTAATTTTATACTATCTCTGTAATGATTTTCCGGAAGCTCTGCAAAATATTGTTCCACGGCTGCAATAGCTTCTTCATTTGACGAAAAACGCTTTCCACGAAGAAATTGTTTCTAATTTCTGAAGAGGTATTAGTCGGAGGGAGCCAAACCTAGTAAATACGGTGGGTGTTCAAGCAATTCGTATTTTAATTCATTCAATTTAGCCATGGGTGAAACGCTTGTGTGAACACGTGCATTGTTTTGAAAATGATTGTTTTCTTCCGTAAGCCTTTTTTCACGAACTTTTTTATCCAACTGGTCCAAAAGGTTGCAATAATATTCAGAGTTTATTCTTTTACCTTTTTGAAGATAATCAATCAACAAAACCCCTTTTGCGTCCCAGAAACTGAGGCCATAACCTTTTTTGCCGATCGTTCTGACTTGACTTGTTTTAGAGTTGAACAACGGGCTTCAGTCCACTGTAAACGTTCTTGTTTCAGTTGAGGATCATGATGGTAGATCTAAGTCTTATTCTGCTTAAAACCCTCCAAAATACGCTGAGAAATTTGTTTTCGATTCAGTTTTTGTTGAATTGTTAACGAATGCGGCACTAACTTTCCGAATAGCTTTTTCATATGTAATTCTTCGTGTAAAATATGGAGTACTCGTTCATCCGAGATGGTGTCAGAAATGTCACGCTTAGTCAAACTTGCATCTTTACAAATAATATTATAAACTTGCTCAATGATTTTTGGTGTTGTTGCACTTTTTGGTGGTGGTTCACCTTGAACGCTCGTACGAGCACGTTTAAACTCTAAAACCCATCGATGCACACAGTTGGAAATGAAGGAGCAGACTCCTTCAACACTTTCACCATTTGTGCATGAATTTCTGTTGCTGATAAACCTTCCAAAATAAAGAATTTTATCACCGCACGTTGTTCGGTTTTTTGCATTCTAAGAGAAAACATTGTCACGTCAACCTCAAATGGCTTGTAAACAAAGAATGCATTGACAGATCGAAATGAACTTTTGTGTGTGTTCAAATGGAAGATGAAATATTAAAATGGCGTATAAATTTTAATTGCTTTACTGGTTAATAGGCGTCGCTTTCAAAAATTTTCAAACGTGTACTTCGTCAGTAAAATACCGTTCGGAAATATAATCTGCACAATTGAAATTTTATATTCGACTTAAGAAGTGATAGAGGCAATCAGAAAGATGAGCCAAAAACCTAACTCCTAACTCCATGGTTCCATAATTTTAGGCTCTAGCCCAGTTGGATATTTAAGCGCATATTACGCACTAAATCATTATTTATGGGCGGTAAGTGCGAATAAAAACCGATGGCGCTATGAGTATGTAGCATCGCCTCTATTTTTATTATTACATCGCGGGAAAGATTTATAAGTACTTTTACGAAAAGTATTTCCTGCGCTATAATTTAATGGCCGTAATAATTTGTTACATACATAGACGCGAGCGGCATCAAATAATATTAAACGGCCTTTCGTAATTTACGCACGTTCATATATTGTTATTAATGGAGCAATTCGTCCGACATCAATGAGGCTTCCTGCCTCCGAAATTAATGGCGGCGAGTATTCGATTGAAGGTTGAGGATCTTAAAATTTCATTTTTGAGGGTTTTGATGTCGATGGCTGAGCGTAAACAATAACGATATATGCAAGAAAACAGACGAACTTTTTTACTTCTCAATTGTTTGTTCCACCCGGAACACGTGTTCAGTTGGCTACGTTGGAACTTTTGGCCTCGTGGACAGCGAAATATGTATGTGTCGATTGTTTAGCGGTGAGTTCGCCGATGCGATCCATACTTTGTTTAAACTAAGAATGCAGTGTGGAGATAAATAGGGCTATAAAATTCTTAAATGCGATCTAATAACCACATCCAAGTAACACAAAATAGAGTTGTTTCTTCCATCTAGAACACGTGTTTCGTTGGCTTGGTTGGAGATGTTGTCCTCGTGAGCAGCGAAACATGTGTCTTGGGACTAAGGACGGTTGTTAGGTGGGTAGTTCGCCGATGTGATTTATACGTTAAGAATACAGTGTGCGGATAAATGGGGCTAGAAAATTCTTGAATCTGATTGGCTAAAACGATAGCCAAATTTCACAAAACGCAGCGTATCCCGACATGGCACGCGATAGTTGTCACTTTGTCTAACATAACCTTACTTATCGGATGATTCGTCTATTTTAATTGTGGCTTCGTTCAGAGCACCACCTGCTGCATTTTTAATGTGAACTCCGTATAGTGTTAGTAACTCTGCGCCATGATCTTCGCAGTCATTACCGGATACAAGATTAAATTATGTGATTGAGCAGACTCATATCTCTGGCTTCTATCACTCTGCCAGTCGTTGATTCTCGACGGTACACCTCGGTTACATGTTTTGCAATATTTTCATAAAGTCGATCAAAAGGACATCTTTTTAATTCCAAAGCTCCAGTAAAGATGAAAGGGAATCATATGTGAACTTCTTCGCCCTTAATGTTGGCGCCGGATATGGACTTAATCCTAACTCTTTCTAGCTTTAGGTATAAGATTGGTGGAATTGAGATTTGCACTTTTGTCTCCATTGATATCTGTCTTGTGTTGGTCTTCACATTTCGCTCGATTGTATGCCATTCCTGTCCGTTTCGTTTCTACTTCTGTCTATCCATCTTGTTCTTGGTCTCTCTCTCCCGCTACCCGCCTGTCCGTGGGAAAACCACAATTATTATACAAAACACGGGAGAAATCCTTCATGAGTCAAATAGTCCAATCTCTTCTTAAGAGGCTTTGGTCCTCCAGCAATTGTAAATTATTGTGCCAAATAAGTCAACATTTTTATATTTTGATCGTCTTAAGGACTTCCAAATTGTAATGATATTGGACAAATTTCAAGGAATCTTTACTTTCTGTTGTTCTTCCCTGGATATAATAATTCAGGAACTACGCACTTGGGGATTTCCACGCGAGGAACTAAGAATAAAGGATACGTTTTTTTATACGTATTTTTTCTTTTCTTTTTGGCCTCAATGGTTCCAATTCTAACCACTTAAATTTCATATTGTGAAAGGTCTGTTGTAGTCCAACCTACTTGGAAATATATGTTTTAGCTCGTTACGTAATTTAAATTAATCTTTGCAGTTCGCATTTCGACTAACTCGTTAAAGGTTTAATGTCAGTCTCCAAATTTAAATTTATTCTATCTCCGTTATTATATTTTTCGAAAATCATTCTCCTTGTCATGTTTCAAATTTAATCCTAGTCTATTCATAAGAAAATGTAACACCCGACGGCCAGTGCTATTTTGGATATTTTCTTCATACGAGCGTACAAGCTCGACGTCATTCAGGCCTACATAAACCCACAGAAATCTTCGTTCTTCCTGTTTTTCCGACCGCCCCGAGCGTCTGCCCTACTTTGCCCGTTACGTCAAGTCCGGACACTGCTTCTTCGATCTCCAACAGCTCGATACCTTCCTGCTTCGCCTGCTACGCCGAGTCCGGCTACGGCTTTTCCGGCCGCTCCGAGTTCGGTTACGGCTTTTCCGACTGCTCCGAATCCGACTACGGCTTTTCCGACCGCTCCGAGTCCGACGTCCTCCCTGATATTTTCCAGTTATCTCGAACCTACTAATTTTCATTACTTTTTCCATTTAACCCTAGTCTAGTGAATTTGATTGCTTTTCCGGTCACTCCGAGCCCGGCATATGTTTTTTCCGTTTTCCGAATCCGTCGTTCCGAGTCGGGCAGCTCCCATTGCTTTCTAATTGTTCTGAATCTATTTATGCTTCCGTTTATTCAGAATCCGTTTAAGCTTCTGGTTATTTCAATTCTGGAAAACTTTCGTCGTTTCTAAATGCGAAAAATTTTCGTTCGAGCTTCCGTGTATTCCGAATCCGATTTAACTTCCGTGTATTGCGAAATTGAAACGCTTCCGTCATTTACCTAGTAAAAGAAATACGTTACCCCAAATCCGATGACTCCCATTATTTTCTGGCCACGAAACCTGAGTAGTTGCCGCCGCTTTCTCCGACGATGCCGAGTGTATAGCCAGTATAAGGCTTTCTTATCGTTCACAAGCGGTTTCCCTTTGTTAATTACCAAAAAAGTATTTTGATTTTTTCTTGTACAAATCGTGTTCAATGATTGAGCCGATTTACCTGGAGATTATGTGTATTCGTATAGCGCGATGTTGCTATTCTAGTACACTCGTATCAGATAGTTATAGTAGTGTTGGCGCAAAATGAGCAATTCTATTAATGTCTAAATTGAGATTAGACCATGTCAACAAAATGATAAATTAAATAGCACACAAAAGAAATGAAGACAAAACCAAATTCCATGTTCTGCCACTGTTGTGGGTTCTTGAGGTGTAAGTCAGCCTTATTGTAATGACGTGCGACCCAATAGCAAAATACTGAACAGCCCAATTTCCTTTTACCCATGAGGAGGCCCCTTAGAATGATGCCGAAACGTTGGCGTTGTTTCACATGTTTTGTTTTTGCTTTGGGCGTTATTTAAATTTTCCTTTTATTTTACTCCATTATGACAGGACAGCTACTGATACTCTGTACATGGAAGCGAATGTATGTATATTTCAGAAAATAACTATAGTTACTGAAACAATATTAACTATGTTAAATTCTTTGTTTAACTGGACCTGCATTTGTTTTCTTGACTCTTGAGTGGCGTTTTGTGTCCTGCTTCACCCATTCTTGTCTTTCGATAAACTAGTTGGTGTTTCCTCTTTAAAATTTTACTATTTACTGCAATTCCCAGTTTCGTTGTCTACGTTTTGGGTTTCCTTTGACAGTTCCTTTTACTTTTTTTCATTCTTGACTCTTGAGTGGCGTTTTGTGTCCTACTCCACCCATTTTTGTCTTTCGATAAACTAGTTGGTGTTTTCTCTTTAAAATTCTTCTGTTTACTACAACTCCCAGTTTCGTGGTCTACGTTCTGCGTTTTCTTTGACAGTTCCTATTACTTTTTCTTGATATTGTATTAGATTCCATTTGCACGAAGTGCTCATATCAACCAACAAAATCAAATTCCATGTTCTGCCACTGTTGTGGGTTCTTGAAGTCAGCCTTGTTGTGATGAAGTGCGGTCCAATGGCAAAATACTGAACAGCCCAATTTCCTTTTACCCATGAGGAGGCCCCTTAGAACGATGCCGAAACGTTGGCGTTGTTTCACATGTTTTGTTTTTGCTTTGGGCGTTATTTAAATTTTCATTTTATTTTACTCCATTATGACAGGACAGCTACTGATACTCTGTACATGGAAGCGAATGTATGTACATTTCAGAAAATAACCGTAGTTACTGAAACAATATTAACTATGTTAAATTCTTTGTTTAACTGGACCTGCATTGGTTTTCTTGACTCTTGAGTGGCGTTTTGTGTCCTGTTTCACCCATTCTTGTCTTTCGATAAACTGGTTGGTGTTTTCTCTTTAAAATTCTACTATTTACTACAATTCCCTGTTTTGTGGTCTACGTTTTGCGTTTTCTTTGACAGTTCCTATTATTTTTTTTTTTGATATTGTATTAGATTCCATTTGCACGAAATGCTCATATCAACTAGTTCATACTACAGCAAGGGAAATAATCCTTTCCCGTTATCCTTTTGGTCATTAATAGTCGTTTTCTTATTTCTCTTATGTCTTGGTTTGGTACCCTCCCGTTTTCGTTCTTTTGATGCTAATTTTTATAAAGGAAATGTATTATCTGGATCGACTACTTCTAGTTCATTCACGATTTTGAGTTTTTCTCCCTAACGCATCCGGCGATGAATGTGCGCGTATACGCGCGCATATGCGCGTCCGCGCTCGGACGTCTATTTTTATAAATACGCGCCCGATTCTATTTGCGGCGTCGCGACGCTCGCGGGCGGCGGCCCCTTTCATTTCTAATTGCTGTTTAATTTCTCGTGCAAGACGAATTATGATTGCCGGTCAAAGGAAACGTTCCGTTTTTATTTCGGCGATTATTGCCGCCCCGACGACGTATTATCGGAACAGAATAATAACAAAAGAAGAGAGGAGGCCTCCGACCGAAGCGTCGGCGTCGAACCGATGTGTTAGCGCGCGGCTTTGTCGATTTCGTTTTTTCTTCTTTTATTCGGAGGCTTTTACATTTCGGCCCGGCGGATTAAAAACTGTTTGGACGGGCGTGTTTTTATCGGTTTTTAGTCGATGTTCGACAATTTATATTATACGTTAATGTAGCGAAAGGTACGCCGCCGGTTTGGGTTGTTGCTGCTGGCGTTACCGTTCGACGTCGGCTTTTAAAATCGAGGTTGGATTAAATTGTGAAAATTTTCGGCGTTCCCTTGTTTACGATATATTGGGTAATTTTACCGAGACGTGCTTTGAAGTCGTTGCTAATATTTTCCTTCATTTTATGACGCCGTAGTAACACAAATACGACCACGAATATGTCATTTTTGATTTGGTAAATTTCGGAATCAATTCGTTCCCTATTAATTTTTGAACGACCATGTTATTGTCGATTTTTGTTTCCTACTTACAAACAGGGTTACGTTGTATGCTGTATTAAATATGATTTAAATATTTATCCTTCGGATTATTTCCACCAAAAAGAATATAAAGCCGTATATTTGTAATGATTCTTTTATTTCTTTCAATTGATTTAAAAAGTGATGGAGGTAATTCGAAAGATAATTATTTGGTGTAAGTCGTTTTACCTGACGTGTAGACGTTTTCTCAATCATCACCTGAAAGTTATCGAGAATTAACCTCAAATACTTTAGAAAAAGAAATCGTAGCTGGTGACATTCTGACCATTCTTATCCAGAAATTATACCCCAATTAATCCAAGGAGCAAACCTTACATTGATAGTTGAAAAATCACGACCAGCTTGTCTAAATCTAAGTTGATAGTGATGATTTCCTTTGAGGGTAGAAACTTTGGAGAAAAATGATCTTCCTGAGGCTTGTGTCGATATGTTGGTATTTGATGCGACGCCGACGTTTCGTCTGCCGTGCTGCTAACTTCTTCAGGAATATTGAAACTGAATTTCTCTGTTAGTCAAATTATCTCTGTATATAGAATACTAGGTGGCCCGGCAAACTTCGATTTGCCCAAAAATTTTCTTGACTTTTCTTTTTTCCTAAACCTTCGCGTAGCAATTATGAACAAACCCGCAGAAGGAAGTATCCAATTTGCTCCAGTCGTCTTCAAGTCTTACGCATCCGAACAAACTACGATCCATTTTTATATATACAAGATGTCGGCGTCTCAGCGTAAGATTTTCCGGGTTATTCACTGAAATTCCAGAAATTATCCTGAAGGAAGTGTAACCTCAAGTCATCCTCAATGAAATTTCCTGAAGGAAGGTGATTTCTTTTGTCTTTCAAAGCAACGCACCCATCCACAATGCAATAAAAAGTATCTTGTTAGTATTGAGTCTCCACATAAGTTTCCAAGCCACGTAACTACAAAATATATGTGTAACTAATATTGCAATAAATTCAAATTCTTATCAAAACAGTACAGGCGACTGGTTTGGTAGGAATCTTAATCACTTTATGGCAATTTCATAGCCTTTGAATATGATTTAACCTCTAAATATGATACTTTCTAGTGAGTTTTAAAGCGATACCAAGCAATGGGCTACGCAACCAACTTTACAGAGACCTCTCGTGGCTTTCCAACAATCTTGAATTCACAGTATTATCGCTTTGGGGTCTTTCTCATCATACTCCCGATACCTTCACAAGTTACCTAAATATTGCAGCAACCATCTTTTACGTTATTTCTGAAGAAACTGAAGGCCGAAAGCTTATTTTCGATTGTATATACCTGTAATGCACGCAACTTATGAATCGAATTAAAACTGAAGAAAGTTCAAGCGAAATTTGTATGAGAAAATATTTTCTTACTCATACTATCACTATTCATACTATCACAGAAAGGCCGAGATTAGTTTTTGAACATTTGTAGAAACTCTGACAGTATACATGTCAACTAAAAGGTGTTTACTATTTTGACCTAGAAATTTAAACGCTAGCAAAATTCGGGCCATATCTAGAGGAAGGCCAAATGGGTCGTGTTTGTTTTATTACGCGGGCGGTAAATCGTATGTGTCGACATTGTCGGGAAAAAATAGAAAAATAAAGGCGAATGTTTACAGTTTAGAGAAAGAAGTGTGAACGCTACTCAAATTCGGGTCATATGTTTAGCAAGATGAAATGCACATTTGGCTTGGACGTGTTTGTTTACTTTGACAGCCAGGTGGTGGCAGGCTTGTATCTAATGCCGAATTTGTCAATTACAATTCGATAAATGTTACGATACATAATTCAGTGCTTCCACAGCAATTGTTTCTGTTGCCCAAACTATTTTCTTATCAAATTTTGTTTTTGTTTTGCTTTCACACACATTCACTTACTTTTGCCTTACATAAGGTAATTTTATAAATAAATATGACGGCTTCAAGAGGCGATGATATATTTATGCAAACAGTAGAAGAAAAAGAATTTCGTGATTAGAATTCATGCTTTTGCATAGTTCCTTGAGTATTGAGAGCACTAAATTTTAAATAATTGGTAAGCACCACAGAATCCAGAACTGCTTACAAAGGCTTTGGAAAAGTCGTGGTACCAAGGGCAAATCATGCAATGCTATATGTGTGCTTCGGGTGGGAGCTATTTCACTTTTGACTGGAGATCATACAGATTTATTGCCAGAATCAGGAACACGAAAAAAATATAATGAAGAACTTGAAGAGATAGATATGGAAGAGGCAGAGAAAGCCCTAAAAAGAATAAAAACAGGAAAAGCCTGCGGTGCGGATAATATAGAACCGGAAATGGTGAAATGGCTCGGACAGGTGGGAAAGGAGTGGATCCTTGACATATTTTGTAAGGCATGGCGAACGAACACAATTCCTGCGGATTGGGAAAATAACCTCATCACTCCCATATATAAGAAAGGCGATCAAAGTCAGTGCGAAAACTATAGGGCAATATGCCTATCGACAGTATGTTTTAAGGTCTATACCAAAATAATAGCCGAACGACTTACACATTTAGTAGGAGACAAACTGGGAGAAGAACAAGCAGCCTATAGAAAAGGGAAACAAACGAACGATAATATCCACATAATTAAAAACATCATTGAACGTAAAATGGAGATAGGGAGGAAATCTACTTCAATTTCATAGACTTGCGAGCAGCCTTCGATACAGTAGATTGAGGGAGTATAGATATCTGTCTAGAGAAACTAGAGGTTCCAAGAAAAATGCGCCAAATAATCAATAGTCTATATTGTCAGGTTAGGGGGATAGTACAAGTGAATGGAAAAGATCAGCAGATTTTGAAATGCAAGTGGGAATAAAACAAGGAGACAGCTTAAGTCCATTAATATTTATTATAGTAATGGACAGAATCCTGCAAAATACGAGGAAACGCACCGAAACTGTAAAGACACTGTTAGGATATAACAGACTGGAACCTGTAGCTGTAGATGCATTACTGTACGCCGATGATCTGGCACTAATAGCTGACAATTATGTGAAAATGGAAAAATTAACAAAAATATGGACAGAAGAAATAGAAAACATGAAGATGGAAATAAACGTAGAAAAAAGCAAACTAATGGTGATAAATAATAAAGAGCCAGCCAGTAATCTAATAATTAAAATAAACGATAAACAAGAAGAAATTGTCGACGCATACGAATATTTAGGTACTATTATATCGAAGGATGGAAAAATTGATCTAGACATAGCGAAAAGAGGACGGAAAGCCACAAACATATACTACGCTCTGAATCAAACCATTTTTGGAAAAAAGAAATGGAACCCAAGATCAAAGAGATAGTATACAATGCAGTAGTAGCCCCCACAATAATGTACGCAAGTGAGTCCTGGACAACACAGCAAAAACACGAAAGCATAATAACAGCTATGGAAATGAAATTCTTGAGAAAGATCGTGGGGAAAACAAAAACGGACAGAATAGAAAACGAACAGATAAGGAATATGATAAATCAAGAAGATATACTAAAAAGAATTGATAAATGTCAACTGAATTGGTACTGCCACATAATTAGAATGGAACAAAAGAGTTTAACAAAGAAAATAATAGAAGCCAAAAATAACGGGAGAAGAAAAAAGGGAAGACCAAGGAAAAAATGGATTGACAGAGTCAACGAATTAGGACGAAAGCGAGGGAAGACCATAGCAGAAATGAGAAGAATGAGTACAGACCGGACACGATGGAAAGAATGGATTAAATCGTCGTAAGATCCAAAATAATCCGACGCTGAAAGGCATAAGGATTAACGAGAAGAAGAAGAAGAAGAAGAAGACGACTGTAAGTCCGGCCTCGATTCAAGCATGGCTGGTGCTCCACATCATCTCCATGACGTCTTCATCTTGTGTAGTACTTTTTAATTCTGTACAAATTGGAAAGTCTTCTTTGATGTCCTCCCAGTGAATATATCTGACGAAAACGAGCAACTGGGAACATAAACTAACATCGGTGGACTCGTCAAGGTGAAAGGAAAATACTGGAGATGCCTTTATTTCAGATAAAAGTTGTTTCATCACGCCTTTGAACTTGGCTAAATGCCCCTCTAAATTCTGTTGTTGGACAAGGATATATTATTCATTTCATTTTTTATCTCACTCGCGTCTCCAAGACTTAGCTAAATCGACTTTAATAAACAGGGTTTGACGAGGGTTTCTGCAATTGTATGGCGTTTTTCTTTGCAACTTCCAGAGGAATTTTATATGATGCCTGAACTACAGCTTGGCCTTTGTTGTTGAAGCGTCCCAGTAAAATCCAATCATTCTCATTTTAAGTAGTATGTTCAAAAGACTTTGTTTCTAATTGGCGTTTGAGCTTTGAAGGTTTCATAGATTCAGAACGCTAAGAACAGCACTACTTAAAACACACTGTGACTTCTCGATGCTCTTATTAATAACAGTTGAGAATCCTAATTTAAATATAAATTACATACAGTCAAACCTCCATAACTCGAATCCCAAGGGACCGCGAAATTACTTCGAGTTATAGAAACTTTGAGTTAAAGAAAAATACATAACATATACATATACAGTATGTCCCCGGATTGAGTTTACAATAGGTATGATTGACCAAAAATTTTCGAATTGGAATTTCATATTTTGGGATTCCATCCTGCTTGATGTGAAACTTATTTTTAGTTTACGTTCGATTTTTTAAAGTCAAGTAGGCCTTTACAGCTGAGCAAATACTATTTTAGTTCTAGATAAACTACCTTTTCCGTTCACAGTGCGCCAAAGTGCTACTAAGACAAGTTGTTCAGAATGAAAAGCTATGGCGTTATGCATATTTTCAGAATGATCGGCCTACTTTAATAAAATGCAGTATTGGTCAGTTCCCTTTTGTGTCAACTTCATTTTCAACTTCGTTTTGAGTCAACTTTGTGTCAACATGACTTTAAAGAAACAAATCTGCAATTGAAGCTACAATCATACCTTGAGATGGGTTAATGATCACAAAAACAAAAAAAATATGTATAAGAAATTTTCAATTAAATTATAAAAACAGAAAACAAGTATTAAGTTATTCTATTCACCCTCCACCTTCGTCGCTGCATAATTCAATCCTCCTTCGCCGTTCCTTTAACCTATTCCGGATTTCCTGAATTGGTAAGGCGGATATAGCATCTTTTATGCGATTTTTTAATACCTCGGCATCATTGGGTAAATTTTCTGCATACACTACTTGTTTTAAACGTCCCCACAAATAAAAATCGGCAATAGTCAAATCTGGGCTCCTTGGGGGCCATATAACTTGATCATTCCTACCCATCCAACGGTCACCAATTCACAATAATTTGTGAATAATGTTTTTTGTTTTAATAATTTAATTGAAAATTTCTTATACATATTTTTTGTTTTTGTGATCATTAATCCATCGCAAGGCATGATTGCAGTTTCAATTGCAGATTTGTTTCTTTAAAGTCAAGCTGACACAAAGTTGACACAAAACGAAGTTGAAAATGAAGTTGACACAAAAGGAGACTGACCAATACTGGATTTTATCAAAGTAGATCGATCATTCTGAAAATTTGTATACCGCCATAGCTTTTCATTCTGAACAACTTTTCTTAGTAATATTTTGGCA
This sequence comes from Chrysina gloriosa, assembly GCA_038088585.1. NCBI lineage: Eukaryota > Metazoa > Arthropoda > Insecta > Coleoptera > Scarabaeidae > Chrysina > Chrysina gloriosa. The sequence goes on along the minus strand of CM076087.1, from coordinate 14,360,290 downwards.
CACTGTGAACGGAAAAGATAGTTTACCTAGAACTAAAATAGTGTTCTCTCAATTGTAAAAGCCTACTTGACTTTAAAAAATCGAAACTAAACTAAAACTAAGTTTCACACCAAGCAGGGCGGAATCCCAAAATATGAAATTCCAATCCGAAAATTTTTGGTCAATCGTACCTATTGTAAACTCAATCCGGGGACATACTGTGTATTACGTGTTTTATTACAGAGAAAAATGAAAACATTTTTAACAGTATACGTACATAGTATAACATTATGGTATGAAAAGTACATTCTTACGTAAAAGGTTACATACATTGTACATTATGTATAGGTATGTATGTATTTTCTAAAATGTGTAATCGGTGATTAACTTTTGGCGTACATATGCTTTTTTACGTACCCTGACTCATACATTTGTTTTGTTTTATCAAGTAAAAGGAATACATCTTCCATTGTACCCTCAGTTGTAGTGAAAAACAAGTGTATTGTTTCAAATGATTTAGCCATTTCGTGGCGGGAAGGCTTTTCTCGAAGAATATCTTCACTGTCGCGAGCATCCCGAATTGCATCAAACTCATCATGTTTAGTAACACTAGCAACAATTTCGTCATCTGTGGGAGTTTCGCTGTTAGCAACGCCTTCATCGAGGTTCATAAAATCGTCCATCAAAATCACATGGTTTGCATTGCACAATTCAACACACTCATTAAACGAGTGTTGAACATTGGAGATGGTGTTTTGCTCATTGATTATGTTTTGTATATTTCATCTTCTTCATCATAGAACTTATCCTTTTCAAAACCTGCTTGTCTAAAACAATTTTGGATTGTTTTAGGAGTAACATCAATGTTCCATACAGTGGTTACAATATTAAGGCAATCAAGAAGATCCATTTTAGGAATGGAAAGATGGTTTTCAAAACTGTCCAAAATTTTCTCCAAGATTCTGCGTCTATAATGGAACTTGATACATTTCATAATGCCTTGATCGAGAGGTTGAAGTCATGTTCGGTGGAAAGAATTCTAATTTTATGAGTTTTAGTTTGTGACTCAATTGGGGATGTGCAGGACAGTTATCAATAATGAGCAAAACTTTCCTGTTGTGACGAAAAAAATACTTGTCCAATTCCAGAACCCATGCTTCGAAAAAGTCGGCGGTCATCCATGCCTTTTTATTGCTCTTATAAGTAACAGGCAAGTGCGTGAGTCCTCGAAAACATCGTGGTTTAACGCTTTTTTCCTATTACGAAATTCTTTAATTTTTCGGTACCAGTCACCTTTGTCCCCAGTAAACGGGTTACCCTTTTCTTGCTGAGTTTGCCTCCGTGGCACTTATCATTTTTAAATGCTAACGTTTTATCTGGTAAATACTTAATCTTCCTATACTCGCGCATACGGTCTGTGAGACCGACTTATATAGTATAGTATACGTCTTTCATTTTGACGAGAGTATAGGAATGTTAAAAAAGAGACCAGTTTCGTCCGCATTGAATATATCATTATCATTGTAGGAGGCTAAAAGAGCTGGCAAGGTGTTATGGATCCACGTATCACATTTTTCTTCATCTACTGCTGCACTTTCACCACAAACCTTTTTTGTAGTATGCCGTACGCAGAATTACATGTATGTATTGTATATTATATCCGCAGTGTATGATAACAAACATACGCCTAGTTCTTACCTCTTTTTAAAATTTTCAAGTCACCCTGAGCTAGCTTTAAAATTCTGATCTCCTAATTTTTCAGCAAAACTTAGTGCTTTTTATTACAATATCGGACCTGATACACATAAATTTTCCTTCAAACCACTTTATCAAGGCCGTATTAACAGTCCTTCTAGACCTATTTCACTTGAGAGTAACTTGACCCTTTATTTCCTCACCGAAATTTAATATAGTAGTCTTATTCTCAATAATTGTAGACAGTGTACTTTGTGGTATATCATACTCTTGAGCAATGGTCTTTTTCTTAACTCCACTTTCCACTTTTTTTTTTTAAATTTCTACCTTTGTTTGGATCGTCAGACTTTTAAGTTTTCCCGGCGGAGACATTTTGTCAACACCGAAATTTTTATTTGCACTTTCAGACACGGCAATCGTCGACTACTATGCCGTATTAAGCAAAACGAATATGAAGCAAAACAAACATGGCATTTCGGGGTTCCCACTAAACTACGCAGGGAAACTTGATTACGCTAGCGATCGTATGCCGAGGACAATGCTGTCCTAAATATTCGACTTATAGAGATTCTTGTGTTATTGGGCCGTGTTGGCAGGTTCGAATTGTAGAGGTTTTCGAGTTAAGGACATTCGAGTTAGACAGATCAAAATACACGGAAATTGTAGATAAAGTGCTGGGAACAAGAGTACATTCCGACTTGTGGAGGGTTGACTGTATTTACATTTTATTACCTACCTTTAAATTTTAAATGCAATTTTAGTTTTCAAAAATTGATCCCTCCAAAAGCAAAGGCCACGCCTTTTTGGATCGCGACTCACCAGTTGGGCCCCAGGAGGAACCCAGTTGTGCTTGCAGTGGAGTTTGTCTTCGTTTTCTCTGGTTTTTAAGCGCCGACCAGAATTTGCTTTTAATGGAAATAAATTCCCCATTGACTATAACTGGAAATTTCTTGCAGAAAGATATTGTTTTGTAGTTCGCCCGATAATTACGATATTCGTTCGTTGCAAACGAATTCAAATTCAATGCTTTTCGATTCTCGACTCTTTCCGTTCGTAACGGACGACACTTTTACTCTTCGCATTCGCGTCGCGACAACGATCCGGATTTCTTTTATCCTCGACATCCGCTTTAAAAGATAGAAGTTTAGAAGCTGGTCGCCGATCATTTTTCACGCCTGTAAATCCCGACCGTTACCAGTTTATCAGTAATCCTTTCACAAAACGCCGTTAATTATCACCTTTCTATCGGCTACTTACCGCGGCGAACGCAGTTCGTCGCAACAAAGAACCGCCGTATTCGCCCGTTCTCTAAACGAGCCGATTGTAAACAACGTTTCAACGAGACCATTGTTAGACGCTTCTGAATCGCTAATATAGAAATCCGGTCGAAAAAAGGAGATTGGAAAAGGCTGGAAGTTGCGCCTGTATCTCGACGATGATGATGACGATGACGACGACTACGATGCTCGCAACGCAGTCTGGTTGTTCGCTCGCGAAAAGCTCTTCGCTTCGAGTAAATAATTAACTCGGACGTATCGTAAATCACAATTAACCGAGCGCTATTTCAGCGCGAACGATAGAGGAAAAAGTCGCGCAACGGCTCTCTCGCGGCGTTGGAATTCAGAAAACGTGCATAAGTAGACGGCGGTAGGCTGCTCGCACGGCGTGTCCTGTACGTCGTTTACTTAAGTTGCGCGTTACTTGTGTGCTTTGCCGCCGGCGAAGCGAGTGGGCGTCCGCGAGCAAATTGTCATTAATGCGACTAATGCCAATTGCTGTGTGTTTGGTTGTTAACCATCACTTAAAACGGAGGATTTTATTATTGCTGTTGTTTTCTAATAGGGTGGCCTTTTTTCGCCGATTTTATATTCCTTCAATTTGAGTATTTAATTGACCAGTTTGTCCAAGACATTTGTATAACCTTACTCATTGGGAAATCTTCCATAAAGTAATCCAGATATAGTAATATAGAAATATCATATAATATACTTTGACAAAGCATACCTTTTCTTTTTGTTGTCTGTCAGGGATGACAAAGGAAACTATACAATATCTGTTCTTCTCCTATAATAATAAATTTTTTGAAACTTCAGATAAAAATGAATATGTTCTAAATTAAATCTGTTACATTAATAATAATAATAATAATAATAATAATTAGATTAGTCTGTCTACAGATGTTTTCGAAGGTGTAGAATACGACTTTGACGTTAAAACTCGTGAAATTTGCTTCGTTTGGACGTTAGAGCGTACCAGAGCGATTCGTCCAGAACCACTTTTCACTTTCTCATTGAATATTTCCTCAATGAACCGTCTCTCGTAGCCCAAATTATTTTATCCCTAATCTGTACCAGAAGAGCTTTAATTTGGTGTGTAACAAGTCGTACTTTCGACCATTTCGATTTTCTTCAAAATTTCAAGGGGTACCCCTTTGAAATTTCCGAAAAAAAAATTAATATGTTTTAAATTGGACGAAATTCTGTGTACAGATGTTTTCGAAGGTGTAGAATATGACTTTGACGTTAAAACTGGTGAAATTTGCTTCGTTTGGACGTTAGAGCGTACCACAGCGATTCGTCCAGAACCACTTTTCACTTTCTCATTGAATATTTCCTCAATGAACCGTCTCTCGTAGCCCAAATTATTTTATCCCTAATCTGCACTAGAAGGGCTTTAATTTGATGTGTAATAAGTCGTATTACCGATCGTTGCGAATTACAGCTCTTGCAAAGCCATACTGAGGATCATCTATTTTCTTTTATTTTTATTTTTCATTCGAACCGACGGGTCGTTCAAATTTGACGCTCTTACGTTTACGGTAACAATTTTAAAAATATTGGGCAAAAACAGCTTTCCTTCATTGTACAACAAAGAAACAGATTGGAACGTATTCAAATTCAAATTGGACGAAAATATTAACTTGATATATCTCTAAAAGCAGACCATACCCTAACCAAATAGAACGAGATTACTGAAAAAAGGAAGCTAAGTTAAGGTGGGGGGCACAAAGAAGAGAACAGAGTTAGAAAGAGTCAAACAAGGCATATAATTTGTTTTTTAAATACTGCTAGGGTTTGAAAAATGAAGGCATACAGAAAACCGGCGTTTTTCAACCTTCTCCAATAATAACATTTTTCAAAAAATTGGGAAAAACTAGCAGAATCTCAGCGGCCTTTATGTTCTTTGCACATAGAAATTGGAGAACGGCACGCAGTTTACAATCGCAGCCACTTTAAACGACTAAAAACAGCACGAAAACATGTCTGAACGATTCTTTCACTACCACTGCCAGACTCACATTGGATCAGACTACACCGCAGTGTAGGCATCGCGCCGGTATCCCCAATCCTCTGTACAGCAGGCGGAAACGGAACTGACTTCCCCAATTGCCCTCGTATGTACTCAGAATAAACACGCGTTGACGTCTATTGCAAACTTAAAGCGATTTTTGAAAGAGCCAAGAGCGTCTTTTTGATCAAAAATAACAAAGCTTATTACGTCAATCCAGCATTTCTTAGTTTATTTAAATATCAATTGAGATATGTCTGATGTTGATTTGTTTATTTTGGAATGCACTGAATTGGATAGTATTTATTATTGTTGTTTTTATTGTTGGATTGAATTGCTTTCGTTTGTTTTGCTACGTTATTTTATATTTTGTACTTGCACTTGCATATGCAAATTTCATAAATTCGTTTGTATTGAATATAATTTCCTAAAATGAATACTAACGCCAATAAATCTCCGTCTCCATACTTTTAACTAACCCTCTATATTATAAATAATCTTTGTTTATTAAAAAATATATAATATAATAAATGAATTTTCAATTTAAAAATTGGGTCTTTCACATCTCTTTATCAATTTGAAATACATAACACAAAATAAAAGTTAGTCCCCCCCTCCCTATAAAAATTGCTTGAGGGTGAGTTGTACTACACCACGGTCCTGGGAATCACTATCAATAGATAAAACTAAGACTTAAATTCACTTGACTTAATTGTCCTGAGATGACCCAATCGGCAAGAATCAAACCGGGAGATCTCGCCGGACCTCTCACTCTTAATGTTAATCGCATTGTCGAGATTTCTTCGGTGTCCGGGGATCGGTCGCCGACGCATCTTCCTAATCTTTTTCCTTCAACGATCTCGACTTTTTCACCTCCCCGAATCCGAAACGTACGAATCGGCCGGAAGTAAATGACCCCCTGCCATTGTGACACGGACGTGCTTCGAGATCAAATCGCCTTCATAAGTGGGACATGGCGCGCATCTTAATAAAACGGCTCCCCATTGTTTCCCCTCGCGTCGTGTGTTCACGTGTGCATTTCTCGTATCGGACCACGGAGGAGGACATCGTCGTTGCGAGTGAGTGCGTTCGTGCGCCAGTTGGCGAGGTGAAAATTTAATTTAAATGGGAGTGTTTGATGATGATCGCCGACCGGCGTTTCACCGTCGCTTTATTTATCCAGTTCTACCTCTCTCTACCTGTGCTGCCCGTTGTTCACTTTGATGTCGCCACTATTTGTGGAAGAAATTAATTAGTATTGTCTACATATTTGTGCGGACAATCGATGGTTTTGTTTGCGTTTTTTCTTATCGTCCCCGGGGAATTGTTTCGATAGTGGACAATGGGATTAATGGAGAGACGACGGGGAATCGAAATGTATGAACTTTTCTTTTGCAAGGAATTCGCAATATTAACTTCATATTGCGCGCTGTGCTAAAAATTCTATTCTATATAAATATGGTTTGTTGCAAGAGATGAAAGTAGGAAATAAATAACTCCGAAGGTCTAGGAATTTGGCTATACATTCTTGATTTCAAATAAGAAAACTGTGGTTAAAATAAAATAAATGCAATTGTTTGGTAACTTTTTACATTAAGAAGAATTTTATTGTTTATGGATCCTGTTGCATAATATTAGCTTCCAGTTGTGAGTATATTTCATCTGTTTGTTTTGTTCTCATGACTAACAAGGACAAGGTGAGGTAATCGAATTTTTGTAATTTTTGATATTTATGGTACGTATAGTTTGAACCTTAAATAAGAATATTTTGGAGTAGTTCGACGCAACGTTCATAAGTTACCGAGATAATCGATGTTGAAGTTTCACCCACCATTTAAATCCCCTAGATATAATACGGTTGTCAATTGGACTCGTGGCCTAGTCGATAGCCTTTCGGTGCGATGCTCACGAGATCGCTGGTACGGGTCTCGTCACGGGACATTTCTTTTTCTTCCATTCAAAACGGATCATATGTTTTTTTCATTCTTCCCAAAAATTATGAACAAACGAAATATATGAACTATATGCAGGAACATTCTTCCAGTATATCATTAAAATGCACAATCGGTTAATAAACAATAGTCATTTTGAATTAACTTTTAACAATAAGGTAATAATAAAAAAATGTTGCTTCCCATGTTTCTATGATAACTATCATTCTGGCTCGTTCCACACTGCGTAAAATGTCGCATACTGAATATAAATTAATAGAAATTTTCATTTCCTACCTGACTCCGTTTGTTTTTTTTTTTGAAGAAACCTTATTAATTCAAAATGAATAAATGAAGAATGTTCCTGCATATAGTTCATATATTTCGTTTGTTCATAATTTTTGATATGAGAAGAAGAATGAAAAAAACATATGGTGCGTTTTGAATTGATGAAAAAGAAATGTCCCGTGACGAGACCCGAACCAGCGATCTCGTGAGTATCGCACCAAGGCGCTATCGACTAGTCCACGAGTCCAATTGACAATCGTATTATATCTACTGGATTTAAATGGTGGGTGAAACTTCAACATCGATTATCTCGGTAATTTATGAACGTTGCGCCGAACTACTTCAAAATATTCTTATTTAAGGTCCAAACTACACGTACCATAAATATCAAAAATTACAAAAATCCGATTACCTTGTCTTCTCCTTGTAAGTTCTAAAATAAAGGACGAAATACTGAGAATTTTGAACAAAGGAGTTCCTTTTTTAATTCTTTGAAAACCACTACAGAGCGCTGAGCCGATTAATTCCCATTTTACTTCCCTACCCCCCCTCTCTATATACAATCTGTCCCAAGATTATGTTACAATTGATATACAATTTATTTTGTTTAATCTAAAAAAATGACGTTTTAATCAAAGTAGGTAAATCTTCCTGAAATTTTGTCTTAAAATTCTATTCACACCAAGCAGAACTTAATCTCCCACTCTCAAATTAAAATTCAAAAGTTTTTAATCCATCGCACCTCTTGTAACATCAATATTGGGGCACACTGTATATATATATCATATTATCAGTTTTTCATTTTTGTCAACAGTATCATTGTTAGTAAGGTGGAAGCACTGTTTTATTGTACATTACCTATTGTGTGACATGCTGTCCCGAACTAATGACACGCCTACATCTTCGTCCATATCACAGGAGAGTGCCCCCTCCCCTCCCCCGGTAATTTATTATATTCTGTCAATAGCAGTATTCCTATAAATACTTTTATCTCATTGCTATTTACTGATAATGAATGATAATTTTTTCGTCTTGCGAATGCAATAGTTTTTAAAAAAATCCACAGCGTTCAAGCTAGTCAGGTCTTCTTTAACAATTTCTTGTCGGGCAATGTGTTCAGTACCTTCTTCCCTGCAGATATCTAAAAATTTCTGGAGCCCACTTCGGGTCCTTTGTCTGTTTCTTTGACAATTGTCTCACTAACTCAGCCGATAGTATATTATCCTCTGGATGACTTGTATCGTCATGAGAGAAGATTTCTACCTGGTCTTCTTCCATATCTTCTTCTGTTTGATAATCTACATCAGGTGGAATTATAACGATATCAACAGCGCTTTCGTTTTCATCAACATCTTCTATGGCACCTACTATGTCCTTGAAGTTCAAACCCATCATCACAAATACTTTTTATACCAGATCATAATCTGGTATAAAAACTATTTGTGCTGATGGGTTTGAACTCCACATATTGTCAAAAACTTTATTTCTACCGTTAGGCCTTAAGGTTAAGGTTAATTACGTATTCATACAACAAGTTCATTTGCCCATTTCTTCCTATCTCTTCCTTCATTCCAGCTCCAACCCCTTTCTCGTAGGTTATCCACTATTTCCTTGTCCCACGTCTTCCTTGCCATGCTTTATTCGGTGTTTTTCCCTCATCCATCCTTACTAGGTGTCCAAACTATTTCAGTTATTGTCTAGTCTCGTTATCCCCCTTACCCCTCTCAAATATTTCATTTAATTTGCTGGTATTATATTTGCCACTTGTTTTGTTACTACCCAGCTTTCACATCCATACGTTAAAATTGGTTTGAAAATTGTTTTGTAGACTGTCATTTTTGTTCCGAGATATTCTCCTTTTCCATAAATGTATTGTTGGAGGAGTAATATAGGTTTGCTGCGCTTACCAGTCTTATCACTTATCTCTGCATCAATTTTCTCGTTCTTTTCTTGTCTCTTCACTCCTAAATATTTATATGTTCAACATTTTCCCCATATATTGTTATGGATGTGTTTGTCATGCTTTATTTTTTTTTATTTGCTATTTTTTTATTTTAAAAATAATGTGTAAAAATTAAATTGTCTACCGTGCTGGTATTTAATCTCCAAATTCAGCCATTTCATTTTTGCACAAAACAAGACTTTTTCAATGACTTTACAGTTGAAAGTAACATCTGCTTTCATAAATTTAGGAAAGGCGTTGTTTTGTTTGCATCGTTTCAGGAAACTAATATCAGTAGTCAATTCTAGTAACTAAACTATGGACCTGTTAACCGACCAAAGGAGTTTCTCTAAAACGATGCGGACAAAACAACGTCCTCCCTAAATTTATGAAGGTAGATGTTACTTCCGACTGTAAAGTTATTAAAACACTCATATTTTGTGCAAAACTGAACTGGTTAAATTTTAAGATTGACCAGTACGGTAATGGATTTATTTCCGAAAGGTGTGGTATGGGTGACTTTTTTCTTTTTTTTATATATATTCTGGAGATCGTCAATTTTCATGAAATGTAGTTTCGTAATATATCCTTAAATCCAATAAAATTCTGTTCTGATACAGATACGTAGACGATGTTCTGGTATGTTTCGAGGGTAACAATGAAGAACTACAAACTAAATCTTTTTAACAACCTCCACCCTAAAATTCAATTCGCGTTAGAAAGAGAAGTGGAGAGGGACCTAAACTTTTTAAAAAGGAATTAACTAGAAACTAATATCGAATGTTAACAGAAAACCTATTTTTCACGGATTCCATTATCACTAGTAACTCGTGTCACCTATACAGCATAAATTAGCGGACAGTGGATTTTTGAAAACATAACTAAATAACATAATAAACATTGCAGCAAATAATGGTTTCAGCCAGCACCACACTAGATCTCTAATTTACAAAATAAAACAAAAAACAACTGGCAATCTAACTAATCTACCAGAAAACAGAAAAAGTAGAGAAGAAATACGCCACCATAACATACTTTGGACCAATTTGGGATAAATTGTCGTAAATCCTATCCAAAAACAATTTCTAGGTAAACTTTAAACCACATCAGAAACTTTCTAACCACTTATTTAATACCAAAAATTGTATACCGCCTAACCAAAAATCAGGAGTTTATAAGTTAAAATATGACGAATGCAATAGGACAGGAAGTAGTTTCATTATGCGTTATAAAGAACACAAATCTACTTAGAAAAACAAAATTCTAATTTTGCTAATCACATCCTAGAAACCACACACAAGTTTCCCGAAGTTAATAACATAGAGATAATACACACCGCACCGAAAAGTTGCATACTCAATGTATTAGAATCAATAAAAATTTACAAACACAGCAAGGATAAAGGGATAACCGTCCTCAACGCCCAAATAGACCTAATGGCGTCTCCATTGTTTGACTTATTCTAAGTATTTATGTAATATCGTCCGTAGACGCTGTAGTTAATCTTACTTAATGTTCAATTATACCTAAGACGTCCTCAAAGTCTCACTTATTCTAAGTATTTTTGTAGAAAGAATCCAGCATATAAATAGTTGTTTAAGCATAGTTATAAGATACTTCGAGTTTGACAATGTAACCATGTTTACGAAACTGCAGTCACGTTTTTTAAATAAAACAAAGTAGTACTGCAACAAAGTAGTGTTTTTTCATTGGTAATATACCTGTAGTCTTCATTTCATTGAATACACTTATTCCAACGTGAAACTCTTTTTCTAAACCGCCCTCGAAGAACTTTTTCGGAGTTACTGTAATTCATCTATTTATAGCAAGTTTTACCTCATTCAAGGTCTCAAATCCTAACAATCGTAGTGTTTTTTTGTTCAAATTTGGGAACAGATGAAAATCACTAGGAGCCAAACTTGATGAATACGGTGGATTTAGAAGCAAAATTCCCAGCGCAATTCGTTAGAAATATGCTTTGTTCTTCGCGCGTTGTCGTGTTGCAATGACAAATACTTCTGTAGCTTCTGACAGCGTTTCTCATAAAGCGTCTGCCGCAAATGGCCAGGAAAAAGATTAGAATAATATTCCCTTTTTGATCTACGGACGAATGTTTTTCTCTCTGAACCACAGGTGGGAAACTTGGACGCGTCGATCTAGAGCACTTTCTTCCAATCTTCCAACGTCCAGTCTGTGTGCTCTCCCGCCCATGCTAATCGTTTTGCTCTGTTTTCTTTGCGTAATAACGGTTTGCGCATAGAAATTCTTCCATACAAAGCAGGTTGCGTAAACGCCTTTTACTGTGAAGATCCTAACTGGTTTTGGGTGCGAAATATTAATTTCGGCAGCAATTTCTGGCACTGTTTGTGGTTTATTTCGTTGGCTTGTGATTACCATTGCGCGATCATCTGCCGGTGTTGTTTTTTCCGGTCGTCCAGCTCGCCGTTTATTGGATCGCTCTAGGATTTAATTTCAGTAATTTAAGCAATTTCTCGGTTATTTTTACCGATGTTGTGGTACGCCACTGTTTGAACACGTATTTCTATCGATAATTCCTTTCCTGCCGGCAGCACTTTAACGTTACTCGCCGTTTAAAAATATTGCGCAAACTATTCAGTATTCTCTGCTTGCAATACGCAAGCTGAATGCAAGCTAAATTTTTCGTTATATTGAAATGCGTGCGTCGTTTATTATCATATTTTATGAACGTCGTAATAAACATTTCCGAGGAACCAATCTTTATCTAATCCGTCTACTTGAACGTGCCTAGACCGCAAAAGGGCCATTTCCGATATATTAATTTCAATCAGTTCATTACGTATAGAGGGATTATAATTTTTCCTCGTATTTACAGTTTAATAATACAAATATTGACCTACAATATTTACGCAATTGAACTGGAACCATTGAACAGAACATTGGAAACATTCCCCGCAAATATAATTGGAGGTTGGAGCTATTCGGTTGCATAATCATCCCGACGACACCGCATCACAGTTGCGCCGTGCAGAACTAAACGGTAACAATGGACCGACCAACTAACATCTAAGAATAGGGAATTTCAAACAAACCCGTTAGTTTAGGGGATAGCCAGTAGCGCAAGAAGCGCTATAAAAAAGATATATTAGGCTCTATCCGAAAGCCATAACGGCTAACGGCCGAAAATACTTCCGTTCTGTTTACCGAATTCCTAATAATTTACATTAAAGAACATCATTCTAATTAAGGATTATCGAGTGTTCCTCGTAGCTAAACAAACCGCGGCCGGTCACGCGGATCCGTCTGCGTGCTCGAAACGCATGTTAAAATGCGACTGTTTATATTATAATTAAATATTATGAATGTTTTCTTTTTGTAGAGCTTTATTTTCACCATAGTCGCTTCGACCTACTTCGGAAATTATGTTTTGTTTTCTCTAGCGGGCGACTTTAAGTTAACATTTCGGTTGGGCGCTGTTTAAACAATGGAAGAACGTTTAGGTGCGCGTATATAAACAGATGCGAAGAACTTACCCAATGAAATACGACACCGATGACGAAACGTCTGAATTATATCGTTTGGATAGGTTTGACCGGTGACGCGAAAACGCGCGCACGCATGTACTATGTATATTCTTTTCGCCGGACGTGTAGGTAAATATTTATTTGTAGCGACTATCCGATCGGATTCGACTATAACAATAGGCGGGAGTTATCGGATGTGTTGCGAGTGTATTTAGGTAATAGACCGCGAATGCAATTGTTTATAAAACGCCACGGATTAACGAAAACTTTTCGATCTGTAACGTGTTAATCTTTTGATGTTTAACGCTTACGCGAACGAACCTTAATTTTTATTATTTCATCGAAATATGTGCCGAGTAAGTGTATGTAAAAAGTTCGTTTAATGAGATGATAGTAATCGATTTGGTTGTTCTACAAAGTACCCACGTCATTACCGTCTTCCGTTATAAAAAAAAGGATTAAGGCAAAGTAGAAAAAAATTGCGGTTTGGAATAAAGTCAAGCTGGGATGGTTTTTATAATTTTTATCAGTAGAGTTGGCTAACACGGGACATATGCATGAGCGTTACAAACGGGAGCAACTGTGGGTTCGTCTTACTAATATTAAACTATGATAACATTTATTCGTATAAATATGGAGGTTATTCACTTTCACCAGAGATTTAATGCCGTTCCAAAAAGCGACTAAAAACTATTACTTAATAGGAATCAATCTGAAGTGGAAGTCGTCATCTGTTATGGGAGTTGTTGAGGAATGGACGTCCAAAATTCCTGCACCTTTTACGTTGAACGTCGCTCTCCTGTTTTCATCTACGGCTTGTAAAACCATATAGATTAAGATTGCTAATTTGTTCGGTGGCGATTGGTGATGAAAGGAAACGCGTGAAGTATCAAGTTTATAACACTTTATTGTACAACCTAACACTACGGATACGCGTAACTAACAAAGTAATTTAAAATAGCGGCGATAGCTTACAAAATTTCACGAGAGTGAGAACTGAAATGTTGAGTTGATGTATCAGAACTGACATTTCTTGCCAAAAGGAGGCTTTATAACCTTACACGGAGATTTCAATAATTAGGAAAATGAGGTGAAATTCCATTTAACCTGTCATTAACATTGAACTCGAAAGTTTCCTTGAAATAAATATTAGAAAATTCAAATCGACTCTAAATATACATTAGTATAATGGGGCGCCAGTCCCAGCTTAAAGACAATTACTGACTTGATAGATAACTATTGTAAATCTAACCCAAGACACATTCATAATAATAAACAGTTACTAAGAATTCGGGTTAGGCCCGAACAGGAGTAGTCTGGTCAGGAAATCTAGAGACTTGTAACATTGGACTATCAGGTAGCTTTCTATGTCAAACAAGAAGTGTATTACTCTGGGTATCCCTCAGGATTCCATTCTTGGACCATTTACTATTTTTAATATACATAAATGATCTGTCACTTGTATTACCGATTCTGTGCTAATCTTGTGTGCAGATGTTTTGGTAAGCCCTGGTGCAAGCGTGGGCGATTCGTTCATGCCGATCGTGCTACATATACAACTGTGGAGAAATGGTTTGGCTACAATAAACTTAGGTTGAACTCTAAAATGCACTCCTTGCTATTTATATTGAAAGAAAATCCCTTATCAGCAATATTTTTATGTTTTTACACCCAACTCTTAAATGGGAAAGACACTTGGATATGTTATCTAGTAGGCTGAGCAGTAATATATTGTATATTTATTAAGAATGTTAAGTATGAATGTGTCTGGGAATGTACCTACTTCAGTGTACTATGCCCTTTGCCGCTTAATAATGAGCTATTCTCTGTTTTCTTGGAGGGGACTATTGTTTTATGGAACTTTTGCTCTACAGAGGAGAGCAATTTGAATTGTCGGCGATATTAAATACAGAGATGATTGCAGAGGTTGTTTGGTTGAATTAAGAATACTACCTTTTTCTGCGCTTTTTATAGTAGAATGCCTATTAGAAATATGTTAAAACTAATATGTCAAAATTAAAATAATTTTATTACATTGCTGAGGGGACGCCTAAAACTGTCTAGAATGGGCGGGTGTTTTTCGCATTGTCCTTTATTTGGCACCACTTTTTCCGAGCATTTTCCTACAAAGAGACCTCCATTTTCCCTACATGGAAACTGAAGGTAAAGAAATTACTGTTGTAATTTTTTCCAGGCTAATCAATCCCTGCTACTAAATAAAAATGTAAGTTGCAGCAATAATCTCTCATCTTGCCCGTAGTAGAATTTTTTTACTGTCTTCACTTTTTGGGTATTTAAATACCACCCATAAGGCAGGAATGGGTTAACCGAACAGAAAATCGTTGGCCACGTATGTAAGTTCAAAAACGAAAATATGAGAGATACTTATCAAACGCAATCGTCAACAGAATGAAATGGCATTGATTACGTTTGTGCACAATTTTAATGAGAACGAACGAAATACGAGTATTTTCCTTAACCCTTAAATGCGCAATGTATCCTATAGGATACAACCGAAAAAAATGCCTGTAATTTTACTGTTTTAGAAGTAAAAAGAAAAGTTCCTAATAATTTAAATTAACAACATTCCATGCTATGACCTTGTATTAAGTTCGTATCAAAAAAATTTCACCTCTGCAAAATAAAAGACGACAATATAGAAATTTCTGATTCTTCTCTTTTTAAAAAATATTCGCGTTTTAATCATCTATATTTTTGCATCCAATTGTATGAACAAGCTAAAAAAATAAATGTTACTTAGAATTATGCTCTGTTAGAGTATATTTATTTTTAATCTAGTATGATTTCAACTTTGACTGTTAAATCATATATAGTGGTTGTATCTTATAAGATACATTGCGCGTTCCACGCTGTTTTTTTATTTTGTGTGTTTTACTCATACAAATACATACACCATTGTAACTTCGCTGTGTTATTGTTTTTCTTTTAGTCTGTTGATGCTTGTTGCTGTAAATAGTTCGATTTATTTTTTACGGAAGCTTTGATTTGGTTTTTAAAAATTGCAAACATTAGTTATGAATACCTTTGTTGGAGATCATAAAGCAAAAATGACCAACGGTGAAATATATAAAATTCTTAGCAATATTGAAGAGTTTCCATATGAAAGTACTGACGAAAGCAGTGACGAAGATATTGATACTCCAAAAATAACCTACAATAGAAACGAAAAAGTAGCTCTTATTGTTGATGAAAATGATCCTGCAGAAGAATGTGAAATCACATTTGACTTAGATGCGTCATCAGTTCATGACTCTTTTATCGCTTTAATGAATGCGAATATATCAACAACCCCCATTCATTCCCCAACGTCTAGTCTACAAAAGGCTTCCATTCGGTCCCCCCTTTTTAGTCATTTTACTACTACTACAACCAGTTTTTCTTAATAAAATAAAAATAAAAAGAAATTTCGGAAAATTTCAAACGGATTTGTTATTCTTACGTCGATTTCCATGTAATATATTTATTCCGTAACAATCGGAGGTTTTGCGCATTTAAGGGTTAAGCTAAGATTCATGAGAATTATAACTCAATATGGAGATATGAACCTAAAGAAAGAAATTTTTCTTTAAAACAATTGCAGATCCAACATGGCATTAGGATGTTAGAGATGCATTGCTGCAGGGTTCTCGACGAATTTAATCTTAAAGAAAATCGTTGGCCATGTATGTGCATTCAAAAACGAAAATGTGAAAGATAGGTATCAAACATAATCGTGAACAGAACGAAATGGTATTGATTACGTTCTTGCACAATTTTAATGAAAACGAACGAAATCCGAATATTTTCCTTAACGTAAGATTCATGAGACTCCTCAACATGGAGATATGAACAAAAATAAACGAATTTGTCATTAAAACAATTGAAGATCCAACATCGGATTAGGGATTATTGACGAATCTAACAAAATAAATTAAAAAATATTGGAAGGAAAACACCAATACACGAAGAGCTTCTTATTATATACAACTTAAACCAACTACTTTCAGCTATTTTTCTACCTAGTTGCCATTGTTGTACATTATGCAATAAATATTTTTATTATTATTATTATTATTAGAGATTTAAGATTGCGACGTTTGTTATAGCCATAACCAGTTTTTTAATGCCCTCTTCATAGAACTTTGCCGCTTATGAATTAAGCCAAAACTATACGTGCAATTTGAAGGAAAAAGATACTCAATTCTTTGTGATTGTGACCGATTGTGTGCGATTACCTACCAAGTTTGTCCGTCACTGTTACGCGTGCGCGTGACCTTTTCTTGTTTTTATTTAGTTGTTTCGCTGATTAAACTTGTCGGATTGGAGTAATCGCGTATGCATAAATAAAACAACACTAAGCACTTAGAATTTTACTAATTTTTTTACGTTGTGAAATTACTGTTGGTCGTGCTTCTTTTGTGTTTTATGGTATACTTTCTCATACTACCCATAATCCAGTACTTCCCTATACAACGCGTGCGCAAGTTCTAAAATTATTTGTATCAATTTATGTCGCCATCTACCCAGAATTCCAGGTACCAATACAATTAGAAAGTAATTAGTGAACTGTTACGTCCTCGTAACAGTCACAACAGTCGGTCTTCCACTACGTTCTTCATCATGTACATTAGTTCATCGTTTTTGAAGCAGACTATACCTGTCACCAATAACACTTTCACAGTTCACGATGAATCTCAGCAGCCTTCATGTCCTTTACACGCAGAAATCGGATAACAGCACGCAGTTGACAGTTGACGGGATTTTCAACTACGGCAGCCATCTTAAACGACCTAAATAGTAGAAAGGAATGTACAAACGATCCTCTCACTAGCACTGCCAGACTCACATTGAACCAGACTGCCGATATCCCCACGCCTGCTCACTTATTTCAGGAATCGCCCTCGTACATTCAAAGACGAAAATGTGGGAGTTATCAAGCGCAAGCGCGAACAGAACGAAATGGCATTGATTACGTTTGTGCACAATTTCAATGAAAACGAACGAAATACAAATATTTTCCTCAACCTTCGTGATAATCACAACTTCGGGCGCCTCAACATGGAATTTTTCTTTAACCCTGCTGTACTGTTAAAATTTACTCTACACGTGTATCGTTCGGGTCAATATGACCCGAAGCATAATTTGCAACAAAGAATAAGTCTACTGTTTGAAAAGAAATATTTTATTTATAGAAAAATAGAAATTTACATCTTCTAATAAAAAACATTTACACTTAAACATAAAAAAATGTATTTTATAAAAAGACTATGGAGCACAATTTGGAGAAAAGAATTTTACATGCTTCTTACAAAGATGTTTATTGCATATTACACAAGTAATATTTGTTTTGTTGTCATTACTTGACGGACAAAATTTGCATCGTGTACGTTTTGCATTAATGTTCGCTGCTGTTGAGGGTTCATTTGATGTTAAGGCTATATTTTGATTTTTCGATTGTTGAGCTTTTACCACCATATTGCGAACTTCTTCTCCCCTGGGTAGGTACGTTCTTGACTCCATATGTAATTTTATGAGTGATTTTCCTAATTCTTCTAGAAATAATCTTCTTTTTGTTAGTTTATTGTTGTTCCAATTTGGATTCACAGCAGTCCATAATACATACGCGTTGTAAGCCGAAATGTGTAGCATGTTATAAAAAATTACCATAGGCCAGCGATTGGATTTCCTTTTACAAGTATATGTGCCCACTAATTGATCGAGTGTGTCAACGGCACCTTTAGTTGCATTGTAGTCTAGTATTATATGAGGTTTCTGATCAGTTCTTTCAGCGACTTTGTTGTCGTGATGCAATGTGCTCATAAGGATCACGTTCTTACCCTTTTTTGGCACATAATTTACGACGGTTGTATCATTTGTGAAAAAGAAAGAACTGCTATGTACTTGTTTGTTATTTATTGGCTGAGGAAGTTCCGGCTTGTTTTTTCTAACAGTTCCTACCATCGTAAGTTTTCTTTTCAGCAGTAACTGTCCTAAGTTGTATGATGTGAAAAAATTGTCACACGTCACATTATGTCCTCTTAGTTCGCTGGTGAGATCGCAAACCACCCGCATGCCCTGATTTTTCTGGTGGAGCACCCTCTTCCTTTCCCTTGTATACTTGTACTTTCAATGCGTAAGATGTTTCACTGTCACAGGAAGTCCAAATTTTGATACCATACCTCGCTGGTTTACTAGGTATATATTGCCTGAAAGGGCAGCGACCTCTAAATGCAACTAACTGTTCATCCACCGTTACATTTTCTCCAGGATTATACAACATGGGAAGATTTTCTACCCACATTTCCCAATTGTTTCTAATGGCCGCTAATTTATCAGCACGTCTTCTTTCCTGGCGTGTAGTCTTGTCATCAAAGCGTATCACACGGAATATCATGCTGAATTGTTCAAGAGACATGGTTGCTCGAAAAATGCTTCGACCGGTATCATTGTCCCACAGACTTGTAGCTTCTCCGTGCGATCGGTAGACGCCGGCAAGTAACAAAAGACCAATGTAGGCTTGAAAAGTGGTACTATCTAAAACTTTCCACTTTGTATCGTAAACCCGTAATCCTTCAATATTTGTCATCATTATCACTTCCTTCTCGATCGCAGGAAAAAATACAATTTCAAATGCACTTTTTATGTCTGTAATTCTCGTACATGCATATCTTGTAATTCCTGCAGGAGTGCGAATCACATTGCCAGAACTAAAACGACCACGTGGCTGAGGTGGAAGTAAATTCCATTCAATTTTACCATCTATCGAGAAAATTGTCTCAACATTCTGAGGCATTTGAAGATTTTCTTGGTCTTGTTCGCTATCAGAACTATCACTTTCCGACACATCACTTATATGATCTTCAAGTTGAGAAACAGATTCATCACTATCAGAAGCTTGTGCAAGAGCTTGCAGTTCTGCATCACTTAGTGGTCTTCGACTTGCCATGTTGAAATCGAGAGTGAAACTAACAAGCAAATTGAGTGCAACGTTTTATAACTAAGGTATCACGCATGCGTGCAACGTCCGAGACGTCCCCTTACAGAAACCAAAAACAGACGCTAACACGTTTGAGCTTGAATAACCCTGCGTAAACAAGAACATGCACGAAGGTAATACGTGATAGTCAAGTAGCCAAAAAATAAAACAAATAAATCATTTTTATTACTTTCTAACATATTAGGCGCAGTGATGGGTCGTTATTATATGCACAATTGTATTGTATATAATAATAAACAATATAAATGCGAAAAACATATCCTAGAAAAATATGTATATAACGTAGATGACTGTCGAGTCATATTGACCCGAACGTAATAAAGGTAACATATAAATAAATATTTCAAACAAAAATAAAAAAAAATAAAATGTTTATGGAATATTAACGTAAACAAAGTAACAAACAAAGTCAGTGAACGCCATGAACATTTTTTGACAAATATTCATATTACGGCGAAACAAAATTCTGTTTGGGTCAAATAGACCGGAACAGTGCAGCAGGGTTAAAAGATTTGTAAATTCAATATCGAAGTAGGGTGTTTGACACGAATTACTGTGGTGTGGTCGATGAATTGGCCATAATCATCATTGGATTTCCTAGGCTATGTACTTTCAAAAACGCAAACGTGAGAGGTATCAAACGCGTTCGTCAACAGAACGAAAACCTAGCCTACAAAAGAGTTATAACAATTGGTATTGCCTATTTATTTAGAATACGTTCACCTAGGTATGCCGTAATGAAACACCTACATATACACAAAATACTCTACGTTACAATTGCCAACAGAAATGTTAATTATACACAGAAATCCCAAGGAAAACGCTACCGAAATTCGTTCCGATAATTAGTTAAGGCACACGGACGCAATTCTATGGTGATCTACGCGCTGTTTCCGCCGCCGCAGTTCGAAATTCGACAATCGACATAACTCCGAAGATTACCACATCGCATCGGCGCGAAAATTTATATCGAAACGGCGAATCGATCGGTGTTTATTAAGTCGACTGACGCAATAAAGTCGTACCGTAAGCAGTTCGCAAACAATCACGGTAATTACGCGTTTCGAATGAAAGAAATAGCGTAAGTTATAGCCGTTTAAACACGCGGACGAACAATAAAAGAAATCGCCGGGGCCGTGTGGGATACTATTATTACATAAACAAACAAGTCACAATTATACGCGCCCGGTTGTAATTGCAAATGTCAATAGAAGCGGGCGGAAAGTTGTATTGTATTTGTACGTATGTATGTATGTATATAATAGACGCGCGCATACAATAGATCCTCTCTATTTTAATATCGAAACAAAGCGTCGAATTCCTCGTATTAAAGCCAAAACAGAGGAGGATCCCCGTGGCGATATCTTATTTGGACACTTCCTTATCTAAATAACTTAATGTGTGTAAATATACGCTTACATAAACAGACGAGCGTTTGTGTACGTTCGTTGCTTCATCTGTTTAGCTTTTACGGGGCTTTGCAGCGCAGGTTCCCTCCCGTTGTTGTATGTGTTGGCGTAATAATAGCCGTGCGGAAGTAATGCATTAATACTCTACCTGCATGCGTACGTTTATACGTCGGGCTATGCGTGGATGTCGATTTCGTTTTCAACAAAATACGGATTGAGTATAGCCGAAAAGTGTTACAAACTACGTCCGAAATAGCAGGCGACAAAACGAAATTCACCGAATGTGTCATACTTGCAAAGGAACACCGACAATTCAGATCTCCATGAAACTGTACAGATTGGACACATTTGGACCGAAAAGTTAGTCTAACGATCATTGTTTTACCACTGAAGATCATTGCGAAATTGTCGAAACGCACGTGTACATTCCGCGAACAACAAATTGGTAATTATGTCGAGTATTTTTGGGTAAACGGACACAACGTAATACTCGAGCATTTACGGGAAAATGAAATTTGAAACATTCACAACCATTAATAAGTCTTTGTAGTAAACACACTGACAAAGTCAATGCACAAATTTCCACTATCACCAAACAAATATTGCATGTCTCTCGACGCGCGTTTCGCTAACCAAGTTAGCATCATCAGGAGATGATCAAATGTGAATTATAAATCTAAGCAACGTACTTTATATAAGTTCGGGTGAGTAATACAACGAATAAGGAGTAATGAGCTCCTTGTTAATTGTTTACAATAGTCGAACTCCCCGTAATGCATTAAGATGAGGAAACCGTAATGATTCGCAGTAACAACCGATTACAATGCAAAGGCAGCAATTTGAAAATCCTTAAGAAATATGTAAACAAAGGCCTGGAATTATTTAGAATTAATTAAATTAAATAAACAGCTATCTGGGATAGGCCCTTTATCGGCATTCATAGTGAGGCGGCCACATTTAAATATTTCTATGCTTTCAAATGCATCCAGCTTATAACAATTATGCACATTTCTTAATAATTCCAAATTATCTACGCTTATCCTATGATCATTGTCGAAAGCATGTTGGGCAACACTCGATTTTTCAATTCTACCAAATTTTAAATGTGCCATATGTTCTTTAAATCTAGTTAAGACAGATCTTTTTGTTTGGCCAATATACTTCGAACTTTACAACTTATAGCATAAATTCCTGACTTATCGGTTATTGCTACTTTATCCTTCGGATTACCAAGAACTGCTCGAAGCTTGTTACCTGATTTATGTATTAGATTGATATCAACCTTTTTAAAAATTTTATTTAGACCACGAGTAATCCTTGGTTCGTAAGGTAAAGCTGACATTTTCGGTTTTTACCTCATTTTGTAAGGTACAAGTGTCCTTAATTAATTTCTTAGCCTTGAATTTATTAATTAACTTATCAACTAATTTCGTAGAATAACCGTTAATATTAGCGATCTCCTTAATGACTCTCTTTTCTTTCTGAAAGCGTTCTGTACTGAGAGGGAAATTTAATAATCTATTTACCATAAAATTAAAACTTGCTAATTTATGTTGAGGGCAATGATGAGCGTCATTAGGGATGTATCTGCAGGTTGCGGTTTCTTTTCTATATACGTCAATTTCTAAGTAATTTAGGTTTCTTAACACTAATACATCCAGAAATGGAAGCTTCTTCTTCTGCTTCTTCTTGGTAGTAAATCGTTGAAGTAAGGTTACTTAGCGCAGTGGTACTGTGTCCGATCATCAACCTAGGAGCTCTTGGTTCTTATCCACGTATGTCCTTTTTTATTACATTTTATCAAAACAAAACGAGATTCAGCGGATGTGTCATACACCGGCAACTCGCATTTTCATATTTCTATGAAAGTGTACAGATTGAAAGGAGATACCTTGGTATAAGAACAACACATTTTTTAGCTGATTTCGGTGTATGGCCCTCTCAAAAAACTTTGCATGATTTGTATACTTTTGTAAATATCTCAATAACAGTGATTGCAAGGATTCTTGTTTTTTTTTACGAGGCAAACATCATCAAAGCCGTAAAACGAATTCGTAATTATGTCGAGGATTTTTGGGTAAACGGACACAACGTAGTACTCAAGCGTTTACGGGAAAATGGAATTTGAAACATTCACACCCATTAAGTTTGTGTAGTAAATCCTTGAAGTAAGGTTGTTTAGCGCAGTGGTACTGTTTCTGACCACCAATCGACGAGCTCTTGGTTCTTATCCACGTTTGTCTTGTTTTTTTATTATTACATTTTATCAGAACAAAACGAAATTCACCGAATCGTCATACACCGGCAACTCGCATTTTCATATTTCTATGAAACTGTACAGATTGAAAGGGGATACCTTGGTATAAGAACAACACATTTTTAGCTGATTTCGGTGTATGGCCCTCTCAAAAAACTTTGCATGATTTGTATACTTTTGTAAATATCTCAATGACAGTGATTGCAAGGATACTTGTTTTTTTTTACGAGGCAAACATCATCAAAGCCGTAAAACGAATTCGTAATTATGTCGAGGATTTTTGGGTAAACGGGCACAACGTAGTACTCAAGCGTTTACGGGAAAATGGAATTTGAAACATTCACACCCATTAAGTTTGTGTAGTAAATCGTTGAAGTAAGGTTGTGTAGCACAGTGGTACGGCTTCTGACCACCAACCGACGAGCTCTTGGTTCTTAGCTACATTTGTCTTGCCTTTGTTATTATATTTTATCAAAACAAAACGAAATTCTCCGGATGTGTCATACACCAGCAACTCGCATTTTCATATTCTTATGAAACTATACAGATTGAAAGGGGGTACCTTGATATCAGAACAACCCCAGTTTTTAAGCGGTTGGATCCCCGGGTTTGAGGGTACAAATATTTGCACGATTTGATTTTTGTAAATAACTCCATGATAGTAATTGCAAGGATTGTGGTGTTGTTACTGACACTATATCATATCGGTAAACCTCTCACCACACAATGGTTTAAGAATAAAATTGGATAACACGTGTTTCGCTAACACCAGGTAAGCACTATCAGAACCGTCCAACCGAAATGACCGAATCGTGTTCTTAAAGTGTTAAACATGCAAGTTTATCCCACCCACACTGTAATCGTGTGTGGGGAAACAAAAAAGTAGCTTTTTTCTGAGTTCAGCAATACCCCATGTGAACGTAATTGTGTGGAAACGAGCATTTGGAATCATAAATTTGTCACGCAAACACTTCTTGGTTCATAAATCGTCAAACGCTTTGACCATTATTTGATACTTCGACTTACAACTTGATCAACCGATTGATTTATACGTTCGCGTTCCCCCTGAAGATGACAACGTAATTGTCAAAACATGGATACATTTGGAACGATAAGTTGGTCTGGCGATCATTGTCTTTCCCCTGAAGATGATTGCGAAATTGTCGAAATGCACGTGTACGTAGTGAGATCTACAAATTAGTAATTATGTCGGAATATTTTTGGGTAAACCCACACAATACAATCCTCACTCGTTTTCAGGAAATTGAAATTTGAAAAATTCATACACATTAGTAAGTCGTTGAGTAAGGTCGCTGAGCACAGTGGTCTCCGACCACCAACCTACGTATGTCTTGTTTGTTTCTTACATTTTATCAAAACAAAACGAAATTCAGAAGAAATAGCTATAACCTAGGCAATCTTCCTGATTTTACGTAATGTATTAGATGAGTTATCTGTGAGTTTGGATAAACTCGTGCAACGCCAGAGGCGTGTTGTGCAAAAGTGGGTGCGTGAGATACAGTATTATTAGAAAATAATATATTACCTTTTATGAACGTCTTGATGTCTGCTGCAACAAAATACTAATCGAGCAACCACTTACTTCCACGGCTATCGAATGACTAAACTCCCCACTAGCTTCGCATCGATCTAAATCCCTTCTCGGCGGTTCTGTCGGGGCACGTGTTTGTCGAACCCCAGTTATCTGTTACACTTATCTATGGTAAAAGTTTGGAAAGATTAAGGATAGCACACTTCTTTAAAATTCCTAAAATTTTCGAATTTCGATTAGATATTTTGAAGAAGCGTGGAATAATCGTAAACGTATTCTGCTTTCAGAACATCTCTACGAGTTCTAAAACATCTGAAAAAATTTATAGAACTGCAAAGAAAGTTCTAAGGGCGATGTAGGCGGTTCCTCCTTACACTCAGAAGGATCTCTCTAGAATTTTTAGAATCGAGAATGTGACATGGAACTGTATAAGTTTCACGAAGAAACTAAGGCCAAGAAATCGTTCTTGAAAACTTCTGATTGTTCAATGATAAACGTTTTCATTTTTTGCCCGGATCACAAAGGAAGCTACCAAGCTGGCCAATGCAACGGAATTTCTGAAAGATCGATGCAACAAAATGTGGGGAAGTAGACACAAAGCTAACGTTCTTGTCAGGATTTTCGAAGTCCAAAACTTAGTTTTGACCAAAGTAACCGCGCAGTAACCCGGTTTTATTTCGAATTTTGTGCTTCGATCATCAGAGTTGCTTTACCAGCCGGTGGTATGGGCCAGACGATGTGTAGAGATGAATACAAAGCTCACTTTACTGCGGAGCTCCTTAAAATTTTGCCAGAGTTATGAAGCACATAAGTTTGCTTTTATAAAATTTCTTTCTGTGTCTTTCTTACTAAACGGCAAATGGTTGCAAACCCAGAAGTTTGTTTCTGTAGCTATAAACTATTTCCCGCGTCTTTTCTTTTTTGAGAGATACCAGAGTGAACCAAAACTGAGATCTTCAAATTGGTTGCGGTCCCAATACCCACTTGTGGTTCGGAAGTTTGGTCAACAATAAAGAAACAGAAACAAGAAAATGGGGGTTTAAAGAAGATAGATGACAAAACGGAAACGGATAAAGCAAGAAATAGGACAATCAGAGGAAAATTTGAAAATAGAACCCATACAGGACATAATAGAAGAAGGTCAGGTGGTCTGATTGGGGCGTACAATGAAAATTGGGGAGGTACCATGGTGGGAAGATTGTTTGAAGCCAAGCCTATAAAAAAGAAATGAGGCGAAGACCTAGAAATAGCTCGGCGGAGGAGGTGGCTGAAGCTGGAAAGAGATTAGTAGGAAGGTATAGGATAGAAAGGCATGGAGAGAACCGTGGAAAATAATTCCGACTTAGAAACTCGTATCCAACATCCTCGTTATCCGATAGGGTGTAAGGGTTAGGATTATGGTTAGGATTCCTTTTTTGCCTGGATTATCAAAGATTTCCTCTACCTATCAAGTGAGGAAGCTAGGTCAACCTGACATTTTCTTCAGTAGTCTTTTGGGGCTGTCGAACACAATTGACAAAATACAAACCGTTGGGGCGATGTAACGTTTTAGAGTGCCACCATTCAATCGAAATTGTGGTAAGAATGGTCTAAAAGAATCCTTGGGGTAGTCGATATTTTTGTACATTCTGAGGATGTGGACCACGATTTCTTGGTTTAAATTAACCAGGCGCGAAGTTGTTAAAATCTGTTCCTAAATCGAATCAAAATTGGGAACGTCGAAGAAAATCTATTGCTTTTAGTTGGCAAAATACAAATCGTCATCGCGATATAGCCCTTTAAAATGCTAAAATCCATTTCTAAATTCTGGTCAGAGAGAAGTCGTCAAAGAACTATTTTTCGTACTCCCAGAAGATCTCTATAGATTCTAAAACATCTGAGAAAGTTCCTAGAACTACGAAGAAAGTCCTAAAGGCAATGTCCGCAATTCTTCTTTACCTCCAGAAGGATCCCTCTAGAATATATAGGATTACTAAAGAAGCGAGGATAAGTGTCACTTCTCTCTGGTTTAAACCAGATATATTTGGAAAAAGAACTTAGAATATGATGCTCTCCGTCTTGATTTATGTAAGATACCAATTGACATCTCCGTAGTTACGTTTATAACTTAAATCTTAACTTTTAATCATAATTTTCTTCCAACCCGATCTTGTTCCGACTTTGATCTACCTGAGCGCAATTCTCGTGTTTATTAGTAATTTTCGGCACCGATAGAATCTCGATCTAATCTCGCCGGTTTGAAAAAGTCATCATTTTACCGAATTCTCGACTTCAAACACGTATGCACCGCGCCTAACCTTCTCACCTGACCAATTCCATCGCCATTAACGGCGTCTATTTTAAACATTGGAAGCTTTTGCACATCAAGCAACGGCCCCCGCTCGATTAAACTCGCGGTTCGATCGCACTCACTTCAAAATTATCTCTTAAGTGCCGTCGAAGCCGTAATTAGACGCTTATAAACATGTCGAATTGGCCGGTCTCGGTGGCCGCACGAAAATTATGTTTGCTCAGTCCGTTAAAGAGATTGCGAACCTATTTCATCTCCTTATATGTAAGTAAGCGTCGTAATCTGCGTGGTGTCTAACGTGGAACGGACATACGCCGACGATAATTTATATTGCTTGCGTTCGCGGTGAAAGTGTATAGGTAGTAAGTTAAATATTTAAAAGCACTTACGATCTGTTGGTAATAACTAAAACACGGTAGATATGTAGGTACGTATGTATGTATGTACGCAGACGGAGAAAGAGAGATGGAGGACATGTTAACGTTGATAGGTTACAAATTTGGAAATCCGTCGGTTTCTGATCGATTGAACTCGCGGTACTTTTTTCTTACTCCCAGTATCCTTAGATACTGAGGATTTAGCTGCTGTCCTTCTTCGCTCTGATTTTTTCTCTTACTGATGTAAAGTTGAGAAATACACTATAAGTATTCGTATTAACGATTACTTTAAAATATAAATTATATTATTCTATTAAACTCTTCATGAAGTTTCTACTTCGCAAAGGACAAATAACTTAAGAATTTCTGGGTAATACCATCATCAAATCATAAACAAAATTTACATTTTAATGGCACTTGTGGAACAAATATGCGATCGCTTTATCATCTTTATTTCCGAGGTAGGAGTCTGAGTATGATTCATAAATAAGCTTAAGAAGTTTACATTACTCTGCCCTAACAGTGATGCATATTACAATCAACATTCTAGTAGTTCGACATACGTGCTTGTGCGCGTATAGATAGTAAGTGTGAAGATTGAAGCAAATAGTTTTATTAAAAGTGTCCAAAATGCCGAGAGGATAGCCAACAAACCAACGAAAGCGTGCTACTATAATTACTTTTCACCAGGAAGGCTATGCATTGCGCTCGATTAGGGAAAAGATGCAAGTAACGGCCTCAAGACCAACTGCCTTTGTTGAGACATATCCAATGTTCTGCTACGTAAAGTTTTTACAATTTTTTGTAGAGCTCATCAATAACTGTAGTTTTATTTCCATTTCTTTAAACCCGCTTACTTCGAACATGAGAAAATTGTTCTACCCAGCTGGTTTGGAAAATGGAACTATACAAGTTTTGTAAAAAAGACAAGGATTTTCAAAAGTTTTGATAGCTCAACGACAAATCCATTTCTCAATTGGCTCAGATACTGAATCCGAGCTCAGGATTTGTTCTTTTTTTTGTAAAAGTACAGAAAGTTCAATGATAAACGAATTTTTATTTTCGCTCCGTTTTTTCCTTTTCGCTTGGACCATGAAGGAGATGTTCGACTCTCTTTCCTAACAGAAGCTTTGAACGATGGATGCAAGAAAGTGCCCCAATCCTAACATTTTTGTTAACATTTTTAATGTTCTGGTGATAGTGCAAGTTCGGTACATCAAGTTGTTACAAAGTTTTTTAAAGTTCGCCAATGATCTTTAGGTTTGTTTCATTCCTATATCTTCTCTTCTCTTCAACTCGTTCACTTCAATTATGAAAAAATTGTTTTACTCAGCTGGTTCGAGAGATAGAACTGTATAAGTTTTGCTAAGAATCCGTGCTCAGAATTTGATTTTTTTTTTTGTTTAGAAAATTCCTGAAATTTCAATGATATACTTGTTTTTATTTTGACCCCCCTTCTATTTTTTTTCCTTTTTGCTTGGACCATGAAGGAGTTCTATGACCCTTCTTCCCAACGGAACTTTTAACGATCGACGCAAGGAAATTACAACAAATTACCTCAAGCCTAATATTTTTAATGTTCTGGTGAAAGTGTAAGTTTGGGACATCAAATTTTTACAAAGTTTTCTAAAGTTCGTCAATGATTTTCTTGTTTGTTTTATTTCCATTTCTTTCAACTCGTTTACTTCGATTATAACAGAATTCTTCTACTCAGCTGGCTTGACAAATGGAACTGGATTAGTTTTGTGTCGATACCAAGCCCAAAAATTGGCTAATAAAAATTTCTGTTAGTTCAATTAGGAACCTCTCCACTTTTTGCTCAGATCACGAAGGAAACTACAACGCTAGTCAACGGAATTTCTGAAAGAATCATGTAAGAAAACGTGGGGAAGTGATCTCAAAGCCATCGTTCTGGCTAATATTTTCGAAGTTCTGTTAAAATTTTAAGTCGAAGACTTAGTTTTGGCAAAGGTACCGAGAGCCCCTCAGTAACCTCGGTTTTATTTCTATTCTTGTGCTTCGACCATCAAAGTTGCTTTATCCAACGGTGGTACGAGAAAGTTCTGATGAAACTAAGCCTAAAAACTGGTTTTGAAAACTTCTGGTTGCTCAATGATAAACGTTTCCATTACTTGCCCGGATTACAAAAGAAGGTAGCAAGCTCCCAACGCAACGGATTTTCTGAAGGATCGGTGCAAAGAAACATGGGAAAATAGGCACAAGGCAAAGGTAACTTTCTTACTAACATTCTCCAAGTTCAGTTAAGATTTCATGTCCAGAACTTAGTTTTGGCAAAGTTTCTGAGAGCCCCTCAATAATCTCATTTCTATTTCTATTTCTGTGCTTCGACCATCAAAGTTGTTTTACCCAACCATCATCAGGCAATGTGTAGAGAAGAATACGAAGCTCACTTTATTGCCGAGCTTGCGTAAGTTTTACTAGGGCTTTCAAGTTCAGAAGTTCGTTTGCACAAAATCTTTTAAACCGGACCAATAACCTTAGTTCTATTTCCATTTCTTTCAACTTGTTTACTTTAACCATGACAACATTTCTCTATCCAGCTAGTTCACGAAATGGAACGGTTTAAGTTTTGTGGTATAATTTAAGCTCAAGAATTGGCTTTTCAAAACTTCTGAGAAATATTTTCATTTTTTTTTTCGTGTAGGTTACAATGGAATTGTTTTACCAAGCTAGTCAGTGGAATTTTTGACAGATCGATGCTGGAACTAACGGATTTGCTAACATTTTCAATAAGTTCTGGTGCAAGGCTTAGTTTTGGTAAAGTTTATGAGAAACCAGCAATAACCTTAGTTTTATTTCTTTTTCTTATTGTGGTTCAACCATCACGAGTTGCCTTGCCCAGCGGGTGATACGGGCCTGACGAGAGATGAAGAAGACATGAATACAAAGCCAACCATATTTTCGATCTAGATAAAATTTTAGCAGAGGATTTAAGCTCAGAAGTTTGTTTCTACAAAACTCCTTTCACCTTTCTTTCTATTTTTTTGCCCAGATTATGAAAGAATTTCTTTACCTAGCAAGTAAGGAAGCCATACCATTCTGAAATTCTCTTCAGCAATGTCTTTGATAGTTATTGCAAGAACTGTAGAGTAGTATTGCTGATACTGTATCACATCAGTAAATTTCTCATCACGCAATTATTTAATTAAATCCGGTGACGGGTGTTCCGCTAGCAACGAGGCTAGCATCCTGCAACCTTGCATTACTAAATGTCTTTGGGGGATGTGGAACACGTGGCAAGATACCGACCGTTGAAGCGATGTAATCCTTTTAGTATTAAAATCGAAATTGTGGTCAAAATCGTTCAAAACAATGCTGTCTTCTTGGTACTAAGTGCATTAATGTTTTTGAGGATGTAGACCTCGATTCGATGTTAAGCAGAGGTGTTAAAATCTATTCCCACATCGAATCAAAATTGTTCTGTCTATTTTATATATCTCACATGGGCACATTTGCCGTAACAGCATAACATTTTACGTTGCAAACCAACAAAATACGGTCTACGGGAGCAAAAAAATAAAATAAGACTCTTGCAACTCACAACTAGAATACCGAAGTCAATTCCAAGCGAATCGTTTTCGTAATTTTAGTCAGGTTTATTAAATTTATTATAGGCATCGACATAAGCGGCGTCCTGTTCGCAGAATTCCAGCATTGGCCAGGTAAGTAGCACTTGGCAGTTCCTCTTAAACCAACTGTACTTCACCGTCGTCGTGCATTCGTTATTAGACGACGCAAATTTTTCTCTCATCATCTGCGCAATAGACGTCAACGGTTGAAGTATCTATTGCCGTACGTGTGTGTTGCGCGTTGTTTCTCTCCGACCGATAGGTAACGACGACCGAAGGGAAAAAGAGAAAAAGAGGGAAAATGGTAGAAGCAAAAAAAAACAGGAATATAAAAAGGACGGGGACAGAAAGACGGTCGTAAAAATGCAGAATGGGGATTTCGAGTTCGGACATGCGACGTGCCGTTTACCTAAAACCGTCTGGAAGCAGTTCCCAACAAAGGCGCATTTACAAAGCAGTTATGTCACAATGGACTTATATTGCGAGAAGATTCTTAATTCTGATATAACTCCGATGCCATTCGGGGAGATTTCAATGCCGCGCGGCGGGGACCGAGAGAGCCGGCGTACACGCGAACCAAATGGTAAATCTCGGACGGTTTACGAACGCCAGACGGAGACATGAATAGTAAGGAATTGACACTTGTTCCATGATTTTTCTCACGGTCCATTCTCTGCTGGTCGCCGCCGTTAACTGAATATGCTCGCGTAATTCTACTGTCAGTTATACTTATTAAAGTGACTTTTATAAATATTTCCTTTTTTTTGCCAACAACGTCCCTACCGTTGGCGTTTCAGAAGAATCGAGTAAATTGGCGAGGTTACAATCATCGAGGAAGACACTAGTTGGTTTTATTTGCGACCGAAAGAATTTTGTGCAAAAGGTAGGTATTAAGTTGAAGATCATTACTGAATTTTCAAGCGCTTTATAAAACTCCAGCTCTGGAGTTTAACAAAACTTTCAGAAGCTCAATTTATGGCCATTTCTTCACACTTATTCTATGGATTAGCAAGTAATTCCTTTACTAACCTGGCTGGAGCAATTCTTTCCTAATCCAAGTAAAGAAATGCGAAGGTTGAAATACAGCTATATACTGCATTTACGCTAAGAATGTAATAGGTGGCGCTCTGAACCGAGGCAGAATCAAAATAGGACAAATTCCTTGGATAAGTAAGGTTACGTAAGACAAAGTGACAAGTATGAAGTTTCTCTTTGTGTAATTTGGACGTTGTTATAACCCTATCAGATTCAAGAATTTTATTCCCTATCTATCTGTATGCTACATTCTTAACCGCAACGAAATATAGTAGAGTATTGTTCAGCTTCTCCAAAATGTTGGGTCTAAAAATTAAATTTTTAAAAAACCTTGGGACGTTAGCTTCTTTATGCCCGCATCATATTTGTGTAAGGAACTGGGTAAACTTTTGGAAAAATATTTAGAAGGAAATATAAATAAAATTCAGATCATTGTTGAGCTTTAGGAAAATTTTGGAAACGTCCATGACTGTGAATTTTGGCAAATAATTCGAAAATTGTTAACAATAACATTCATCTTTCAGCTGATTTAATCACTTTCATTTATATGAATTATTTACGATTTTTTTGACCAGCTACGTAGAGGAAACCGCTCAAGATCCAATCAAAAAAAAATGGAAAGATTTAGAAATAAAGCTTTCCTAAATTTTATAAAAACCATGTTCACAGCTGGGATTTTTAGATCAATTTTGGAAAATTCAAGGATATTGTATATTAATTTCTTCAGATTTACTTGCATCGGCCGTCTATACAAATTGCCTCAATGGAGTAAAAGTCATTTTTCATAGTCCAAGGCAAAAGTACAACTGGGGACAAATTGCTGAATTTTTAAATACTTCGTAAAAGCATCTCTTGGCTAGAAGGTGACCAAGCCTAAATTAGGAAATGAGATGAACGACGATGCGGCAAATTGGCAACAGTTGACACTGAACAGAATTGGATGGCGGGAAATTCTTAAAGAAGTATACCTTCAACCTTTTGCGAAGAATATAAGTGTTTATGATGCTATCGTATTGTACATCGAACTAAAGCATTCAGAAAGAGAATGACGAAGAAAGTGCTGCAAGAGGTTCAAAGATTTCCAATTTGAAAGGCCTTAAATTGAAAGAAATTCAAAAGAATTCGAAAGAAAATGTTGAAACACTTACCTACTGATTTCGTGTTTCAAGACTGATAATCGATGCTGAAAACGCATAAGAACAGGAGGAAGGAGGAGAAGGAAAAGAAGAACAAAAAAAAGAAAGAAGAAAAAGAGGCAAAGAAGAGGAAAATTTACAGATTTTGGTCGATTTTGCTTGAAAGGAAGGGACACGACTTCCGGAATTCTACTGATTGATATAATCGATGTCACGCTTGAAATATAATAAAGATACAAAGGAATAAGAAAATAGAAAATGAAGAAGAAAGGAGGAAAGGATTTCCAATTTGTAGGGCTTTAAATACAACGAAATTCAAAAAGAATCCAAAGAAAATGTTGAGAAACTTACTGAATTGGTATTTTAAAATTGATAATCGGTCCAACGCCTGAAAAGGCATAAGTACATAGAACCAAAAAGAGGGACAAGAAGCCTGGAGGAGAGGAAAAAGAAAGGAGAAAATGAGGAAGAGGAAGATCGATAATAATCTTGAGATTTTGGTCGATTTTGCTTGAAGAAATGTGGTTTCCGAAATTCAATTGATTGATAATCGATACAGACAATGAAATAGCATAAAGATACAGATGAACAAGAAGGAGAAGAAGAGAGAGAAGGAAATGATGGTGAAGAAAAATATTAATAAGTAACGGGGTAATTTTGGTTGAAGCGACTTGATTTCCTGGATCTTCAATTTTAAAACTTTTAAGTTCAAAATGTTTACGATTTCCCATTTGTAGGCCTCTAAATGCAAAAGAAAATGTTGAAAAACTTTTTGAATTCGTGTTTAAACATTGGTAATTGATCTAATGCCTGAAAAGGAGAAGTAGAAGAAGACGAAAAAGGAGGAGAACTTGTTGAAATATGAGGAGGAGGAGGAGGAGAAGAAGAAGGGGGTGAAGATGTTGAAATAGAAGGAGGAGGAGAATAAGGAGAAGACGGACGAGGAGAAAAAGAGGAAGACGGAGGAGAAGATGTTGAAATAGAAGGAGGATGAGAAGATGAAGAAGAAGGACGAGAAAATATTGAAGAAGAAGATTAATAATAGGGTTTTTTTTTAATTTTATTTGATGGCATTTGATTTCCGGAATTGTACTGATGCATAATCGATCCAACGCCTGAAAAGACATAAGAACATAGAAAGAACAAGCAGGAGAAGAAGAAGAGGAAGAAGAAGGAGAAAGAGGAGACGAATATGAAGAACAAGAAGGAGGAGAAGAAGATGATGACGACGGAGAAGATTAATAATCAAGAGCTTTTGGTCGATTTTGCTTGAAGGGACGTGATTTCCGGAATTTTACTGACTGATAATCGATGCCACGCCTGAAACATCATAAAGATATAGAGGAGGATATAGAGAGAGAAAATAATGATGATGAGATTAATAAATAATCGGGGCGATTTTGCTTGAAACGGCTTGATTTCCTGGATATTCAATTTTAAAACTTTTAAGTTCTGAATGTTAACGATTTCTTATTTAGAGGGCTTCAAATGCAAAAAGAAATATTGAAAAACCTTGGTGAATTCGTGTTTTAAGGTTGATAATTGATCTAACGTCTGAAAAGGAATAGGAATAGAGGAAGAAGAAGAAGAAGGAGGAGGAGGAGGAGGAGAAGAAAGAAGAAGAAGGTGGAGGAGAAGCAGAAGAAGAGGGAGGAGATGCTGAAGAAGAAGATTAATAATCAGGGAATTTTGGTTTGAATGGATTTGATTCTCGGATTTTTTGATTGATAATCAATCCAACGTCTGAAGAGGCATAAAAATATAGAGAAATAAGAAAGAGAAGAAGAAGACGAAAAGGGAAACAAGGAGTATGAGAAGGTGGTGATCGGAGGATTTAAATTCGGAGGATTTTGTCTGAATTTGCTTGAAGAGGCTTGATTTCCGGGATCTTATTGTAGCTTCTAATTCAAATCCGCGTGTAGTAATCGTTAAATTTATACATCTGACGTCTTAAATCCTACCAAAATGTTTATTTTGGTTCAAACAGAAGTCCACGGTGATATTTGGATAATCGCGTGCATTTATTACGATGTGACCGATGGAAATCGCGCGTGGAAGTACGAAACCGTATTTACGAGTATTTATACATGCTGGTTTTCTGTTTGTATGGACCTAGTCGGGCGTGCAAAGTTTATTTTTCCGATTTCGTCTATTTACACTGTTCGCTATGAATGTACTCGGTGAATTCGTACTACACAAACGTATCGTATGTTTTTGCTAAAAAGTCAAATTAGAAACCTCTGTGATTAAGAACTCAACTAAATTAGCATATTGAGGATGATCACTTGGTGGTCGAAATCTCGGAAACACGTTCGTTTTTTACGTTGACGGCACGTACCTTTTCTTCGGGCAGAATTTTGCTATTTACTAAACACAAACACAGCGTGCAAAAGTCAAGTTAGCTCTTCCTATAATAAATCGAAAAGCAACGACCGACTCAAGGGACCGTTGTTTTTATGTTACAACATATTCTTATCTTTACGTATATTTATCGCTTTGTTTGCATCTGGTTCTTGCGGTTAGTTCACACATTTTATCGATTTCCGCATATTTCTTACGTTTGGACTGTTCTATGTATGCTTTATCACATTCGGCACATTTAATTTTATCGATTCCAAATTTGTTTTGTCCTTCGGGTTTCCCACCAAATCCTTTCAAGTGTTTTGCGATGTCCAACACACCTTCATATGTCTTTTTTCCACAATCATTATAATTTTAGCGGAATTTACTAATTTGATTTTTATTTTTGTTGCAGGTAAGATTTCTTTCCCATAATTCAGTGATATAAAACAGCAATAAACCCGACTGTATACCCTATACTAGCAAGTTGGTAAGTAGTTATTTAACGTTCACCTAAATGAATTTAATTGGATCCATGGCAATCGGAAAAAAATTATCAATGCAAATTTGCTACGAACTTTTACATAAAAACGAACATATCTGTGTGTGTGCGTGTGTGTAGGTAATTAATTCGCGTACGCCGCGACCATACGTAAGACTTCCTTTCCTTTTCATCGAAACTATCCACTTATTAAAGTTAATTTTCCGAGTTAGTAAACACGCCACGTTATTATTGTACATATAATCCGCACATACGTACAACGTCTGTACGTCCGTATCTACCGAGGAATCGTAACTTCTGGTCGAATTTACAACGCTAAATTGTAAATCCGGTAGTCTAAGTTGTTGCGCGTCTAATTGTCGGAGTGTTTCTAAGCAGTGTTATTATTTAATTAGTGGTATAGTCGAGTCTGTGATTTCCATTATACCTTGCCTTATGAGAATCTGTGTATAATTTAGTCGGTTTGTCGGTGAGATACTTTCGGTTGAATATGATTAAGCAATTATGTAGAGTGGTTATAATTTTTGGGCCGACGTATCGTTAGTAACGTTTTAGTGAATTTGGAGTTTGATAGTTCGGTTCTGGCATGGTTCTGGCATTAAATCGATTTGATTTCCTATATATATATATATATATATATATATATATATATATATATATATATATATATATATATATATTAACCGAGTTGGTGTCCATGAAATCAGTAAGTTAATAGCTCACATGTGTTTCTCCAACGAATACCATTCCACATATGCTCAACGACAGCTGCTGCAACCAGTTACTTTAAATATCACTGCCAAAAAGTAAGGTTCTAAACGTTCATGTGGAATTTTTAGGAAGAATTAGTAAGGAATTTCTCTGAAATTCGGGTACTTACATCTTTTGGAGCTTGAATTTGTTTTCCCGTTACCACTAGGGAAGATGATACAGACATTTATTTGCACCTGAAATTTCGATTTTCTTCCAAATCAAGGGGTACCCCTTTTAAATTTCAGAAGAAAATTAATATGTTCTAAATTAGACGAAATTCTGTGTACAGATGTTTTCGAAGGTGTAGAATACGACTTGGACGTCAAAACTCGTGAAATTTGCTTCGTTAAGGTGTTCGAGCGTACCACTGCGATTCGCCAAGAACCACTTTTCACTCTCTCATTGAATATTTCCTCAATGAACCATCTCTCGTACCCGACATTATTTTATCCCCAATCTGCACCAGAAGAGCTTCAATTTGATGTGTAATAAGTCGTATTTCCGACCATTTCGATTTTCTTCAAAATTTCAAGGGGTACCCCTTGGAAATTTCAGAAGAAAATTAATATGTTCTAAATTAGACGAAATTGTGTCTACAGATGTTTTCGAACGTGTAGAATACGACTTTGACGTCAAAACTCGTGAAATTAGCTTCGTTTGGGTGTTAGAGCGTACCAGAGCGATTCGTCCAGAATCACTTTTCACTTTCTCATTGAATATTTCCTCAATGAACCATCTCTCGTACCCGGAATTATGTTATCTTTAATCTGCACTAGAAGAGCTCCAATTTGATGTGTAATAAGTCGTAGATCCGACCATTTTGATTTTCTTCAAAATTTCAAGGGGTACCCCTTGGAAATTTCAGAAGAAAATTAATATGTTCTAAATTAGACGAAATTGTGTGTACAGATGTTTTCGAACGTGTAGAATACGACTTTGACGTCAAAACTCGTGAAATTAGCTTCGTTTGGGTGTTAGAGCGTACCAGAGCGATTCGTCCAGAATCACTTTTCACTTTCTCATTGAATATCTCCTCAGTGAACCGTTTCTCGTACCCGAAATTGTTTTATCCCTAATCTGCACTAGAAGAGCCTTAATTTGATGTGTAATAAGTCGTACTTCCGACCATTTCGATTATGCATTTAGGGAATAAGATGGGGAGTTGTTATCACGAATATTGCCAGAAGTTTGGACGAGCAATTGGTTATGTTTAGCAAAAATTATTTCGATCCATCCATGATTATTCTATTTGAACCTTTATCATTTTCCATCTTTCCTCTCCGCTCCCTCCCTTATATTTTTCCTCATTGCCCTCTCTAACTTTCCGTTTTTTACATGTATGCATATATACGACCGTGTATTTCTGTTATTCGCATTTGTATACTACTCGTACGTATAATTGTTAACCCGCAGCTGCATTTGATGTCCTGTAATTGGTTTCTTGCACGTCGCTCTCGTTAATTGCGAGATAACGACCTTTTGAATATATCGAATTTCCTTGTCCGTTCCGCCGCACTAATTAATTTATATTATCTGGAGCGGCAATTATACACGAGCAATGAGCCGTCGCACAAATTTTTCTAGTTTGTTCTTCTTCGGCGACATCGAGAAATGCATGCATATTTAGTTTTAAGTAGATTGGCGTTGACGATAAAGACGATACGACGCTCGATCTTGGGTAAGAAGCTACATGAAAGACACTTTATATCTGGACTTTGTTTCAAATGAGACTTGAGATTTTTAAACCACTGATTATTTATGTTGATCGCACATATGGATGGGATGGTCTATTTCAGCTCAACCAGTCTAGGAAGGCGTGATTTTTTTAACATTTTAGTTTGACATTTTAAGCCAGTTATCTTTAATAACTATTGCAGTTCAAAAAGCAGATCCGACGACTACCAAAACTTATTACACATTGGAAATACGAGGGATGTTCCCTTTCCACTGAGTCTCTCTAGCAGGCCATAATATTTTTCAATAAATCTCGTTTGACATTTTAAGCCAGTTGTTTGCATGTTCAATAACTGTTGCGGCTCGAAAGCCACACCCAAACTTAGCTAGCAAACTTAATACTGCAAATACGAGGGATGTTCTCTTTCCGCTGGGACCCTTTAGTAAACTATGATATTTTTCAACAAATTTTCATTGACATTTTAAGCCAGGTGGTTATATGCTTAAAAATTGCGACCGTTACCAAATGCATTTGGATATTTTTAAAACCCAAAAGGGTAAACTGATCCCTTGCATAAAAAATCAGGGAATTTAACAGGCCGTTATTTTTTAATTTCAAACGTGGTTTAAGTCGCAAACGTTTTGAGAAAATCAATCGAGTGTTTGGTGACAAGTCGTAGTCCTCAGATACCAAGAAGCAGCAATAAAATGTATTGCAATATGGTCGATTTTCCTCAAATGACAGCCTTCGAGTTACAAAGCAAAAGAAAAAACGGCCGTTACAGAAACAAATATTGGAATTGAATGAATGAGAAGATCGATACGTAAGGAGTATTCAACTAGCTGTGGGGAATGGTGCTAAGATGCGCAAGTCTTCATTCGTAGTTTCTAGGGAAGGAAAATTTAGGGAAATTAGCAAGTATATGATAGTGTACGCTAGGCTGAAGGATCCTCTCAGTATAAAGGAATGAAAAGTCAGATACAAGACCCTGTAGTAAGTCAAATTTAAAACTTCCTCTTAGCCTTTTTCGTCATGAAACCGCCGAAAATAGATCATCAATTTGTCCAGTAATGAGTGGGTTATGATCACCTTGGGTACCCTCTCTCGTCCTCTCAGTGATGTTCGATGATGAAGCACCGTCAGGATAGTCTATTTTCAATTGGTTTGCTGAATTTTGTCGTGGTCGTGCGGTCATCGGTGATGAATTTCCTGAAGGTCGACCAACATTTGATAACAATCAAAATCTAATTTTAATAATCATAATATTCAACTTCAAAGACAGACCAATCTAACTATAATGACCAACTAACAATACTTATAACTAATACAATCGTAAGCTCTGACTTACAGGGAAATATCAATAAACATACATACATGATAAATTAAAAAAGTTAAATGTCTTAATGTCCTAATGTAGTAAAATAACAATTCCAAAATTGAATAGAAATAAACGAATTTTGTAACTTTGTAACCTTTTTTAAAGGGAGGAACCAGTAAGTTTACGGGCTCGAGATTTTGTATACCGTGTATTCGTTACGATAGCTATTGTCTTATCATTTAGCATTTTTGTAAATTGCTTGTTTATTGTTGCATTTAACCTCAATTAAGGAATAGAAAAATGACCATGAGCTTACAGTAATTTTTGGACTTCAACAAAGCAACGATAACAAAGGAATTTACAAAAAGGCTCGATGATAAGACGTAGCTATCGTAACGAATACACGGTATACAAAATTTCCAGCCCGTAAACTTACTGGTTCTTCACTTATGATGGGAAAAAAATTAAGCTGTAGATGCTCTTAACTTTGCAAAAGACTAGTATTTTATCGTTACACACACTACTTTTAAAGGTCAGATACACAATTTTCAAAATAATGTTGGAACCAATTAAGTTTAACCGAACTTGAAAAAAGTACCCAACAATCGTAAACATTACTTGCTCTTTTTTAACAAAGACCACGTGTTCTATTACAATTAAAACTATTGCGTCTATCTTAGTGATCCCGTTCTTTTAAAAGAACAGTTCCAGCCGTTCTCGTTATTTTGAAATAACGGTTCCAATATAACAGGTTATCGTTGTTCCATACTCGACAGTTCTATTTGATAACGCATCATAAAATCAGTAAAATATGCCATGCGTACATCGCCTTTGGCGGCCTTTGCTTGATTTGATATATAGTTGGTTTTTCCCCGACGTTATACTTTCCCATCACTAGTTCTAACATCTTGGTGATTCCCCGAGTTATATGAGTGTGTATTGATGATGTAACAGTATCCTACGTACATTAAGTTTTTCGTTAGAAGTTCCTATACAGTTTTCTTTTCTCACGATTCAACGCTAGTTTACACACATGGTGTAAAATAAATATAACAAAAACATTTAAGTCCGTTTTCATTGTGGACACATCCGTTTGCTACAATCCGTAGCTGATCCATCGAACAGCAGCTTTATAGTTAGGAAATAGGAACAATAATCAAGTAATCACAATTCATTCATCCGGAAGTTTCCCAGGCAAAATAATCATCATGGAGAAATATTTAATAGGAAAGTAGTCCATGATGTGGAATTTCTTCTTCAACCGCGTACGCCGGAGACCGTCCGAAAGGAACCGTTCTTTGCCCAGCGAGATAACAGTTGCAACCGTTCTGGATCGAGAACGGTTCTAAAATAACAGATAGTTCAATAACGACCCATCACTAGTCTACCTTCGATGCGGGTTTGTTCCGTATTACGAAATTTTTCTGCCAATTGATTCGAAACTTCAGATGTACTCCTGAAGAAGCCATAAATTGTTACGAAAGCTCGAGCAACATCAAAAGAAGTTAACTTATTTTGTTTAGGCTGCTTTCCCCGTTATTTTCTTCCTTTTTTTTTCCAAACTAAACCTAATTGGTACAGCCGTACTTCTACCTTACCGTTTTTTCTTCTTTTCGTACTTGCACTTCAGAATCCGCATTTAAACGATCCTCGTATGCGACGAAGCCTCGTATTATCATCGATAAAACGCCCGAAGGTCCCGAGTTATAGGAATACCTACCATCTAGGCATCGAGGGGCAGGTATCCGTTCGCGTCGGTGCGGTGGCAACGCAGCTCGCTCTTTCTCGTTCTGAAATTCGAGAGGAGGACCGACCGGTTTTCTTCTCTCCATCAATTATTTATCGAGGGTTGTTAGCTGCTCATGATTATGGCACTTTTTACACGTTTATGCGGTTTGCCCATCGGATTTTATTGCTTGATTAATATTCTCCCGTTACTTTAAGCCTCGACGTAAATAACGACCGGGTACGATTATCACCTTTTCTTAACGCTAATGACTCGTGGACGAAATTAAAAAGGTTCATTTGCGACGAGCGTATTCGTCGCGTACGTGTCCGTATACCGCGCGATTATTTGGCGCGCCGAAAAAATCGTCTCCTCTCCGCACCTCTTCTTTTAAGTTGTATTAATAAAACGTTAACTTACCGTATGATCGGTTGACTGTAAGTATTGGCGCCATCTTAAAGTTGATTTCCAGTTCGGCCAGATTTTAATAATACAAGTTCGATGTGCTTGACGTACTTACTTAGTATTTGTGCGATATCCTGTTGAAATAAAGTCTTGGTTAGTGTTAAGTACCGTAATTTCCTGTTTTATGATGGATTTTTCGGGTCAAAAATCGTTCCGATAATTTTGCACGTTCTTGTACATCAAAAATACTTAAGTAATCTTTTTTGTTGGTTTCATAATTTGCTGGCGAAGAGTACGTGAGGCACACGATTTACACAATAATTTCGTTTTTTTTCTCATATCCGCCCGATAATATACATAGCATTTAATTTTTCTTTTAACGACCGATCAGACGACCTTTTATTACACCACTCCCAACATATGCAACTTTATTACGGCGTTTAACCTCGTAAAACTGATTTCATTCTTTCCGTCCGCATTTTACTACCTTCGATAGCGTTAAAAATTTAATAAGAAAGAAAATTGCAATGGCCTTTTTTCTTGTTTGCGGTGTAGTTGTTAAAAATCACTTAATTTTTTAACGAATTTATGGATAAATTAGAGGATGCTAATTAGGTTGTCGTAAAGATCAGAAATAAATTAGCTCTTATCGTTACCACACTGAATCTTTCTTAAGCTCGAAATATGCGAGTGGTCAACCGCAATAGAGGACATCTAATTATACACCCTCTGTCCCAAAAGTAACCGCAATAGTTCGAAATAAAGCACGCTATGTATGTTATGTCCACAAAAATCATTGTATTTATTCGAAATATTCTCCATGTGCTACAATACATCGATTTGCACGGTCAACGAGTGCTTCAAACGACTTTTTCATGTCGATCTCTGGGATGGCCTTTAGGATGCCGGTCGTCGATCTTTGAATGGCGTCTACGGATGCATAACGAACTCCTTTCTGCTTCAAATGAAGACGAGGGAACAGGAAATAATCGCATGGGGACAGATCAGGCGAATACGGTGGGTGCTGTATCGAATATATTTCATTTTTCGCCAAAAAATCGGTGACAATCGTTGCTCGATGACACGGTGCGTTATCGTGCAGTAATCTCCAGCTGCCTGGCTCGCGATATTCGGGCCGAACACGACGAATGCGACCCAGCAAACGCCTCATAACATCGAGGTAATATGCACCATTAACCGTTGAGCCGTATGGAACGAACTCCTTATGGATAATTCCCTTCGAATCGTAGAATGAAATCAGCATTGACTTGATTTTCGACTTCTCCATTCGTGATTTTTTCGGATTTCCTTCTTCTGGTGACCTCCACTCTGCGCTTTGACGTTTGCTTTCTGGTTCGTATTGAAAGCACCACGTCTCGTCACCAGTCACAATCATTTTCAAGAAGTTTTCATCTGCACGGGCTCGTGCAATAATGTCTTTGGAGTGTTCGATTCGAAGCGTTTTTTGGTCGTCGGTCAATTTGTGCGGAACAAACTTCGAATTGACTTTCTTCAAACCAAGGGTTTCAGTCAAAATGCGCTGAATAGTTGTTTTAGGGATGCCAAGCTCCATTTCCATAAATCTCACTGACGATTTCTTCGAAATTTTCACAAATTCGCGCACTTTTTCCACATTTGCCTCGGCCAAAGTTGTCGAAGGACGACCGGCTCTTTCGTCATCGTTAACATCTTCTCTGCCTTTACGAAATCGTCGATGCCACTCGAACACTTGCCTCTTCGACAAACAATCGTCGCCATAAACAATTTGCAGCATTTCATACGTCTCGGTTGCAGTTTTTCCAAGTTTAAAACAAAACTTAATATTGACTCGTTGTTCGTGACTCATTTTCTGACCGTTTACGAAAAACACTCTCACAGGATGCGTGATGTATCAGCTGACTATGCACCAATTGTCATGAAAATTTGTCAGGTTGGTAAGGAAGAGTCCCACTACAATAATCAATCAACTATCAAGAGATGACGCCACTGGTTTCTGATTTATAGACGCATTGCGGTTACTTTTGGGACAGAGGGTGTAGATTACAGATCTCCAAATCTCCAGATGCGAATTTTTAGAAAAACCATACGTCATTCGTGTGTCCATGTTTGTCCATGAAAAATTAACCACCCTTTGGAAACGGAAAAAAGTAAATTTGCGCTTTTATCACGCTCATTCGTTTGTCCAATGTTGGTTCACGATTGTCCAGTACAATTTTTTGCTTGCCCACCCGCTAAAAATTATTTATTTGAGAAAAGAAAAAAACTTTTTCTTCTTTTTTCATATACGAGATACGTCCAGAAAGTAAGTTCCGTTTCAATTTAACTCCGCTGCAGCGCTGCGATCGCAGTTCCGCACATGCACGGTAGACGCTCTGTATCAAGGAGAAGAAACGTGCGCCATTTTGAGATCGCTGTCAGCCACGTACGCTTTGTTGTGCTT
Organism: Chrysina gloriosa; assembly: GCA_038088585.1. NCBI lineage: Eukaryota > Metazoa > Arthropoda > Insecta > Coleoptera > Scarabaeidae > Chrysina > Chrysina gloriosa. The sequence goes on along the minus strand of CM076087.1, from coordinate 14,315,862 downwards.
GTTTACAATGTCGGTGTTGATTGAAAATCCCGCCGCTTGTGAAATCAGATCTGTGATTCGTTTTCTGAATGCTAGGAAAGTGAAACTAAATTGAAATTTATCGGCAAATTTGCGAAGTTTACGGACAAAATGCGATGAGTGATTCAATGGTGAAGAAGATGGATCCGACAGTTCAATGAAGGACGTAGTGAAGTGCACGATGAAGAACGAAGTGGGCGTCCATCTTTGGTTACAGAAGAACTGGTTCACGCGATTGATGACAAGATCCAGGAAAACCGTAAGTTTACAATTAGTGCTCTCGCTATGGAATTTCCCCAAATCTCACGATCACTAATTCATGAAATTGTTAGCGGAAAACTGAAATTTCGTAAACTTTGCTCACGTTACTGAGCAACACAAAACAAAACGGATGGGTAGTGCACTTCCGTTTTTGACCCGTTATGATGAAGGCGGCGAAGAATTTCTGACACAGATAGTCACAGGAGATGAAACTTGGGTTTCTTACGACACCCCTGAAAGTAAGCGGCAATCAATGGAATGGAAGCACACTTCATCCCCAGCAAAGGTTAAGCCGAAACAAATCTTGACACCTCGAAAGATGATGTGCACACTGTTCTGGGACTGGAAAGGCATCTTACTCATTGATTTCTTACCGCGTGATTAAACAATCAAAGCAGATGTTTATTGCGAGACACTTAGGAAATTGCGCCGCGCAATACAGAATAAGCGCCGGGGATTGCTGTCAAAAGGTGTTGTTTTTCTTCACGACAACGCACGACCACACACTGCAAATGTGACGAAAAACCTACTACAGGGATTTGGCTGGGACGTGTTTGACCATCCTCCGTACAGCCCTGACCTCGCTCCTAGCGACTTCCATCTGTTCTTACATCTCAAGTCTTTCCTTGGCGGTCAACACTTCAACAATGACGAAGAGCTGAAAGAAAATGTTTCCAACTGGTTGAAGACACAGGCGGCAAACTTCTATGAAGAAAGTGTACAAAAACTTGTGCCACGCTATGACAAATGCCTGCAAAATTTCGGCAGTTATGTGGAAAAGTAGTTTAAGAATTGTAGAATTTTATGCAATAAATAATTTTTCTGTATCTGTACACAATTTAATTTTATTACCAAACGGAACTTACTTTCTGAACGTACCTCGTATTACTGACTAGACCAGGGGTCTCCAAACTTTTCAGCCTTGGGACCATACTGATTACTTCAGTGAGTTTTCTGCGTATAATACTTGTCATTAAGCTTTACCTACCATGCAAATAAATCCTAGTTATTATCGTTCTGTATTTTTTTATCCAACTTATCACAACAACTGTCGCGGGTCGGATTGATGACACTGGCGGGCTGGATTTGGCCCGCGGGCCGTAGTTTGGAGACCTCGGGACTAGACAATCGAAATGAAGCATGGAGAAACGAAATAACCAATGAAACATGAAAACCCACAATTTGTTATAACAATATGGTCTCATCAATCCATGGATACCCTGGAGGTACCTTTTTTTCTTCATATAATTATTGTTCGAATTCTTGTTGAATCGAAATGAAGTATGGACAAATGAATGTGATAGATGGACAAACGAAATAGTTGATAAAACTTTGCAATCAATAATTCGTTTAGCGTACGAATTCCTAAGTTATTGTAGCAAACGGAAAATTTTGTTGGACAATGCCGGACTAACGTTGGACTAACGAATTAGCGTGATAAAAGCGCAAATTTCCTTTCGAACAAAGGGTGGACAGACGAATGACGTATTGTTTTTCTAAAGATTCGCATTTGGAGGCTGCAAGTTCACAGAGCCTACGAACATATGTTTGAGATGCCCGAATAATTGTACCAATGCGGGAACTACAGCAATTCACGTTTTTAGAAATTCTTGGTAACTGTACATCCACCTCTATCCGATTTGAGATCCTGCGCGCTTATTTACACAGGAGTAACTACTTACAAAGAACTGGGCAGACCAATTTATAACAATCAACTAAAATTAATCTTCCTCGTAGCGTAGCTTGTCGTTTCATCTACCACTAATTCTTCGAATCGTTACTAAACGATACATTTTTCAAATGATCTTGCTTCTCATTAACGGTTACATCAGTCAAAAACTCGGTTCCTTGACTTTGTACGCCGAGATGACATTGTCGATAAACCTCTCCACATTCCCCGAATTAGAATTAGACAGGCTCTGTCTGGGTATGGGATCATTGCTACTTCTTTTGTTCAGGACGAGAACCAGCATCCAGTTATTGTTAACCAAATACTGTATAGAATGAATATGATTAGAGGTCGTAGGATAAGACGTGTTCTGGATGCACTCCCAACTCCCCACAAGGCGCATGTGTTTCAGGAAAATAAGCCAGGTCCTATTCGTATAGGGCAGGAAGCTACCCAATTTCCCGTGCATGTACTAATGCGGCAGCAAAAGTTTCATAGGCTATTTTCACTGTTTTTTTATCATATTCATGTCAATTTTGATGTAGCCATTTCTGCTTAATATCGTGAATAGTGCCTTTGGAGACTCCAAATCTATTATCTAATCTCTTTACGGATCATTCTTCCCCAAGTGATGTAATTACTTGCATTTTGTTTTGGCAGCACTTAAATGCAGTATAATGACATATGTCAGTAATGATCAGAATTTGTTAAAAAGGTGGATGACGTGTTATCATTAAGTAGTGTAAATCGGACTGATGCTGTTAGTCCTCCGGCTTTTTTATTCAGTGATAAGTTATCATTGAATAATAAAAGCCGGAGGAGTAACAGCGTCAGCCCGATTTACACTAGTTAATGATAACGTCATCCAACTTGTTAACAAACTCCAATAATGATTTAAAAATGAAATAACGTTTGACAAGGCAAAAACCAGATTTAAACTACATTATCATAAGTGTCGGATTTTTGTGGCCGCCTGGAAACTGGAAACCAATCCCCATTGGAGATGTAATTATGAGATCTGCTGTTGCAACTCGGGGCTATTCGGATTGTTGTGATTGATGTGTGCAGTGAGGACGTTCATTCGACTTTTTCATTTTTCTTTTTTCTTTTTTTTTTTTTGTTGGAATATACTTATCATTATTGTAAAAGTGTAAACTCTTTTTTTTTCAATTTCCTTTTTTCTCTCTCTCTTTTTCACATTTATACCAGCTCGCGCAGAATATAGGTTTAGACTAGAACATAGGCATCTTATTCACTACACATTGTATTTTCTACTTCTTTTTATGTAACAAGGTTGGGCAAGAGCAGATTATTACGTGAATCACGCCCTGAGATTGAGCAAACTATATAGTTTTTATTGTAATTTAGTTTCATTGCAGCTACATTTGTAGACATGGGTTGCACAATAAAGACACAGTCGCCTAAGACTCCTGGAACACTGACTGCATCAGAACGGAATGGTCAGTCAGCAAGTGGCTATCAATTTATATCTTTTCTGCGATCTATTAACGATAGATACTCCCTGGCTAGGCGTAGCGTAAGGCTGTGGGGGTCCAGATGTTAATTTCCTGGTTGCATGTCTGTCTTTAAACTTAAAGGTCGCAGGTTCATACCCAACCGATGCTGGTGATTTTTAACTGCAGATAAATATTTCAGATATGACTTCTTCTCGGATTGGAAGTAAGACCGTGGGACCCGTGACAATACAATGTTCGGCACGTTAAAAATCCCTATTACGGGCGAAATTCCACCAGATTCGGCTAATTTCTAAATGTTCTAAATGTTTGGAAAAAAATGTAGAGCCCTTTCAATTTTTGGTATCGACAGGTACAGATTTTTAATGCAAATATTGTTGCAACTGTAGGTCTGGGAAGGGCGTGACCATCCCTCCCATTTACGTTGGGCTTATCCAATTGTAATCTCTAAATCGGTCAATCTGTTACCAATGAATGACTTAGTTTTTGAAATTGAAAGGTAGCAAAATCAAAGAGACCAGCAAGGACGAAGGAATATTAGATTTAGATACATATTTATGTACATACCTACAAATATCAAAACCATTATGATTATTTATGATTAAGATTCGACAAACGAGTGCAACGTCAGGGGCGTATCGCGCAAAAGTAGAACGTCTGATACAGTATCATTAAAAATAATATATTCTTGTCCACTGCGACAAGACACCAATCGAACAACCGTTTACTTCCACGGCTATCGAATGACTAAAATCTCCGCTGGCTTTGCATCGACCTAAATCTCCTCTCGGCGTTTCTGCCGCAGCACGCGTTTGTCGAACCTTACTTTGAAGTTTTGCAGTGAAAAGTAGGTACTTTTCAGATGCTCTATTCCATAGAGGAGACGATTGAAACAATTTCCAGTTGTAATAGCGATCCCAGATCTCAACTCCCAGATTTATTCTTTGGGAGGTATTTGAAACTAGTATGCTCTACCGAGGGGGCAGAGAGAAAGCAATTTCCGGGAATATTCTTCTCTGGAAAATTAGACATTCTTTTTCAAGAATCCTTTTGGGTTTTAGTGAGTGCATTCTTGAGATAAAAGTTCTATGGGTCGAAGTACATATGTGTAGGTATGTAAGTCCGAAAGAACAAACAACCAGTTCACCATTGAATATATCTGCAGTACCCAATAAATAATAATAATAATAATATCTTTATTGCCCAACAGATAATTCCATTAAAAGGACAGTGCTTACAATAATACTATAAAAGGTAATAAATGTAAAAAGCAGTAACATTTCAAGCCAAAAGATCTCTGATAAGAGTTTGTTCACAATTAATTATGTGTAGAGGATGGACGGTATGGAAAGGGTTAGGCGAATTCAGTAAAGCTTTGGAATTAACATAGAAATGATGCATACTACAACAAGAATATAAGAAGAGAGAAATGTTTGGACGGTTTCTCAACAAGAAATGTCAAAAAGCAGAAAATTGGAGAGGGAAATTCTCTCTTTTTTTCGGTGTATCTTGTTCATTTCGTAGGTGCTCTGACAATGGCAAAGGAGTGCTTGAGGAAAAGAAGAAGAATTTTTTAGATTTTGAATTTGATCATTCCTTCTGGACTAGGTTTTGAGCGTATGTTTTCATTGGAGAGAAGCCATTCTTAAAATAGAAAAAAGGGCTTTTGCTTTAAAACTCCAAGACCAGCATTGACAGTACACAAAGAGTAGATGGAGGTCACCAACCTCACGGCCTATATTTTAGCTTCCCCTTTCAATTCATTTTGCTAAAAAGCAACATCCTGTAATCACGATAAAGAAACCCACTTCCGGAGAAAAAAAAAAAGGAAAAAAGTAACTGCCCCTTTTCCCAACAGCGAACACAACGAACGAACAGGTCGACGATTCTCTCCCCTAACTGTTGCTGCAACAGGAGGATCACCTGTTAATGGGCGATGATAGCTTATGGTTGAGCGGATAACCGGTGGCAGGTCATAGTGCACGTCGTCCGCAAGTGTATTTCATCCCCCTCGACGGCGGCCGTATTAATAATAATAAATATATCGCGCGGAACCGACCCGGCAGGGGTGCGTTTTCGTGTTTTCCCCCTAGCCAACCGTCATAACGTGGCCTTATTATTATTGTTATCGTATTGAGTGCGTATGTGTGTATTCGGTTACGGACCATTTATTAATAATCTGGTGCACATTAAGGTTCGGGATTGGACGCGTAAACGCGTCGTTAGGTCAATAAAATTATCGAGTGGTGGAGAGGTCCTCTTCGCCAATCGTGATTTTATAAATAATCTGATCCGGATTATTTTGCGCGCATGCATATATTATCTCTGGAATATCTGGAAGGAAAATCGTGAGTTTTTTTTCGTACCTATGTTTGTTTAGAGTAAAATGAAGTATATATGGCAGGTTGAGCGTTGCAGTCGTTTTGTTATGTAAAGTCAGAAGCAAAACATTGGCGCGGTTAACTTAAAATATTTCTAACCAAAACATATTTGTCCCAAAAAACAACTTTTTGAGCATGATGGTTATGGTTTCTCAGCATGGACGATCGCAGAAAATTTTCTAGATGGAGCTTTGAGACAAAAAATTACATTCAATATTTTTTATATTAGGTATTTTTCGTTTAGAAAGTATGCTATAAAATATTGCATCAATACAAAAGCATATAAACACTTAAGTTAGCTCCAAAAAATAAAATTAATAATAATAATTTCGACATATTCAATACGTACCATTCGTGTAAGAATTGAATTCGACGTTTGTCGCATGCAAATTTATTGATAACATTGTCAATACATTTCTTTTGCCTTCTCCTCCTCCTCTATTTTCTTCTCATACAGAAACCTGACAAACGCGCTTATGCAATCATCGACCAAAGCTATGGTTTTACATGTCTTTAAGTACTGAAGCTTCTTTCAACAGTGTTATTGCAGAACTAATAGAAGGCAAATATCCGTATTGCTCAAAGACTTCTAAATTTGGAGAATATTAGTCTAAGAAAAACTTGTCCATTTCTCCTACTACAAATCTGCCTCTATTTCTAGATATCTTAAATCGTATTTTTCGCTCTTTTCTTTGGCGTTGTTTTTGGAACTTCATTTGATCTGTTTTGTGAATATTCTTGGGGATGAAACTGAAATATTGCAAATGCTATTGTACTATCTGATGAAAATCTTGTGTTAAAGTCGAAATCAAAGAATCTAAGTATGGAACAAACATTTATTGTCGATAATACTCTTCAGATGTATTTCCAGGATGATTGCCTCTATATTCCTGTTCCTATTATAACTGTTAAATTTTTCAGCCATATTTACTGAAAGTTTATAAACTTCTTTAACTTTTGGTTGTTTCCCTGTAAACTGTGAATATTTGAAGTAAGTTTTCGATATCTTGGTAGTTGGTACTTGGAGTTTCCCCGAAAAAATTACTACAGATTTAATAATTCCTATTGTTTGCCGAACTTCTGGTAGAATGTCGTTCACAACTCGGTTTAACATGTGACAAGCCCAATGTACATAAGTGGCTTTTGAATATATCTTTTAATCGAGCTTGAACATGAAAATAGCAAAACTAATACTTTTCCCATCTATATCATACAGTTTTGCAAGCGCTAAAAAAATCTTCCCTTAACCTTCCTATACTCACGCATACGGTCTGTGAGACCGACTTATATAGTATAATATACGTGTTTCATACTTTGACGTGAGTATAGGAAGGTTAGTTTCTATTGTCGTCAACAAATCTAATACCAAGCAATATCTGCAGTCTCGTCACTTTTACCATTACAATTTGTGGAATTTTTTACTATTGTAGATTACAGACCCCTACTTGTGGTCGCCCATATTTCTCAGTTCTGCCAGTACATATTACACTACACTAATAGGACTAATAATTTGTTCTGATTTGTCAGTCATGGCAACAGCTCTGTCTACCACTTGGTTAACAGGAAAGGTAAATGGAGCCTGATTGTCTTTTTCTCACAGAATTTAATTATGATTATTTTATTAATTCTCCGGTGGAGTTAAATCGTCACAATTCGAGGATTTTTGCTTTGCCACGGTAAAGTGATAAGGTACTAAAAATTTATTTCGTATATGGAAAAGAGGTTATGAAATTTCTTACTTCCCTCTCTGGTCAAACAACTAGTAGTTCTTTTTATACAGCAACAAAATTATAGAGGAAGATACACATATAAATAATAAAGTAGAAGCCAATTAATAGAAAATCTGAATAGGACTGTACAAGTTTCAAAATTTGTGGGCGAGCGGACTGTGCGGCAAAGAGACTGCAAATTAGTTTGCATATTTTCCGTTCGCCAATTTGACTGGGTTTTGCTGTAATGATTCTCAACCTTACCACAACAATAAATGCAAATACATATCTCACATATAGTGAAATACAAAATAACTGTGCTGTTTACGTTAAAAAATAAAACTTTCTCAACATGCCGTTATATTCATATTGTGGTTAACATTATTTTAGTGGCGTGTACGTTTCATAACAAGATATGACATTAGAATGTTGAAATACGTGATTTGATCACTTAACCCCATAAATTCAGTTTCTATAAAGCACATTGAATACTTCTGTTGTTGTAATACAAACAGATACTGTAGAATTTATAACAAAAATAAAAAAGGTAATAGTTAATGCATATAAACGAAAGTATAATCAACAATACACCAATGTCAAATAATGAAAAATGTCAAAAGAAGTTGCTGATATTACTAGAATTTAATTAGTTGCTATATTTACTCGGAATTTTGGAAATAAATATTGATATCACCCTCTGCGAAAACCACTATTCTTCAAACAATTATTTTGGATCTCGCTGTATAAGTAAGATGGCCTCCATTAGAAATGTTACGCAGGATGCATCAGGTTATAAATATTTTTCAATAAATTTCGTTTGAAATTGTAAGTTATTTGTTTAAATGTTTCATGACTCAGCAATATTTATATATTTTATAATAAATATATATATTTTTAAACATTTAAATTTAGAATGATTTAATTGCATTAGAAATCAGGGGATTCAAGAAAAGACTTAATTAATCTAGAGCTCTTCTACTTTTCGGCGCCGAGTTATTTTGTAGTTGAGCCCTCTGGTACTATCTTCCACGTTTCCCTCCACTCCTTCCTATTTTAGCCATGCTTTCCACATTTCCCGTTTTATCCCATTTTATTCCTCTGTTCTCTAAGCGTACTTCTTCCGTCCACGTCTTTCTCGGTCTTCCTCTCTTCTTTCTTCCAATTTCCTTCGCCTTAAACATCTGTCTTATTAGCCTATCCTCATCTCTTCTTACTACATATACGAGCCAATATAAGTTGCCCTTGTTCTGTAGTAGATTCGACAAGGTTTATTTTTAGTTTGTCTCTGAATACCTGGTTTCTAATTTTATCCCTCCTCGTTTCTTCCCTCAATTCTCCTCAAAAATCTCATGTCTGCGCTTGTTATTCTACTTTTTTTGTTTTTGCGATGTAGTCCAGGACTCGCATGTGTAGATCAATGTTAGTTTTACTATTTCGGATTTTACTTTCTTATGTATTTCGTTTTTGCTTAGAAAATTCCTCCTTTAGCTATTATATCGGATGTGTATAAATTGGCGAAAAACTACGTGACGTAACCCCTTATCGAAAATTTCAACTTCAAAATATCGTACCACGCTTCATACGACTTCACGAGGTTTTAGAAGTTCGGACTTTTATTCCACAAATAGGCGTTATTGTTCGATATCTATTGATAGAGGTCGCTGCGATTTAGAGTAAAGAATAATTTTTGATTCTATTTGTTGGTAAACGTCTTTTTCTTGACTTCCAATTATGTTTCCTCATTAACATACTTTTACGAAAAACTCATCTTGCAACGTCGTAGAACAATAAGATTGTCTTCGAATGTGATTTCTATCAATAATAACCTTACTGCCAAATTTTGATTATTACAATAGTATGCGGATGCGTTGTTGCCAAATGAAAGTTTCTTTCAAGTGCTTTCTAAAAACAACCGGAACATGATACGACGCTTTAAGATTAAGATTTTCGATTCATAACCAAACGAAGGCTGTCGCTGCGTATTGCTTTTTCGCGAATGTATATACACCCTGTATAGTGTAGTATGAATTTTAGTTAATTTTATAGAAAGCAAAATTTATTACAGATACTAATTTATAAAATTTTAGTATTATATTAACAAAATAATGAACAATATAATTAAAATATATTACCTAGTGTGTGTATAAGTGTAATTTGTTTTCTAATCTTAACTTCTCTCTCTCTCTCTTGAATTCTTTCTTCACTTCTTTTCTTTGGTCTTTTCCTTTATTGTACTTCTTTTTCTTTGGTCTGTTCGTCGTTTGTAAACAACAACTTCTTTTTGATGTGGTCTGCTTCTTTTCAACCCTGGTATTTCATATAACTTTTTATCTGACTTTTTCGTCGACCATCCCATACCGTCGTCATAAACAAACTTCTTTTTTTTTCGGCACGTCGTTATAGTAATTTGGAATTCTAGATTTTTAATGTTTTAAGTGTATGTGTGTGGTATGTTTACAACGCTTTTCTATTTCTTAAAGAACGCTTTCTATAAAATTTACATCTTTTATTGATAATTTTACTAATGGAGTATTACCATACTACAATAGTCTGCCCGTCTTGGTTATGCTTTCATTTATCTCATCTTCTAACCTTCCTTCCCTATTTATTATTACGCCCAAGTATTTGACCTTATCTACTTGTTCTAATGAACAAAGGATAGGTCAATATATCTATGTATATATCCCATTTCCTCTTGTTCTTCTTCTTGTCCTTTTTGGCGTCTTCGTCACCGCCTTGTTATATAGCTGAGGATTTTCAACTTTTACGAAAGTTTAGGGATGCATACCGAGGAAAACTAGTTTCACATTCCTTAACTCTCCAAATCCATATTAATTCTTGACGAACCCCCATTTTAACACCTTACGCTTCGATAAAAATCTGACAATTTATCAATTAATCTTCCAGATATAAATTCCGATCTATTAAGGAATTCTGTGGGGCGATAATACTTTAATAACGTCCATACGAGAGCTATTATCGATCCGATATTGTTACAACAAACGTCTCTTCATTCTAATTTATTACCGGCGGTCGTCGGATAAGGTAGATTTCGTTAGAGACCCGTATACACGTCGGACGGGCGGATTGGAGGATAGGTGTTCTCTCGAGGAATATTTGTTCGGTTCCCCTTCGTGCCCCTCGGGCGCGTACACGCCGTCGTACCCAAAACAACCTGTCAAAACTGTAAAATGATAAAATGACTGAGAGAATTTGGTGGTGGGCAGGTAGAAGCGAGTCGAACCCTCGCGACGGTCTCTCGAAGGCCGGCCTCTTCGCCAACAATGGACGAGAAGACAGGTCACAAAGGAGCAGTAAAAGTTAAATTTATGCCGGTCGTTAATATTCAAAAGTCAATAGTAAATATATATCCTCCACCGATTTTACAAGAAGAGCCGTAAAAACGGCGTGCGGGTCTCTCTCGTTAAAAAATTTCGAGAGAGAGAGAGACGGCTTTTCGGACGATAATCAGGTCTTCGTTCTTGCATGGGCGCGCGATTTACATTGTCCGGGAAGAAGCGCCCGGTTAGCGACCACATCGCACTTTGGGTGTTTTACGTAATTATAGCCTTGCACCTCGAGCTTAATTGGATTTCGTAGACCGATTCGGATTTAAGTTGATTGAAAAGCGTTCTGCTGGGCTTATGTTGTATGTAGTTTAGGACGTATTCTTGGAATACGTAATGGGTAAACGGAGCAAACTTGTTCTACTTGTTTGCATGGGTTTACTATTAAGGTGAATGTGCTTGCAGAAAATCTGAAAAAAAGTGACTGGGACACTGAGTCTCGGTTCAGTACCATTTATTTCGATGAGTAAATCCATATCGATTCCATCTAATCATTTCCGATTGCAATGAAATTTTGCTCACACGTTCTCTACGGTACCAAAAATTGGACAAAATCTTACATTATTCGAACCGACTTTACCGTTTGTGGATGTAGCAAAAAACCGCATAGCCAATCTTGCTCGTTATAGCTTGGCAGAAAATATTTAGGAAATGATCGACCTTTTAGTGCATATTGTGCTTCATAGTAATAAACTGTAATGATATGAAGAAATGTAATGATATGAACTAATTTATAGTACGTATATAAGCATCATCCATACACTTTCACGTACAGCAGGGATTAAATATGAAATATTAAAAAAGCGAACTCAACTGGTTTTCTTAAAAACGCTGAAACACGTCGGTGTCGGTTTTAAAAAATGCACATTAATATGTGTGATTCACCTTCCGATTATCATTTGTTTTTTAGTTACGACGTCATCACAAAAAAATTAAACGACAACATAAATTTTTAGCAGTAGTATTGCATAACAAAAATTTTGAGAGAAGTCGAGCTGAACATTTAATGTTGATACACAATGATCCAGAACGATTCGGTCACGTGACAGCTGTATTTCGTCGTTTTGTTATCAAAACTACTTACCAATGGAAAATTGATAGTTCAATTATCATTCGTTTTTATTCGTTTCGATGATCAGCGCCCTCATCATAGGCGTCCAGATAAAATTTTCATTTTAGTGGTTATTTTATTAGCGTTTTCGTGTAAGTTTTAGAGATTATTCCGATCGTTTTTCACTTATTTTATCACAAACATTCTTCTTCAAGATAAGAACGTCGAATATATTATTATATATTTGGTAGCCTATCAAAATCAACCAAAAAGAAAAAGAGAAAGCGGCAAATAACACATTAGTATAGAGCGGCACACGTCAATCATTCGGGATCACTGTGTATGGTACTTATAATCTATACAACATGATAAACGAAAAATTCCAAAACGAAAAATGAAAATAAAGCAAATAAAATTAAAACTTTCAAATTAAATGTTAAAAACAGCATACATTTACTTCTTGGACGTTAATAACCCGACGTTGTTACAGGTGAATATTTTAACGCTAGTGCACGCAGCCGGTCAAATTAACCGTTAGTTTTTTGGAAGCTTAAAAACACTGACAGGGGCACTCACAGGCCACTATACCTGTAACAAGCACCTTCACAAAATGGGCTTATCCAACACGGACACTTGCAGATTCTGCGGTGAAGAAGAGGAGTCAATGGAACACTTGATCACTAACTGTGGGGCACTAGGCCACAGGAGATATAGACTACTACATGCATATACGCTGAGTGAGGAGGACCTATTTACACTCCCATTGAAGGAGCTGATCCTGTTCCTCAGCGTATTAAATAAATAAATAAAACAAACAAGAGGAAGCACAATAGATCAACGTGGTCGCAGTGCAAAGGGCCATTTTGGGCCAGACCCCACCTCATTACAATACAAACCGTTAGTTTAAAAAAATGTGTTTTTGAAATTGAAAACAATCATACTCTAATATTTGTGTTTTAATCGTATATTAGTACGGTATAAAAAAATATAAAAAATTATTTAGAAAAAAGCAACTAAACCTAATAAAAGTAACATCTTAACTAAAAGCACTTTGCAAATTCGAAACATCTCTCATTGATTATCAACTACTCAGAATAAGAAGTTAAATTAATATTCTTCGTAATTTCTACCCTCTGCACAATTGGAACAAAAAATATTGGTGTGTTCTCTGTACACATGTATGTAGATTGCATTCCATACATTGGTGTCCAATTTTGCTATTTTAATACGAATGTTGTGCGTAGTACTGCAAAGACGGAAACAAAACATAGATACTATAATTACAGGAAAGGATCAACAAAGAATATAGAATGGCATATCTAAAATTTCAAGTCAGATTTACATTTATATTTCTTCAAGGGAAACATAGAAAAGTATCAACTCGGTCGGATTAGACCGTGAACTGAGTACTGACGGGTTAACAACAGTTATACCTCTAAATTTTCTGGGTTTTTGTTTCGTAAACTTTCGATTTTCAGTAGAAAAAGTTTAGGGATGTCAGGTCAAGAGATCTTGTTACGCATTCTAACGGCCCTCGTCTACCGATCCATCTTCCTAGAAAAACAGCGTGCAGAAAATTACGAACAGGAAGCATATAATGTGGCGGTGCACCATCGTGTTGATACCAAAGAGCATTATTTGATATATTAGGATTGTCTTCGTTTGGGGTAAAGTCCAGCCAGTGCTCGAATTAGATCATGTCTAAAATTTTTATAATCCCAAATCTCACCTAGTCGTGACTGATTTTAGACAAGAGTAATTAATTTTAATTAATTTGGAGTTTTTAAGAATGATTTTAAGGAAATTTTATTATTGATCAATTTTTCACGGGGAGATTGAGTGGCAGCATGGTGTGTTAATTGAATCCCTGCCCCTACCCCCTCCTCCAACCCGCATCATTGGAAATTAATCGACATTGCAAAACGGGTCTGCCACCCATGGCCATTTAAATAAAATTATATGTGACTGTGTACTCCCAGCAATTTTTCTTGCACATTTATCATCAGTCAAGAACCTTTTTCATCATATCTGTCCAGACGTTTACTTTTTCGAAAGTTAAGTGTGTGTTTCTACCATCCAATGAGGCTTTATCCTACTTCAATACCTGCAGGTTGGTATCAATGAAAATTATCTGTCAAAGTAACAGTTTCTGCTTATTTTTGCCATATACGTCCGTTTCAAAGTTTGTATTTGTTTTTATTGCCCTTTTTATATTCACCATTTATTTATTTTTCGGTACATTCACAACGAGTTCTCATAAGAAATCTTACAATGCGTTTTTAAATTTTATTACGTAAGTTGTATATGTACACACACTAGTTAGCAAAGTAGAAGCTTCGTATCGCTAAGTCTAATGGGTTTCCATACTACTTCCAGAAACATTCCTAGCGATGGGCCTAAAAACCTGTTAAAGCTATATATGTATAATACAATATTTAATAACAAACTCAGGTTTTACCGTATGAGACGCTAATGTACAGAGCCATTTTTAATGATTGTCCTCATCCTACATTACTTTCCACAGTCGTCATTCAATTTAAATTTTTTCTGGCTGAAGTTAGTCTTTTAGAAACTTCTAGTGGATTTTCCCATATCTAGTGTTGTGGCTAGTGTTAGGCTATAAATGTTACACAGGAGGATTGTGTGCGATAAGTTGCATAATCATATTTTACATAGAAACAGCACGGCACTGCAGAGCTTTGCATTTAAATGGAAGTAAATATTGATGGAAGGCCTGTGGAAAGTAGTATAGGATCAGAACAACCATTTGAACTGTCTGTATATTGTTATATCGGAGTCGAGCAGTATAGTACCAAACAAAAGTGACACCAAACGTCAGTTTCAATCATTTATAAACACCCGTTACTTGTCCCTTTACTTTTAGTAACCCGTATAACACGCTTTTTATTCGGGCACTGAACGGTGGTCTATCATTTGTTATTGTTCAATGCTGTAACCATGTTAGATTAGAATTTTAATTTTTGCTCGCTGTTGTATATCTGTTGTAGGAAGGTTAGTATTTTTTTTTCAAAATTTTTCAAGTGTTTTAACTATCTTTACGAAATTTGAAGAAATAGACATTTTATTAATATTTTTCATACTATTATTTCACGGTATTCCATAATGCAGTTCTTTTTATTATTGCAGCAGAGGAACGCGTTGCAAGCGCAGCATTTAGATTGCGGACGAGATTCTATTGCATTCGACCCACACACTTCACAACTTCCACGAATATTGGTAAATATCGGACAATGTTTACCTAATTTTCCTTTTGCTGTGGAACTTCTGTTCTCACCTAGGGTCGGACTGAAAACCTGGAGCGCTTTAATCTTCCTTGAGAAAACTGCTGCGATCGCGCAGTTTTGAGGGGTGCAGAGTTTAGTGTACCAAGTAAAGTAAATTGGGACATCTTTTAAAAAACCTGGTTAATAATACACATAACTTATTATTTGGGAAATTGCTGGTCGTCGAGCTTGGGCTTCCCTTAGATTACTTTTGAAGATGGCCATTCTTCCGAATTTTTAAAAGCGAGCGCGCAGTTGATCGGCATTAAGCAAACGCGGCACCCATCTCGGGAATAGCTTCTTTATGGTTCAACGGTCATGAAGAATATTACATATCCGTCCAGTTTAAATATTTGTTTTTATTCACGTACTTTGAATCGACAATCGCCAATTGCAATAATATTGGATTTTATTAAGCATTTCTGAAGTAGTTACAGTAAATGACGGTCTCGGACGTTCCGCATCATCCGTGCTCATATGACCACTTTTAAAAGGAGAAAACCACTTACAAACCATTCCATGGGACAGAGCACATTCACGATAATACTTACGTATCTTTTCCTCGATTTCTTGAATTGCTTTTGAACGTAAGAAATAATGTTTAACTCTCGAAATTCCGTTTTTTATATTTACACAACAACGAAAACAGTTTCCTTTAAATGAATATATATTCTTTTTAACACGTTGGCTGCCACGTGCGCCACCGTTGGCTCACATTTTTTAAATATGAGGCCATGTGTACAACCTGTGGTACACACGTATACCTTGTTTGTAGATGAGATATTTTCGGGCCTGTTCATGATAGAGAAGCTTTTCCTTCAGTGGCACCTTGGTAAAGATACATTCTTTGTAGTATATAATTTTTTTTTGAAGTCATGGTTTTTCTTTATTCGAAATAGTTGTTCCAACTCTTTATTCGGGATCCGCGACTTATAGTCGAATTAGCTACGAATTGTTGGGCATTCAAATTCGTTTGGAACAGTATTAACTCGTACACCTCATCCGTTAGCATCAAATGAAATAAATCAATTGGTTTTATTGATATCTTATCAATTTCGGCTATTCCTGGTGTAGATAGATGATCTTGAAATCTGAAAATGTTGTGACAGGAGTCTGTTGGAGGAAACATTTACATCGGGCTCATTATCCTCATCCTCTGGTGATTCGCAATCCACGTCACTATGCTCAGAACTCGACGGTGTATACTCACTAGAGCTTCATCCTTCAAAATCTACACGCTCCTCGTCAGAATCTGGATTTGTGCTTCCATAAAATAATTGAAACGGGATAGATAAATTATTGTTCTCCATTTTTTATATCAATAAAGTAAAAAACAAAAAGTAAGTAAAACAATGAAATTAAAGACCGCATTACATGTGTGACTACCGATGGTACACATGGCACCACTTCAAAAAGACTATTCATAGAGTGCCATGTGAACCATCAATGGACGCATGCTAAAAACACGCACTAAACGACACAAATGACAAAAGATAAGGTCAGAACACTTAATACAACAGTAACAATTACTGTGAAACTGTTAAAGAAATTTTTTTGGGAATGATTTTTTCGTACATGGTGGCAGTTAACGTCTTAAAACTTCTTTAATCGGCATTCTGTCTACAATTTCAACAAAAAGTTATCAGTATGACAAGGTACTACCACTGATGGGCATGTACAGAATATTCCAATGAACACACTGTATATATGATTTAATGTACGCATATTATTTTAATTTGTAAGACTTCTTTAATAGGTGGTTTTTAAGCAGATCTATCTATTAAATCTCTTGGTCTGAATCTTTTCATTCTAGGCATCTCTTTTTTTTCTTTAACCTTCCTATACTCACGTCAAAATGAAAGACGTATACTATACTATATAAATCGTTCTCACAGACCCTATGCGTGAGTATAGGAAGGTTAACTAGAATGTTGGGATGTACGGTCACTCTTTCTCGATATTTAGCACTTTCGAGCTCTTATTTCTGCTTTGACTGATGACATTTTTAGGTCGTCTTGAATGACGTAATTTGGAACGCGTAGTATGGAGCAGAAACTATCATCAGCATGATTTTATTTTGGAATCTTGCTAAGATGTCGATGTTGCTATTTGCAGCAGTTCCCCACAATTCGATTCCGTAACTCCAGGTGGGCTTCAGAATACATTTATAAAGTAATATTTTGTTTTCTCAAGAGAGCTGCAATTTCCTCCCCTTTCATGCCTAGTTGCTTGCGCTTCGTAAATATGTGCTTCCTCCAGGTGAGACGACGGTCCAAATGTATATCTAGATACTTAACATCTTCAGCTTGTGGAATTTTAATATACATAGTTGATTTTGACGCAATGTGATTGGAGCGTGGGTTGATGTATTTTCATTAACTTGCATACGCCGTTTTCTTAGTCTTCTATTTTGTTTATGTGTCTTTTGAAGATATATAGAGGCTGTAGTTGGATTTTCATGAGAGGACAGTATCGCCATATCATTTGCGAATGTTGCTATCGTGATTGAGTTTGTGGTGGGCTGATCACTAGTGTAAATCAGTATAAAACATAACCTATCTGTCAGATTTGTGTTTTGACAGGAGACGTCATAAACATGGCGGAAGCCAACAACATAATCACCGTAGTGAAAGTATTGCCAACTTTTGCAAAGTCACTCTTGCGTCAAACCGCTATAATAGGAATGCGATTTAGATTGGTGTTATTTGTCCGAAAAGTTTAGATGGTATTGGCCCTCATCAAATCGTTCTCTTCCTCCGATTCCGTGAGCAATCATAAAGACGACGTTTTAATCGTTCCGTCCGCATAACACCCCGTAAATACCAACGCAAAAATAACAAAAAGAACTTTAATTACCCAATAAGTTTCCTCGCCGTTAATGACCACCGAACAAATAAACAGAGCCAAAGACACGATGAGATCCCTCCCCTTTCCTCCGGACATATTCTATTTGGGTGCATGCGTGTAATGCATGTAAATTCTTGTACGAAACGTCCGAAGAATTACGCGCGTTTTATAGTCGGGGCACGGTTAAAAATACGCCACGCCACGCCACCGACCGGCCTCTTCGGTCCGCGCCACGACAGAAAAGGAAAACATTAAAACATCCACGCAGAGTTCCAAACTTTTTACGAGTGTCTAGAAATATCCGTCCGTTCATTTGTTTCAAGAGTTGACTTCAATGGATCCTCATTTCCTCCGCTGATTATGTGCTGCATTTTGTATGCGACACGGCCGGGGTGACGGTGGTGGTGGTGGTGGTGGTTTGCTCGTCGTCGTCAACGACATCGTCGTTTCGATTTCATGTGGTGCACAAAAGTGAACATAAACATAAACTCGACGCGCCCCTTCCGTCCCTCGACGACGGGCTGGCGTTGAAAGGAAAGAGAAACAACAGAATACGAAACTAAAGAGCATCCGAGGACGAAGAAAATTATGCACCGAGTAAAACTCGAGTACCTACAGACGCGGAACAACATTCTGATGAGGGTTTCTGTCGAAATTTCGCAAACCTATCAGAAAAGAATTATTCGGAGATAAACACGGTTAAGTATTCGTTTTAGGAGGAGCCTTTTTTACGCATGCTAATGACCTTGGAGGAAGAAGGTTTCGGGTATAAACACACTTATCATCTATTTCTCGGTCAAACACGTCTGTACAAATAGAAAACGCTTGCTCTAGAATGAGTTCGGGGTGAACGCAATTATCTTCCGATGTTTCCTCCTCGTTTACCTGCTTTTTCTTGGTGTTCTAGCAACGCCAGCGCGAGGTAGGTGGCTTTCGAATATCGGTTTAGACTTATCTAGGACAGTTTGCCTCTCATGTAAATCGACTCGATGCATATTCATATTACGACAGAATAAATAGCCGATTTCGGAATGATTCAATATTTGCCAAGACAGTTAACGCTACGGTATTTTGGTCGTATGATTTGTGTAAAAAGAGGCGCACGGAATGAAAAAAAAAAAGAACCAAAACAAGTCCTCCTCAAATAAAACGATATTTCAGTACATTCAAAACCTCAGTGTTGGTTTTCTTTCTTTTAATACAAGCTTCGCTCATTTACATACGGATTTTTTACGAAAGTTGATAAGTGGTGACGATACAAATAGACAATAGACCAAATAAAGATGAATTTCTAAAAGGCAAATTATACGGAAAGCATACTAACTAAGGAAAATCGGAGAACAATACCGGAGACTAAAGAATAGTAAAATAGAAAAAATAATGAAAAAAGAGACACATATAGTAAAAGTAATAAAAGCACAAAGAATGCTGACATATAAATAGAAGAGATCAAACATCGACAATAAGAAAAATGATCGGTGGTAGATGCCAGTGGGAAATAGAAAGACATTTAGGCCAAAAGTGCACTGGGAAGAGCAGATGATGTTTTTCCAAAAATTCTGCATGATTTCCAGATTGTCATTCCTTTAATCTGAGTTCTCCAACTGTGTTTATAAATATACTTTCTTGAAAACTTTATGGCGAGTTTCCTTCAAACTAAGAGCTTTTCGATTTCCTTCTCCATGTCTTTTTGCGTTAATACTGGGCTGTACCAGCTGCCAAAAAAGTTGAAGGGTAGTTGGTATTCGGTTTGACAGAATATCGAAATCTGTCTTCTGGCTAGCAAAAGCACATCTTCCTCGATGATGTATCACGCTTGAATTATTTTTTTCATTTTTTGGTTTTTTAAGTTAAGACCGAAGTAATTTATTTTTCGGCCATTGTCTGAAGCAACCAACGGAACAAAGCATGTTTGATTTTTCACATAAAAGTAACCACAATCAAGACATAAAATATGTGCAAATATGAGGATGAATGGGACAGCTGAAAGACACACATAAGTGAAAAAAATCACGCAAGAAGATACAACACACAAAAACCTAAAAAAATTAACAATAATTCTTGCGTTTTAATGAAAGCACCTTGAGTTTTGATCATAACTGTTCCTGTTTACTAAATTAATAAAGTGTTTGTTGAGGAATGCAAACGATATCCAAAATCCACGAAGACTAAAGCCAAAGGTCGAGAGTGCACGCGTTATCTCTCAAAATTTAACGAAAAATGTTCTATTTGACTAGAAGCAATCTGAGTTTTCGTTACTTTTCTTGATACAAGTTTTCTTAAACTAAAAAGGGTTAGTAAATGATGCAGGTTGGTATGTAAAGCCTCTGAAAGCTGAAACCAATCTATCTATATATAATTTCCTTGTTTGTGTGTTCCTCTTTTTGTGTATCCAGAGCTTTTTGAAGCCCGCTGATGGGCTAGGAAACTGAAAATTGGCATGCATATAGTAAAACGCCTAGGCCAAATCCTAACGTAGCCGCATTTTTGATTTTTGGCCTGTGGGCGGAGAATTAAGACGAAAAAGGGGTGTGGCAAAATTAAATTTTTTAACATTTTAGCTTATATTTTCTTTTTCTTCCTGTCTGGCAGGGACAGGCTTAACAGCTAGTTCCAAGATAAAATACTTCATCCCAACAGTAAGCAAAAAAGGTTAGAAAAATTCTTGCAACGGAAGCAACTTTAGTTTTGTTTGTTAAATTGAAAAAGGTGTTTCTTGATAAATCTAGACGATATCCAAAGTCTATGAAGACTCAAGACATACGTTGGGAGTCGAATGCTTCATCTATAAGAACTTAACGAAAAATTTTCTATTTCAATAGAAGAAACCTCAGTTTTCCTAATACAAGTCTTCCTGAACCAAAGAAGGGTTGGCGATTGATATACATAGATGGTATGTAAAGTCTCTGAAAGCTGAAGGTAGTTGGAGGAGGAAATACTTCATACCACGAAAAAGTGCTTGCGTTTTAATGGTAGCGACTTGGGTTTTGGTTACTTTTCTTAATACAAGTGTCTCTGTTTATTCAATTAAAAAGCGTTTGTTGAGGAATCTAGACGATATCCGAAAAGTATCTGAACCCTCAAGCGAAACTTCGAGGATATAATGCTTTATTAAAAGAAAAAACAATCGAAACATCTTGGAAGAAACTTCAGTTGTGATTAGTTTACGAAGTAAAGAGGTGGTTTGTTGAGGAATCTAAATGATATCCAAAGACTACGAAGACGTTGAGGATGGAATTGCATCATATCCTAAAATTTAACGAAAAGTTTCTGCATTTGACTGAAAGAAACCGCAATTTTCGTTAGTTTTCCTGAACTGCAAAGGGGTGGAGATGAATGTAGGTGGGTATGTAAAGCGTCTGAAGCCTGAAACCAATTTGAGGATGAAATACTCAACAAAAAGAGAAAAAGAGAAAAAAGAGAAACTAGATTTTACGAAAAATCGTGTAACCTCAGTTTCGATTACTTTTCCTCATATAAGTATCCTTGTTTACCAAAAATTGGGAACGTATTTGTTGAGGAATCTAAATGATATTCAAAGTTTCTAACGCTTCAAGACAAACTTCGAGGATGTATTCCTTCATCTCCAAAAAATAGTTGAAAAATCTTTGAGGAATCTTAAGTTCTGTTTTTGTTGTTGTTGTTTTTGTTGTAATATTAACTAAATAGGTGTTTATCGAGGAATCTAGATGATGTTCAAAGCCGACGAAGACTCAAGACGATCGTCGAGTGTAAAATGCTTCCTCTGTAACCAAATTTACGACAAGTTTCCATTTGGCTATGAGAACCTCAATTTTGGTTACTTTTCTTAATCCAAGTTTCCCTCGACCGCAGAGGGGTCGGTGATGAATGTAGGTGGTATTAAATCGTCTGAAGTCCAAAACCAATTCGAGGATGAAATACTCTGTTTTAACAACAAACCAAAAACATATTTTGAAAAATTTTGCGTTTTAATGGAAGCAACGTTTTGGTTACTTTTCCTCATACATTGTTCACCAAATTGGAAAGGTATTTGTTGAGGAAACTAAATGATATCCAAAGTCTCTGAGACCTCAAGGCTTCCCTCGTTTCAGAAAACTAGACGGAAAATCTTGGAAAAAACTGAAGTTTTTCTTGTTTTGTTTTAATATTAACTAAAGAGGTGTTTGTTGAGGACTCTAGATGATGTCTGAAGACTACGAGGACTCGAGACAAACGTCGAGGGTAGAATGCTTCATCTTCAAGAGTTTAACTAACAGTTTACGTTTGATTAGAGGAAACCTCAATTTTGGTTATTTTTCTTAATACAAATATCCGTGAACTGTAGAGGGGTTAGTGACGACTGTTGATGGTATGTCAAGTTTCTGAACCTAATTCGAAGATGAAATACTTCGTTTCAACAAACACATAAAAAAAAAAAATGAAAAATCTCCAGTTTTACTACCAAAAAGAAGTGAAATAAAATTTCACATACTCTCACATAAATTATCTCACTGAGATGTATTTATTTGGCAACTTTACAAAAAGTTGTGCAAGGACCACACTGCGGCTTACATTGCATATACCAATAATTATCACGTAGGGAATTACGCTTTGTTTTTCCGCCATAATTCCCTCCGTGATAATTATTGGTATATGCAATGTAGGCCGCAGTGCGGTCCTTGCACAACTTTTTGTAAAAGTTTCCAAATAAGTACATCTCAGTGAGATAATTTATGTGAGAGTATGTGAAATTTTATTTCACTTTTTTTTGGTAGTATTTAAAACTCTCTCCAACCTCTTCTAAACTATTTTTCAAATTGTCTCCCGTTTTAATGGAAGCAACATCAGTTTTGGTTAGTTTGATTCGTACAAGTATCCTTGTTTATCAAATTTAAATGGTGTTAGTTGAGGAATCTAAATGATATCCAAAGTCTCTGAGGCCGCAAAACAAATTTCAAGGATGTATTGCTTCATCTCCGGAAACTAGTCGAAAAATCTCTTAAGGAACTGCAGTTGGTGACAAATGTAGGTGGTATATAAAGGGTGGGCCATCTATTGGTCCGATTTTGAGTAGATCATTAAATAGACAAAAGCTGATTTTTTTGCAACGAATTTCGCTTTATTTGCTACAGTGTTTCTTCCGATTAACTATGGAAAATGATTTCATTGAAATATTGGCCACGGTTGGCTCGGCAGTAGGCCATCCTGGAACACCAATTTTAAAGCAATTTGTCCACTGTTTCCTGGTCAATTTGGGCAATTTCAGCACGAATATTCTGTTTCGAGTGATCAATTGTTTGGGGATTGTCGGCATAAACTTCACTCTTCAATGCACCCCACAGAAAAAGTCCAGCGGCGTCAAATCGCAGCTGCAAGCAGGCCAGTGGACATCGCCGAAACGGCTAATCACACGGTTGTTGAATCTTGTGCGCAGAAGGTTGATGCTACGCGCGGCGGTATGACAAGTTGCGCCATCTTGTTGAAACCATAATTCATCGAGATCGATATCTTCAAATTCCTGCCACAAGGAGTCAGTTATCATGTCGCGATAACGTTCACCATCGATATTCACGGCGCGACCTTCCGCATTTTTGAAAAAGAAAGGACCAATCACGCCACCACTCCAAAATCCGCACCATACAGTGACTCGAGCTGGATGCATTGGCTTCTGGACGACAACGTGTGGATTGTCCGTTCCCCAAATTCTGCAATTTTGTTTGTTGACGTAGCCGCCGAGGTGAAAATGCGGTTCGTCAGAAAAGATGATTTTTCGTGCGAAATTTGGGTCATCGTTCAACTCATTTAAAGCCCACTCAGCGAAGCGTAAACGTTGTGGAAGGTCATTCGGTTTCAATTCCTGAACGAGTTGGATTTTATACGCAAACATACCGAGGTCTTTGTGCAAAATCCTCCTTAGAGTGGTTCGTGAAATGCCGACTTGTTGACTTCTGCGCCGAGTCGATGTTCTGGGGTTTTGACGAAGACTTTTGGTCACAGCAGCGATTGCTTCTGCTGTACGCACCCGACGTGTATGCGGCACACGTCTGGCATCGACCAGCATTCCAGTTTCACGAACTTTATGCACCAACTTTCGAATTGCACGCGCGGTAGGCGCTGCATTTCTTCCAAATTTTGTACGCATTTTTCGCAATGTTTCACTCATGACAGAACCACATTCAAAATAAGTTTTCAGTATTTCAAAGCGTTGTTCCAAAGAAAACCGATCCATATTTGTTCAGCGGAAGGTTAGAACTAACCCAGAATCAACAACTTATGGTACCTAAGTTGACGGCGCCATTATCGACAGGCTGTTCAAAGTCGGACCAATAGATGGCCGACCCTATAAATAACCCTCTGAAACTTGAAACCAGTCCGAAAATGAAATACATCATACCAACGAAAAATCTTGAGTATCAATGTAAGCAACTTTATTTTGCTCACTTTTCTTAACTCTATACTGGGGGCTTTGTATTTTGTTACAACACCTCGGTCTCATAGACCAAATCTTGAACGATCAGTTTCCGTTTTTTGTAAACATTTTTTGTAACTATTTTTGATGTTTGTACACATGAGAATTCAATTAAGAAATTCCCCCGATATGTACTTAAATGCGCATTTTTGCAGCTATTTAATGCTACAGGAGTGGACAACTAAGTTGCCACAGACAACTATTTTTCATGTTCTTATATGCGAATTTGGGTTAATTGTGTCAGATACGCTATGCATTTATTATTTTATTTAAGTTACTTTCTAATAGTGCTCTTCACGAAGATATACATATTAAATTAGGAGATATGTGACATCTGTTTGTTCGTAAAGAGGAGTTTCTTGAGGGATCTAGGCGGTAGTCTCTGAAGCTTCAAGACAAACTTTGAGCTTCATACTTCATCTCAAAAAAATGTTGGGCAAGGCCTTGCATTGAAAATTTTTAAGACAAACTTTTGGTAGTTTGGTCTTCGCTGATTAGATCTCTCATTGGATGTACTTTCTGTGGGATCATTTGGCGTTTGCAAGATCCCATAATAGAGTATGGGGCTGATTGACTTTGATCACAGAAGTTCCCACGGCTAGATTCAGGACGAAACTTAATGCAATCTTGGACGATTAATTTGTTTGTGCGCGTAATCCAGACATGTCCAATCTACTGAATCTGGATCCAGAACATATAAGTCCTTTTTCCGATTTTCTTACTTTATCAAAATTTTCGTCCATCCTTTAGCCATCATGACGGATGGAGCGAAATATCCTTTTTGCACGATACACCGCAGAGCTACCTACCCTCTTTCTCGCATTTCTATTTTTATCCTCGACGTCGCATTTTCTTCTTCGACGTTCGTTGGTCGGTTCGTTCCTCGGCGAAAAAAAAAAAAAGAAAGAATCGGCACACAACACATCCATCGCGAGACGTATGTGTATGTATGCTCGTTCGAAACGGTAAAATCGACGTCGTTCGTTCCATTTTCAATTTTCCTCCCGGCCAAAGGAGCCGTTCGCCATTCTTCTGGGTGGCGCGCGCGCGACTCTCCATCTCGCTATTTATAACATCAAAGGCGAAACTGTACGCCATTCATATAAATAATTGCGAGTGGCGCTACATAAAACGACATCGGCGCTGGTGGTACGCTTTGACCGATCGTCGTTAATAGCCTGTGAATTACGGTCGCCCGTTGGATCGCCACCGTCGTCTTAGATACTTTATGCGCAAAATGTGCATTTTAACAACAATACCCGAGAGTAATAATGACGATCGTTATGCGATTAACAGCCCGCGTAAAGAGTTATACGCGCGCGTACGTGAACCAGTTTCGTCTTATTTATTGCGTTCGGTCGTCAATTCGATAAGTGCGGGTAAAGCTGAAAATGACGATGTTGGTCCGCGAACGAAACTGAACCGTACGGATTTGATACTTTGTACGGTGTTGTTTATTTTGAAGCGAATTATCTGATTTCCTTGAAATGTTAAAATTAGCCTGTACGTTACGATGTCATGGCTTGGAGAAAGTACCAAGCATTTTCCCGCTAGCGCGATGATATAGAAAACATAAGAACAGCCTTTTCTCTTTTTTGCTGGTTTATACACACAGATAAATTGACAGATTTCACAATATAAAAACGGTAATAAAAATACAATTCTGTTAAAAAACTAGGGTTAAGGTTTCGACAAAGACTTTTTGATATAAGGAAATTCTAGTCATTAGTTATTTTGTTGATAGTTCCCGAATAAAAACATAATACCTGGTGGACCGGCCTTGCTCGGAGTTCCCAACATTTTTTGAATAATTTTGAACCAAGTAATAACGCTCTTTATTTTAGTTTTGATATTTAATTAATATTGTATGTTTCAAGTATATATAGTAGCACATATATATTAAAAGTTTATAAAAGTAGTATTAAAATTAATATTTACAGTTATATTTAAATACTTAAAAATAAATAAATTCAATCTCAAAATCTTTCTTAAGAAATACACATTTTACGTAAACATTTACATACCTTCTTTTGCAACGCCAACTAATTGTGTATAAGTTTTCTTATTTTGATTAAAAACTGAACTCCGATTACTTTTGTAACTGTAAACAAAGTATGTGAATTTACATGTTAGTTTTCGTAGATATTTTTCTTTTATTAACATACTACTTTCAGCGCCATCTATGGTTTAGTAGTAAAGTTTTAATTACTTATAATTTCGCTTGGCTGCACGATGTTAAAAAGTTGCTAACCCACGTTTAGGCCGAAATTGGTGAAAACCTGGACTAAATGGATTGAATCGGGACCGGGACCATGCTAAATCGGTTTCTCGTCCCAAACAAACTCGCAGATACTAAGTTGTAACAAAATCTTGAGAGTAATTTTCGATAACACATTTTATGTACCGCAGAAATAGGTAAAAACGGGACAAAAAAGTTCCTGGGACCGGGACCATGCTAGATCAATTTTGTGTTCTCGAAAATCCCCAGACACTAAATTGCATAAAAATTGCTAAAGTCATTTTCGATAACCAATTTCATATACCGCAATACCAGAAATGTGTGTAAACCGGGTCAAAATGGATTTTCCTGGGACCGGGACCATGCTAGATCGATTTCTCGTCCCCGGAAACCCACAGGTACTAAATTTCATCAAAATCGGTAGAGCCGTTTTCGTATTAGAGGTTTATCTAGTTATATTTTTACTGACGAAGGAGTTCCGAAAACGTTAGCTTTTTTCCGTGTACGCATGTCAAACGATGGCATATTTTGGTAAGCGAAGAATTCTCAGTAGTGTTTCAAATACAATGTAAATAAAAAGATAATTATTGAAATTAAAAATGAGAAATAATAATGTATAGAGAAAGTGTTCATATGGTATTGCGTTTAAAATAATGTCTTTAAGTTTTTAACACTGTCAGTAGAGGTAGGCACTTGTCGTTGAAATACAGCCGACGCTCGATAATGTCAACTAATTCAGATATTCTCTTCGTTCAACCCAATTCAAAGCTTGGCTAAAAACTTGTATGGACTGCGTGTCAGTTACTATACTTGAAACTTCAACAGGAAGATCCTCATCATCACTGTCCGTATCTTCTTCCTTACTTAGATCATTCACTTGCTTATCTTCGTTCCATATCTGGTGTATAAAGGACGTTAGGATTCACGATTTTCAAGAAATTAACAACATCCAATGATGCATTAGCAAAGAAATCAGCATCGAATCGCAGCTGTTCCCGAATTACTTGAATTTATTAAAAGATGTATGACGTGTTATCATTAAGTAGTGTAAATCGGACTGACACTGTCACTCCAGTGATGTTGTCATTGATAAATTATCATTGAATAATGAAATTCGGAGGAGTGATAGCGTCAGCCCGATTTACACTACCCAGTGATAAGACGTCATCCACCTTTTTCACAAACGCTGCTAATTACGCGTAAGGGAAGATGGTCCTCATCTTCATCGCTGGCGCAAAAGAGATTGTTCCAACATTTTTGAATCGTTTGCTGATTAAGTGCATTCCAGGATATGTGCAAATTCAAAACCGCTTCTCGTAATGTTACCTCTTTTAAAGCATCGATAATGTTTTCAGCATTCTTTGAAAAGATAGACGAAAGTAGAAACTTCCGGTAGTATAGTTTCGTGAGCCTTATTATATTCTGGTCCATTGGTTGGATTAATGGAGTTACGTTGGGCGGCTTGAACATTACAAAAATTGTCCCATCCTTGCTTCTCAGTTGTTGATCTGGATCACTGGATCACTTGGGTGCATTATCTAATAGTAACAACGCTTTTATCGGTAACATCGATTTTTTTCTGGAAATCTTTTCACCTACAAATTGATTATCGTTAAACTATGTATGCATAGAACATTCGTGATTAGAGATTCATTGTCTTGCCTTAGGAACAAAGCGCTTATGGAATCATTTCAGGAAGATATCCTTAGTGATCTAAGCCGTTTTTGAAAAGTCATAATCAAGAGAGATATTAAATGAACGTGAATTTTTTGCTTTTCCTATTATCAGCACATTTTGTGTGAACCACTAGCATTGTATTGTATTGTATTGTATTGTAATGAGGTGGGGTCTGGCCCAAAATGGCCCTTTTGCACTGCGACCACGTTGATCTATTGTGCTTCCTCTTGTTTGTTTTATTTATTTATTTAATACGCTGAGGAACAGGATCAGCTCCTTCAATGGGAGTGTAAATAGGTCCTCCTCACTCAGCGTATATGCATGTAGTAGTCTATATCTCCTGTGGCCTAGTGCCCCACAGTGAGTGATCAAATGTTCCATTGACTCCTCTTCTTCACCGCAGAATCTGCAATTGTCCGTGTTGGATAAGCCCATTTTGTGAAGGTGCTTGTTACAGGTATAGTGGCCTGTGAGTGCCCCTGTCAGTGTTTTTAAGCTTCCCCTGTCCAGTTTTAGGGCGAGGTCCGCCCTCCTAGCGTCGAAGCTCAGAAATTTTTGGAATGTTTCAGCCCGCTGGTCTCATTCCAGTGTTTCATTATAATGGACGCTGTCCATTTCTTTATCTCACCTTTAAGGAGACCTTTGTTAAACCCAAAAGGTGGGGTAGGTCCAGTAAAGTTTCTCTGAGCCCCTTTTTGCGCAGATGTCTGCCATCTAATTTCCCCGTGCCCCTCATGTCCTGGCACCCAGACCAGGGTGATCTGGTTCTGAGTGGCCAGGCCATTAAGCAACCACTAGCATTGGTGCATGCTAGAAACGTTAATCGTTGTTTTTCTACCCGTAGTAGGTTTTCCAAGCGATCCAGTTTAGGTTTTCTGAGCTACCATTTCCCAATAAAGACCGCTTTCATCGACGTTGTAAATTTGGTCCATATTTAAAATTAGGTCATTAATATTTTCCAATGAATTTATTTTTGAACAGTTGTATTAATTGTGGTTGCGCTGATAATTTTTCAGCAGACATCGAATTCCATATCTTCGTTTGAATCTTTGTAGCCAACCATCACCGGTTACGAAATTTTCGGTTCTCCTTCCGTTCTGCATTTAACAGTTTAGTCCTCTCTTTAATTATTTCGCCGCTAATTGCGACATGGTTTTCACGTTGTTTTAGAAACCATTTATACAGGCAATTTTCCATTCTAGGCGCTTTCGTATTTTTCGTTTTTCCGAGTCTCGAAATGTATCGCTAGTTCTTCGTAAGATTTGAGTTTTTCACACACTCAATATGACAGATTGTTGCCCTCGACACACCATATTTTGTTAATAACTGTGTTACTCCTGCACCAAGTGCAATCTCCTCTAAGATTTTTGCTTTGTCACTTAATTTTAAACGCTTCCGTTTATTGGACGTGGATGCCATGTGAACATGTAAACTCACGCAATTTAAACTATGTACTTGTAAACATTAACGATAATAATAAATCAAAATAACGTTTTATAATTGTGTACTAAAGAATGAGCTTCAGCCAACGAAGTTGTAACTAATACTAGTTTTGCAAAATCCAAACCACATGTGCATATATACGCAACTAAATATTTTTATAGAATCGGTCGATTACACTAACAATAAGCTTGAAATTGGTTGCCATATGGTAACCGTAGTGTTTTATGAGTTACGGTTTGAGGACTACTAAGTCTGGACGTACTAACTCTTTGAAAATTGATCTCAAATGGATAAAATGCTATTAGGGTTCAACATAGATTGCGGCAATTGAAGACATGTTCCAAGACTACCAAGCCCTTCCGCGTGTTTGTCTTGATGAGGATTGCCAACTTCGAGACCATCTCTTCTCATTGGTCTCTCTTTATTTCATCTGTCCTCCGGTTTCTTGGCTTTTGTCATCATCGGTAGTTGTTCCTCTCCCGATCTTTTTACATTCCAAAAATATAACCTCCACATCTCATTCCCATCAGATACATACGATAAATTTTTCTTCTTTAATCTATCCTATAAATCTCTCATTTGCATTAATTCTCTACAAAATATTTCTTTTAAAATCGATCTTTATCCTACAATCCTCGATACCACACCATCATCGTACCATTCCCATATTATCAATTCCATCGAGGTAGTAAGTATCGTCGTAGAGACGTAGCTCGGTAAGTCAATTAAAACTTTTACGTAACCTTGACGTGAGTCGGGCGCTCACGGCGGGTATGAATGGAGCTTTAATAGAATCACGTTTTCGTGTTCCAGTGTGAACGTGTACCCGCCGCAGACATTAGTAATTAGTAGTCGTTTTCGATTACAAGCTCTGTCTGCGCGAGATACGCAATGCCGTGCATTTTTGTAGGCGATTTGCGGCGACGACGTGAGACGCGCGCGGTTTTCGTTATTTCGATTTGCGTCAATGCATTCCCGGCCTCGACGATGAACGAAGTTTGCTCCCAAATCGAAAGAAATGACCTGAAAAACGCACGAGATTTTAACGAGGATACGTACCGTTTCTTTCTGGCCGACGCGGATGCGACGCGTCTACCCATCCTCGTCTTCTAATTCAAGTTCAGTTAGTTCATATTTTAATTTTCCTTGTCATCGCGATCTCCTAATCGCGACCATAATCCCCGAAGCTCATCCATCAACGCCCAAATTACTCGCGATAAATCGCGATAATACGTTTAGATCGCCATTCACTCGGGCGTAGCACTCGCCATCGTAAATTAACCTTGTCAAATTGCAGAGCGAATTATGCGCCGGCCTAAACGCAAATTATCTGTTAACGTCTTTCGCTTTGATTTCCTCGCGGCGAGCACGTTACATTGTTATCGAGCCAAGGAGCTTCGGACGTCCCGAAATTTATCGCCTTTTGATTTTAGCGGCTGTTTTTAACCGTACACCCGGTAATTCACGCTGTAAGTGGCGTCCGGATAAATTATCGCCGCGGCTTCGGCCATTAGTTTTGTGCGAAATTTTGAGATCTTGCCAAGGAACGCGGTCGAACGGTCGAAAACGAATGAATTGAACGAACGAACGATAATGCAAGGTTCGAGAAAAATCGCGATGATTTGGCGAAGCGCGTTAAAATGACGGGGACACTTCTATGTCTTCAAGTGCCGTCACCTTTAAGAGGCTTGGTTATCATGGTGGCAATTTTAAACGTTGAAGCTGCTGCTCCAAGCAATTCCACAGCTAGATTCATACCAGTATCTCAGGTTATTCATCCACGATACGCCTCTTCTTCCTTGGCTTCTCTTACCTCGTATCTTTCCCTGTACTATTATGGAGACATTGTAGATTACTAGGGTTTGTTTCCTTAGAGAAGAGCACATTACGTCATGAAAATATGCGCGAAATATGACGTTTCATTGACTTTTGCTAATCGGTTGCCATGGTAACGTATACAGAACACCAAATTTGGTTCATTGCGCCGCTGACGTAATGTGCTCTTCTCTAAGGAAACAAACCTTAACTCACTTTTATATTGCTGGAGGTATCGCTTTATATTTACAAGGACTGTGTTGATTGACAAGAGAACATCGGCAACTGAGAAATTCTGATTTCAATTAAACTGTACAAACTAAAAGAGTATCTTACTATAAGAAAAACTCATTTTTTTAGAGGCCGAATCCCCCGATTTCGAGGTTCAACTCCCTCCAAAAATTTGCACCATTTTTTAAATTTTGGTAAATATCTCGGAAACTATCACAGATACTTTTATATCACATAGTCTCAAGGATGGCGCAAATTATTTTCGGAAAAATGAAATGACGGGCGATCGGGCGCTCCCTACCGCCATTTTTAAATAGTTTTTGTTCTTTATTATTTATCACAAATAAAGTCGGTTTTACGTAGAAAACGGTGCTGTATAACAAATTTAAACAGCTAATAGTAAAGATATTAAAAACGATAATAAAGTTGCAGTTGTCATTGATTGATGTACATATGTAGATAAGTCGTTCGAAATCTGAAATGCTTTGAATTACTAATCATTTCGTTTGGACCTCGAGTTGCGCAATCATTGTTTAGAAAAGTGTATATTTCTTCTTCGACGTCTGGAAAGTTCACTTCAAATCATTTCAAAACCTGGCTAACAGATGTTTCCTTCCCAAATATCGAGATGTTCTCTTGATTGATTCTTGGAGTGGACATTGTGTTGAGGAACTTCAGAAATTGGTGCCAAAGGATGAAATTGTAAATATCCCTAAAAAAACAACAGTAATGGTGCAACCTCTAGATGTGTTTGGTTTTAGATTATGGAGAAATTTTATCAGAACCTTTTCTGATACAGTGATTCTTATGAGCTACGACATAGATTTGCATCAGAGAAATAGTATTATTAGATTAGATTAGATTACTTGAGGTTGCACTGATACCTGTTTCACTGCGACCTTTCCAGGTCTATTGTGGTCCTCCGGCCTCCGTAGAGTACGTTCTCTAGCTTTATTCCTTTAATTAGACTTGACAGCTTTGAGAGCGGTTCTTCCACATATCTTCTTCTTCTTCTTAATCTTTTACCCTTTCTACCTTTCGGTGTAGGGGTTCGGAGCCACCGAGCCGTATATGTACCCGCATATACCGTACCGCTGCTGGCCCACCCAGTGGCATTTCCTTCATTTTCGCAGCTTCGCACTGTGAAGCGCGAGTTTTACCACTCAGCCACTGAGGGGTTCTTCCACATATACATACATATATTTTTAAAAGTGGAGTTGAAGCTGTTATATGCCTCCATAATAGAGTCCTGGTCTGCCTTAAGCGTTGCCGGCTCCATCTGGCTGGCTGGATAGTCGTTACATACTACCACGATCCTCTCCAAAGCAGCCTCCTTGAAGGTTAAACCTTGTGGCCCCTTGCTTTTCGGAAGACCTGCGGGAGTACTGCCCTCCGACCTCGTTTTTGGACTTCCGTCCGTTCTTTACGTTTAGTAGCCTCCGCCACCTGTTGAGGCCTAACTTCTTTATCTAGACTAACCTGGCC